>CP106724.1:130355360-130955360 GCA_025506655.1 Gossypium rotundifolium | reverse complement strand
CTACAACCGAGCCTCTAAAACATCGAAATAGCAACATAGCACACCAACACATGCAATATCATGCAACAACAAAATAGCCCCTAACCGGGATATTACGGTTCTACCCCTTAAAAATAATTTCGACCTCGAAATTACAGTCGTCAAGAGTTGTGGGTATTCTTGTCTCATCACATCCTCGGGTTCCCACGTGGCTCCTTCCACGCCATGATTACGCCAAAGAACCTTGACCAAAGGCACAGACTTCTTCGCGAGACTTTTACATCCCGATCTAGAATCATGACGTGCTCTTCCTCCAAGGTCATATCTGGGTTTACCTCGATTTCTTCTCGTCACCACGTGTGATGGATCGGCGATAACGCCAAGCATCGAAGCGTGGAACACGTCATGAATTTGACTTAGCTCTGCTGGCAACTCGAGCTGATATGCAATTGGTCCCACACGTTTCAGTACCTTATATGGCCCAATAAACCTCGGACTTAGCTTGCCTTTCTTCCCGAACCTTAATACTTTCTTCCACGGTGAGACCTTCAGGAAAACCTGATCTCCTACAGCAAATTCAATATCTCTCCGCTTAAGATCGGCATAGGACTTCTGCCGGTCCGAAGCTTCTTTCAATCGAGCCTGAATCAACTTAACTTTGTCTTCGGTCTCAGCAACCAACTCTGGTCCCAACAACTGACGTTCACTTAACTCTATCCAACAAGTAGGTGAGCGACACTTTCTACCGTACAACGCCTCATAAGGTGCCATTTTGATGCTCGCTTGGTAGCTGTTGTTGTAGGCGAACTCAGCTAACGGCAGATACTCCTCCCAACTACCCCTGAAGTCCAGAACACACCCACGTAACATGTCCTCCAAGATCTGTATAACTCTTTTCGATCGCCCGTCGATCTGCGGATGAAACGCCGTCTTTGAAATCTAATCGTGTGCCCGAGCACGATGTAACACTTTCCGAACCTTGGCGTGAATCTGGATCCCTATCCGAGATGATCGATCTTGGCACTCCGTGCGGTCTCACTATCTACGATACATAAACCGCCAACCTCGAAGTGAGTAATCCACCTCACGGAATAAAGTGAGTTGATTTAGTCGATCGATCCACAATTACCAGATCAATCCTTCTTGCTCGGTGTAGAGGTAATCCACCGAGCGAAATCCATAGTTATCCTTTCCCACTTCCACCGAGGAATCTTCATTTGGTCAAGCAACCTGGACGACGGCAATCGATGCTCACCTTGACTGCCGACAAGTCGACACTTACCCACAAACTCGGTCACCTCCTTTTTCAGACCCGGCCACCAGAACTGTTCTCTGAGGTCCCTATACATTTTGCTACCTCCAGGATGCATAGCGTAGGGGCTGCTATGTGCATCCTGAAGAATCTTTTGCCTTAACTCAGTGTCTCTCGGCATACAAGCCTTTCCCTGAAAACACAGCACCCCATCACTAGACAAACTGTAACCCTTCAAACCATCGTTCTGCACTTGTGTCCTCTGCGCACTCAGAACCTCATCCAACAACTGTTTCTCTCTGATCTGCTCAACCCAAGTAGGCAACTGCACTCGCGATAATACTCCGTCGTCATACAAACTCAAGTGGGCAAATAACGCTCTTAAATTTGAAACAACCTTACGGCTCAGCGCGTACGCCTGGCGTTAGCCTTGCCGGATGATACTCAATTGAGCAATCGTAGTCTTTGGCTGACTCAATCCATCGGTATTTGTCTCGATTCAAGTCTTTCCGAGTGGAAGGTACTTCAGACTCTTATGGTCCGTAGACTATCAATCTCTCTCCGTACAAGTAATACCTCCATATCTTTAAGGCAAATACTACACCGCTAACTCCAGATCGTCGTTGGATAATTCACCTCATGTGGCCTCAATTTACGAGAGATCGTAAGCCACAACCTTCCCCTCTCGCATCGAGGACACAACCCAAGCTCAGTATGTGATGCATCGCAAGATAATCGTGAATTCCTTACCGACCTCGGGTTGAATCGAACCGAGCTTCGGTCAAAATCTTCTTCAACTTATCGAAGCTCTCTGCCGCTTCTCGGTCAAATAAGCGAAACCCCTTTTCTCAATAATTTAGTCATCGGTGCTGCAATCAATGAGAAACCCTCTACAAATCTTCGGTAGTATCCTGCCAAGCCCAGAAAACTCCGAATCTCAGCTACTGACTTAGGCGGCTTCCAATCCAAAACGGCCTCTATCTTACGGGGGTCCACTCTAATCCCCTCCGCCGATACTACATGACCCAAGAACGTCACCTCCCTGAGCCAGAACTCGCATTTACTGAACTTCGCATAGAGCTGTTTCTCCCTTAGAATCTGCAATACCACCCGCAAATGTGCATCATGTTCCTCCTCAGTCTTTGAATATACTAAGATGTCGTCGATAAAAACCACTACGAACTGATCTAGATACTGTTGGAACACCCTATTCATCAGATCCATGAAGGCTGCCGGTGCGTTAGTCAACCCGAACGGCATAACCAAGAACTCAAAATGCCCATACCGAGTACGAAATGCTGTCTTACAGATATTCGCCTCCTTTACCCTTAACTGGTGATACCCAGACCTTAAGTCGATCTTGAGAAAATGCCCCTTTGGTGATCAAACAAGTCATCTATCCGGGTAGTGGATACTTATTTTTGATCGTCGACTTATTCATTAGCGGTAGTCTATACACATCCGCATAGTACCGTCTTTCTTCTTTACAAAGAGTACTAGCGCTCCCCATGGTGAAATACTTGGCCTGATAAAGCCTCGGTCTAATAACTCCGGATCTCGAGCCTTAAGCTCCACTAATTCTTTAGGTGCCATCACATGCGGAACAATAGATACGGTAGCGATTAAGATAACAGATCTATCCCGAACTCTACCTCCCGATCTGGTGGCAAACCCGGAAGCTCCTCAGGAAACACATCCCCAAATTCCCTAACTGTCCGAACCGTCTCCACAGCAGACTCCTTAGCCTCTAAGGCATACACATGAACCACATATGCTTCATAGCCCTTTCTGACCATCTTCTCGGCTTTCAGAGCAGATACCACATTGGACAGATAATTCCTTCTATTACCGATCAGAACTACCTCATCACCCTTAGTCGGTTTCGAGAACCATGTGCTTAGCCGCGATCCAACTTCACCGATACTTAACCGGCCGGTCCATCCCGAATCGGATCGAACTCCCCAAGCGGCGGTTCCATCGGATCGACCTCAAAAGATACCCCTTGGAGTTCTAGAGGTACGTCTCTATACAGTTTATCTACCACTACAGAGTGACCTAGAGGGCTTATTACGGTCATCTGCCTAGAAGATATTTCAGAGTCTAAATCCATGGTCTTCACTATGCTACTTGCAACATACGAGTGTGTTGACCCCACATCAATTAAAGCAGTAAATGGAGAACCAAAGATTAAAAACGTACCGGTAATGACGTCCGGTGCGTCGCCTTCCTCTCGGCGCCTCGCAGCATATACTAACCCCGGCTGTCTGGCCTCAGAACTACCTGCACCTCTGCCCGGTGCTCCACGGCCCCGACCCAAACTATTACCTCCTCTGCCATTACCTCGGCCCCTCTGCGGTGGTCCATTATTTCTGTACTGATTACGGCCCTGATTCTCTGACTGAATCCTAGCTAACTTGCGCGGACAGTCCCTCACGCGGTGGTCCAGCGAGCCACACTCAAAACAGCCTCTACCATCCGTCCAGCATCCTCCCCAATGAGCCTTCCCACAACGGTTACACTGCGGCGGTCCTTGCCTAGCAGCAACAAACCTACCCGACTGATTCGGCCCACTCGGTCTAGCCCTTTTTTACTGATTTCCTGATGACCCAGAAGATCCAAAACTCCTCTTGTGTCGGTTCCTATCCATACCCTGCCTCACAGATTCCTTAATGCCCTCGGCTACCTTCGCCTTTTCAACTAGGACAGCAAATTCACGCTCCTGCTGGGGCGCAATTATCAACCTTAATTCATCTCGCAGGCCATCCTCGAAACGAACGCACCTCTCATGTTCAGTAGCCACCATACCCCTGGCATACCGACTCAGTCTGTGAAACTCTGCCTCGTACTCTGACACAGATTTGCTCCCCTGAACTAACCTCAGAAACGCTTTCCTCTGCTCATTTATGTAGTTAGCTCCGACATACTTTTTCTGATAAGCAGCCCGGAAATAGTCCCAAGTCAGATCTTTTCGGCTGGTATTGTCCCAAACAGTGAGCCACCACTGGTATGACTCATCTCGAGAAGTGATACGATCCCTTCAATTTCTCTTCACCGTTAGGTCCGGATCGTCCATGATCCGTTACGTCGCTTCAAACCAATACTCAAGATCTTTGGAAGCAACACCGAGACACCCCAAAAGAATTCACCCGTTTGCTTGAAATCAAGTCTCCAGCACGATTTTCTAGCTCCTACACCTCCACCTACTCCACTACCCATTCTAAAACCCAAAGATCGCTTTGTGACACTGCGTCATCGCGGGTCGCTCTTGGAACTCACCACCTCCGGTGGTGGCGGGCCAGTACCTCATTCTCTGAACCCTGACCAGAACCTACGGGCTCAGAAACTGTCATCCTACCGCGACCTCGTCCACGACCACGTCCACCTCGGGTACTCATGACTAAATCGCGTCTGATTAAAGAATTTTATGAATCAGTCATTATTTCACTGTTTAAAAGCAAAGTCTTATGAATATTGCTTATTAAAGAAGTTTCGTTTTCGCGAGTCCACAGAGTCCTATCAGTTTCAGTCTCTAAGGTAGTCTTACTAGCCATCCAATCATATCAATTAATATCACAACCAATAGTACGGGGTACTTACCTGGGCGGATTGGTGCCGGTGACTCGGTGCCATGCCTTTCAAACCATACTTTTTAGAACCAAAACACTTAAAACAGACTTTTGAAAACATTTTGGGCCTCGGGCCCACAGCCGAGCCTTTGAACTTAGCTCTGATACCACAAATGTAACACCCCAAACCTGGTCAATACACCATGACCGAATCTGGTATGTTATAGGGAAAAAGGTTTTTGAGAGGTTTAGGTTTGAGTTTAAAAGTTGGAGAAAAACACTTCGCTAGGTTGTGCATTTGAAGAAAACTCGAGTAGGTTTGGTTGAAGTTTGATGATGTATTTTGAAAACCCGAAAATTTTAAAAACTTACTTCGATGGGTAGACATACCAGGTTTATCTCGTTAAGAAGTTTGGGTTGTTTATCATTGTTACACAAACATTTTTTTTTTGTCTTAGTAGAAAATCGAGTTTAAGTTAGAAAACATTAGAGTTCTTCTTCTTTATTCCAAATCTTAGTGTGATACCCGATGGTATAGTTTAAAATATCGCTTTTATGTTTTTTAAAATCGTTGTCTTTCCAAATTTTAGCACATTATAACCCAATTAATTTGTTAAGGCATATTAAACATTTACTATAGTCATAAACCAACATAATTTAAAAGGCCATTTACAACCCGAAAAACCAAATAGTAATAAAACTTAAGTACCAAATTTTCATAAAAGTCCGAGCAAATCTTTATTAGCATGGCATGAGCACCTCGAGTCCATCCGGCTCCACCTCGCATCTATGTGTCACAGAAATAGTCAAAGGAGAGAGTGAGTCGCAAGACTTAGTGTATAATTCCCTCTCGGTATAACATGCCAACACATATATCATAATGAATAATGCAAATAATGCACCTGTTCCTAACCAACCATATCGCCTTTTCTACCCCGTGTGGTACCAAACCCTTGGTGGTGCCAAACCTTGGTGACCCAAAGTCACGATATCCATCTTGTGGTACCAAACCTTTGGTGACCCAAAGTCACAAATAATCCAATGATGGGGCCAACCCATCGTGTGATACCAAATCACTAGCGACGATCCCATATCTCATAAGTGGGGCCAACCCACGGTGGTGCCAAACCACAGGGACGTGTCGCAATGAGGTGCCAAACCTCTGGTGTCCCAAAGACACAATGTGATACCAAATCACTTTGGTGACCGTAGTCACAAATCGATGATGGGGCCAACCCATCGTGTGATACCAAATCTTGGCGTCAATCCAGTATAATCAAGCGTGGGGCCAACCCATTGTGGTACTAAGCCAACTGGGACGAGGCGGCGAGGTGTCAAACCTCGTGTCCCAAAGACACAAAATATCATTGTGGTACCAAACCCTTTGGAGGTGCCAAACCTCGGTGTCCCAAAGACACAGTGTCCCAAAGACACGGATATCATACTCCCCTCCTCTCATATCACCCAAACACATATCATACTAGATGCAAAATCGTGCAATCATGCTATCATGCTCACATGCTTAACATGGCATCTCAAAGTATCAAAAATCATCATATCATCATCATCACATAACTCATAATGAAACGGACTTACGAATCCATATCCATACCTCAATGGGTATCGCAATAATCAATCACTTTGTTTCATTTACACAACAAAGTTATCACATTATTAAGTTAAGGTAGTGTGTTGGTTTACACACGAATTAGCGGAGGTTTTAATACTAAGAACCGGTCTAAGACCCTCGACCACCTTGACAACTTTGATCCTAAAATCAACCAACCAAAGGGTTAGCACACATATCATTTGGCCACAAGCATTAAACCAAAAGGGTTTATCAAATAGCCCTTACCTTGCAAACATTTGGCTTCCTACCAAACTTCAAACCACAAAGGTTCCTCTTTTACAAACGGCCTCCACCTAAAAAGAAAAGCCATTAATCCACTGAGACTTGCTTCAACGAGACTAAAAGAATGGACTAACAAAATACTCCTCTTACCACCACTTATCAATCGGTTAAAAGAGTTGGAAGACTCCTCTTGATTACTTCCAATATCCAAAGACCCTATACGAAAAGATTAAACAAATGATTAACCCATTTCAATCTACAACCATCATAGGCCCTTAGTCAAACGAAAACAACACAAAGACTTAGAGAAGTGAGAAATAGCCATTCGACCAAGAACTTACCCCCAACACCAACCACCAATCGATCAACCACACTAGGAGAGAACAACAAGAGATTCGCCAAGACTTGCACCAAAAGAAGAACCAAAAGGTTCGCCAAGGTGTTTTATACCAAACCCAAAATTGATCAGAGAGAAAGAAAAGGAAATCGAAATGCAAGAGGATAGGGGTTGATAATCGGCCAATAACGGAAATGGGAAAAGGAACGAAAATGAAAAAAAAAATAGAAGATGTTTCGACTTACAAGGCTTCAAGAAGAAAAAGTGGTGAAAGAGGAGAGAACATTCGGCTATTGAGAGTACCAAAAGAATAAGGCAAATTCGGTATATGTAACTTGGACTTTCGGTTTTCAAGAAGGAAAATGGAAGAAACAAATGAAGTTTCGGCTACTATAGGGGTTTGGTGTTTTCAGTTTCAAGAAGTGCAAAAAGATGAGAGAAATACCTTGGAAAAGAATTCGCTAACAAAAACCAAAATGGGACTTTTGTTTTCACGCAATGATCGAATATGCACCAAATGGAAAAATGCATTTCGGCACCTCCAACACCACACTAAGCCGTCCACTCCCCACTCCAAACACCCCAAAATTCGCCATAATCCCCACAACACTCCACACCACTCAATTCAAATGAGTTTACCAAGTCTCCTCCTACTTTCACTCTCCACCCCTCTTTGAATGTGAAGACTAAGTCCAAAGAAGAATTGAATTGCCTTCTACCTCTTCCTCCATGCCGTCCAAAATGGGAGCCAAAATGGGGAACTCTGACTTGAACTCGTGGTCTCTCCCTTGTAGATGACGCCACACTCGGCTCTAAGTGGCACATGCCTTGCCACTTTGCCAACCTCATTTTCTTGTGTAACAAACTACCAAATAAAATACATATCCTTCAGCTCCATCAGCTCCCTACACCTAAAGCTCAAAAACTAAATTTTTTTCCCATTCACTCAAGCATACTCCTAGCCTACAACCGAGCCCCTAAAACATCGAAATAGCAACATAGCACACCAACACATGCAATATCATGCAACAACAAAATAGCCCCCTAACCCGGGATATTACAAGTTGTTTTTGCAAAACGTATTCTAAAGTCTCAATCTCTATAGTTTCAGCTCCTAAAGCTAAAAGTTCTAAAGTATTTCTACGGTCATACCATAATAATCATAAATTGAAAACATAAACTTACTTGACTTGGTGCCGGATACCAGTGGTGCCAAACTTCCTTTAGAACATTAAAATTTTAATCGGATTTGAAAACATTTTTGAACCCAAACCACAGCCGAGTTTTGAAACTGGCTCTGATACTATAAAATGTAACACCCCAAACCCAGCCCATGCGTTATGACCGGATCTGACATGTCACATGGGAAAAACATGTTAAATCCTTTTTATTCGAAATAAAATATGTATTATTACATTATAATCAAGAAAACAAGTTTGATTTGAAATATTTGATAAAATACTACTAACCTCGAAAGTTGATTGATAAATCAAAAATTTGAACTAATGATCTTATAAAACCAATAACCTTTGAAAATATTGTTGATAATTTGAGAGAAAATTTCCGAGTTAAAATATTTATATAAGTTTGTTATGAAATCTATTTGTTAGTCTATTTTAGAAAACATTTATTTTAGTTTTTAGAAAATTTCCCATTTAAAGCGATTTAAGCAAAATAATAAGAACGTCAAACATAAAGCAAAAGTAAAATATTCCAGAGGCCTTATTACAACATAAAAACCCAAAATAGGAAAGTAAACGGGAATAGAAATCTAAAGTTCAATAAAAACCATTTCTGAAGTATGGCCTCCACAGAGTCATCCATAGCCCAAGTCCACATTACTGAGCATTACCTGAAATAATTAGAGAAAAGGAGTGAGTTACAAGAACTCAGTGTATAATCCCCTTACTGTTATGCATTAGGCCTGAACCCGTTTAACAACATCTTGGGCCTGAGCCCATATAGCATAACCTTGGGTCTAAGACCACTTACATGTAATAAATAAATGATATGAATGCAACCCATCCCATCCAGCCAATCACTCCACCCGTACAACCAATCTCTCATGTGGGGATCAAGTCAACCCACCCTGCTAGTCTCTCCAATTTGCAGTAAAGCTGCCATTTATAATATTTGTGGCTGAGCCACCAGAATCATAGACGGTAATGTAATCGGCATACAGCCTTAATCACGATGGCACAAAGCCATATTTAAATTGGCACATAGCCATTATCAGAATTTGTGGCAATGCCACTGGTCTATACTTCTCTTCATACAATTTTCCCATCCCATGCAATATGTAGAGATGCAACATACATAATAACATAAAATATCCATATATAAATAACAGCCATTAATCTATTGAATACTTTTAATGAATCGGCCCATTAAAGCAATATAATAATTCAGCCCACTAAGGCATTTAACAAATCGACCCAAAGGGGCATTTCGGTAAATCAGCCCATAGCAGGCATTTCGGTAATTCAGCCCATAGGGGCATTTTGATAATTTACCCTCCAAGGTTATTTTGGTAATTTTGCAATCCCGGACTTAACTACTTATTTAGAGCATAAAAATTGAAAGTGTCCATCCACGTCATATTGACTAAATTGACTATAACTCGAGTTACGAAACTCGAAAGTTAGATCCATAAATTTTCCTTCAAACTAGACTCATATATCTTCTCACTACAATTTTTCCATTTTTTTGGCCTTGCCATTTAGTACAGTTTATTCATTAAAAATTCCCTTGTTTCACTGACCAACGGTTCTGACCTCTCTTAACCTAAATCCAAATATCTCATTGTACAATTTTCATATGTTGCTACCACTTCTTTCTATTGAAAATAGACTCGCTAAGGAATCTATACGTATAAATTATAACTCATAATTCACTTCGTACAATTTTGAATAATTTTTCCAAGATAGAACAGGGAACCACAAGGTCATTCAGAACCAGTCTCACTAAAATTCAAATATCATAGAATATAAAATTCCTCTTCCTACTCTGTTTCTTTCATATAAAAATAGACACAATAAGATTTAATTATAAACCTTATTCACCTTCTAATTTCTTTTCTCCTATTTTCATGATTTTTTAAAATCACATCCTTCTTGCTAACTTAAACTGTTTCATTGCAAAATACTGTTATTCTGCTATTTAACATCGCATGCCCATGTGGTCACAGATGCCAGTTTTCGATTTCCTTGATATTTCGACCAAATCACAGAACATGCAAACATCCAAAGAGGTGTGAGATTACACACCTGATTTAGATTTCCAAAAGAACCACTCTTCATTGCCCTCACAATCGTGGTCCTTCCCTACTAGGTTCTAAAATCCAGCCTTGTACTTTGGCTATTGCAACGAGTTCCTAAAATAAATAAGTGATGTACCAAAGGGTTAGCCTTCATCCAATATTCGGCCCTTCCACAAGAGCAAGAAGTTGATATCATCACCACAAAAAGAATCACATGAGCGGCGCAAAACATCGAAATAAAGAGTAACATCTTACACCAATATTTGGCCTAATCACCCACTTACCAATCAACTTCCGAAACCAAGGCTAAGAGAATGATAAGTAGCAGCAACGAATGGCTTGAAAGTTTCGGCAAAATAAAGGAGAAAGGTGCACAATTTTGGCTTTAGAGTTTCAGCAAGTGAGGGAAGAAATTGGGAAAAGAGAAAACTCAAAATGCTCCAAAGAAGAAAACTTTATATGCCCCAAAACATACAAAACTATATTGGATCTCCTTTTTCTCCCTACCAAAACCTTGCATCATCTTTACCAAAAAGATGAGTGTTGACCCAAAATATTCTTTCCAAACATCCTCCACATAATAGGCCAACATGTTCCCTTCTCTTACCTTTTTCCTTTGATTCTTTCCTTCATTTTCCTTTGTTTTCCTCCTTACCATATTCCTTTGCCTTATTTCCTTAATTAAAAATTCTCCCTTTCCTTTTTGATTCCATGGCCGACACTTACCTTGAAAACCAAAAAAAATCCAAAATAAATGCACTAGGTGGGATTTGAACCCAAGCTCTCCCCTCTGCCATCACGCCACTTGCCACTAAGCCACAAGCTCCTCTTGTGCTAGCAAGTTGCCCAATTATTCCCTTATGCTAGAGGCCACTTGCCTTCTCCCCTTTAAATACTTCAACACTAAAATTTTTCTATGGCCTAACTTGAACCCAGAACTTCCTAAAAACCCCGTAACTTTCCAAAATCACCTTTTCAAAAAGTTCAACTTAAAATAATGCCGTTCTCTTGTTCTCAAAAATTTGAAACACTCCTACGCCCAAGGCCCAATGGGCCCAATTCTACTAGGCCTAATTTTGGGATGTTACAATTGTACCCTCCTTAAAGAAATTTTGTCCTCAAAATTTCCAACCAACTACTAAACACATTGCTCAAGTCACACCACTATGCTTTCGTTGTGCACTCTGACCTTAATAACACTAATTCGCTTTCTATCTTAATCTTGGAAACTCTTCACATCATCAAATATTTAATCCTCAGAAGCAAACAGGTATTTATCACTCATTCATAAAATTTTCTACATTCAACCAAAACATACCCGTCTTAATGGTGATGGAACAATCCCGAGCCCTATGCTCCTTAGACTTGCATCTCAAACATGCTCCTGACCTCCTCCAACACTCACCCGGATGACGCCTTCTGCAATAATCACAAGCCAAAAATTTTGGGCGTGCCTTGACACGCTTCACAAAACGAGACTGCGGCCCTAGAGAACTGCGATCTCTTTTCTTCTTATAGTCTACGCACCCAACCCGAAGTGCTTCACCGATTCCTTTAACCTCCTCCAATACCTCCTTAACAAGCCGAGTCAACACATCAGCTCCGGCTCAGTCATGAGACCCCGTCTCAATCACTGGCGATGCTAACGCCTCCCTTTCGAGCACATGCCTCGGTGCTGAAGATCCAGCCCTAGCTCCTCGGCCTTTACCACAGGTACGTCCATCGCGTCCACGTCCTCTAGCACTCATAAATACTAAGTCGATTTAATCTTATTAAGAGTCTTATGGATCAGTATACTATTCAATGTTTATTAAACAATGTTTTATGGCGTATAAGAAGTAAAGTTGTTTTTGCAAAACGTATTCTAAAGTCTCAATCTCTATAGTTTCAGCTCATAAAGCTAAAAGTTCTAAAGTATTTCTACGGTCATACCACAATAATCATAAATTGAAAACATAAACTTACTTGACTTAGTGCCGGATACCAGTGGTGCCAAACTTCCTTTAAAACATTAAAATTTTAAACGGCTTTGAAAACATTTTTGAACCCAAACCACAGCCGAGTTTTGAAACTGGCTCTGATACTATAAAATGTATCACCTCAAACCCGGCCCATGCGTTATGACCGGATCTGACATGTTACATGGGAAAAACATGTTAAATCTTTTTTATTCGAAATAAAATATGTATTATTACATTATAATCAAGAAAACAAGTTTGATTTGAAATATTTGATAAAATACTACTAACCTCGAAAGTTGATTGATAAATCGAAAATTTGAACTAATGATCTTATAAAACCAATAACCTTTGAAAATATTGCTGATAATTTGAGAGAAAATTTTCGAGTTAAAATATTTATATAAGTTTGTTGTGAAATCTATTTGTTAGTCTATTTTAGAAAACATTTATTTTAGTTTTTAGAAAATTTCCCATTTAAAGCGATTTAAGCAAAATAATAAGTACGT
Source organism: Gossypium rotundifolium (assembly GCA_025506655.1). NCBI lineage: Eukaryota > Viridiplantae > Streptophyta > Magnoliopsida > Malvales > Malvaceae > Gossypium > Gossypium rotundifolium. The sequence goes on along the minus strand of CP106724.1, from coordinate 130,942,648 downwards.
CAAACATAAAGCAAAAGTAAAATATTCCAGAGGCCTTATTACAACATAAAAACCCAAAATAGGAAAGTAATCGGGAAAAGAAATCTAAAGTTCAATAAAAACCATTTCTAAAGTATGGCCTCCACAGAGTCATCCATAGCCCAAGTCCACATTACTGAACATTACCTGAAAGAATTAGAGAAAAGGAGTGAGTTACAAGAACTCAAGTGTATAATCCCCTTACAGTTATGCATTAGGCCTGAACCCGTTTAACAACATCTTGGGCCTGAGCCCATATAGCATAACCTTGGGCCTAAGACCACTTACCTGTAATAAATAAATGATATGAATGCAACCCATCCCATCCAGCCAATCACTCCACCCGTACCAACCAATCTCTCCTGTGGGGATCAAGTCAACCCACCCCGCTAGTCTCTCCAATTTGCAGTAAAGCTGCCATTTATAATATTTGTGGCTGAGCCACCAGAATCATATACGATAATGTAATTGGCATACAACCTTAATCACGATGGCACAAAGCCATATTTAAATTGGCACATAGCCATTATCAGAATTTGTGGCAATGCCACCGGTCTATACTTCTCTTCATACAATTTTCCCATCCCATGCAATATGTAGAGATGCAACATACATAATAACATAAAATATCCACATATAAATAACACCATTAATCTATTGAATACTTTTAATGAATCGGCCCATTAAAGCAATATAATGATTCGGCCCACTAAGGCATTTTAACAAATCGACCCAAAGGGGCATTTTGGTAAATTGGCCTATAGCAGGCATTTTGGTAAATCGACCCATAGGGGCATTTCGATAATTTACCCTCCAAGGTTATTTTGGAAATTTCGCAACCCCGGACTTAACTACTAATTTGGAGCATAAAAATTGAATCTGTCCATCTGAATCATATTGACTAAATTGACTATAACTCGAGTTACGAAACTTGAAATTTAGATCCATAAATTTTGCTCGAAACTAGACACATATCTCTTCTCACTACAATTTTTTCAGCTTAGCCATTTAGTATAGTTTATTCATTAAAAATTCCCTTGTTTCACTGACCAATGGTTCTGACCTCTCTTACCCTAAATCCAAATATCTCATTGTACAGTTTTCATATGTTGCTACCACTTGTTTCTATTGAAAATATAGTCACTAAGAAATCTATATGTATAAATTATAACTCATAATTCACTTTATGCAATTTTGAATGATTTTTCCAAAACAGAACTGGGAACCATGAAGTCATTCAGAACCAGTCTCACGAAAATTAAAATATCATAGAATATAAAATTCCTCTTCCTAATCTGTTTCTTTCATATAAAAATAGACATAATAAACTTTAATTATATACCTTATTCACCTTCTAATTTACTTTCTCCTATTTTTCGTGATTTTTCAAAATCACATCACTGCTGCTAACTAGAAACTATTTCATTGCAAAATACGGTTATCGTAACGAACATATGCACGCTCGTGTGGTCACAGATGCCAATTTTTGATTTCCTTCGGCGTTTCAACCAAATCACAGAACATGCAAACATTCAGAGAGGTGTGAGATTACACACCTGATTTGGATTTCCTAAAGAACCACTCTTTGTTGCCCCCACAATCATGGTCTACTAGGTTCTAAAATCCAGCCTTGCACTTTGGCTATTGCAACGAGTTCCTAAAATAAATAAGTGATGTACCAAAGGGTTAGCCTTCATCCAATATTCGGCCCTTCCACAAGAGCAAGAAGTTGATATCATCACCATAAAAAAGAATCACATGAGCGGCGCAAAACATCGAAATAAAGAGTAACATCTTATACCAATATTCGGCCTAATCACCCACTTACCAATCAACTTCTGAAACTAAGGCTAAGAGAACGATAAGTAGCAAAAAAGAATGGCTTGAAAGTTTCGGCAAAATAAAGGAGAAAGGTGCACAATTTTGGCTTTAGAGTTTCGGTAAGTGAGGGAAGAAATTGGGAAAAGAGAAAACTCAAAATGCTCCAAAGAAGAAAACTTTACATGCCCCAAAACTTACAAAACTATATTGGATCTCCTTTTTCTCCCTACCAAAACCTTGTATCATATTTACCAAAAAGATGAGTGTTGACCCAAAATATTCTTTCCAAACATTCTCCACATAATAGGCCAACATGTTCCCTTCTCTTTCCTTTTTCCTTCGATTCTTTCCTTTATTTTCCCTTGTTTTCCTCCTTACCATATTCCTTAGCCTTCTTTCCTTAATTAAAAAGTCTCCCTTTCTTTTTTGATGCCATGGCTGACACTTACCTTAAAACACCAAAAAAAAAAATCCAAAATAAGTGCACTAGGTGGGATTCAAACCCAAGCTCTCCCCTTTGCCATTCACGCCACTTGCCACTAAACCACAAGCTCCTCTTGTGTTGGCAAGTTGCCCAATTATTCCCTTATGCTAGACGCCACTTGCCTTCTCCCCTTTAAATGCTTCAACACTAAAATTTTCCTACGGCCTAACTTGAACCTAGAGCTTCTTAGGAACCCCGTAACTTTCCAAAATCATCTTCCCAATAAGTCCAACTTGAAATAATGTCGTTCTCTTGTTCTCAAAAATTTTAAAAATCCTATGCCCAAGGCCCAGTGGGCCCAATTCTACTAGACCCAATTTCGGGATGTTACACGTACCAACCAACACACCATGTGGGGATGAAATCGACCCACCTAGCCAACACACAAAAATCGGCACTGGTTGCAGCATTAATCAGTATCGCAGCAAAGCTGCCAAAAATCAGAATAGTTAAGAGCCGTAAACAGGATAGTTATAATGCCATGAGTATAGTAATATGATTGGCACAAAGCCATCGGTAGTAGTAATATGATCGGCACACAACTATCAGTAACAGTAATATCATCGATACAAAGCCATCAGTAATGGTAATATGATCGGCACAAAGCCATCAGTAGCAATGATATGGTCGACACACAATCATCAAGATCATCGCGATAAAAGTCGCCGACAATGGTATCGCACAAAGTCGCCAGAATAGTATTAAAACAAAGTTGCGATAACGATGATTTGTGGCAAAGCCACCGAGAATGATGATTGTGGCAGAGCCACCAGTACAATACTTCTTCCATAACACTATCCCATCCTCATGCTGTATGTTGTGTATGTAAAATGTCATGCTCAGAATCAGTCATACAAATCACATACAAATAAGTCATTTCAATCACAGACAGATCAGTCATTTATGTCACAAAAAAATCAATCATTTACATTGCAGACAAATCAATCATTTACCCTTGAGGGGCAAAATAGTCATTTTACCCTTTAGGGGTATATCGATCAATTCAACTCAGAGGTATTACAATCATTTTACCTATAGGGGCATCACCATCATTTTACCCTACAAGGGAATTACGATCATTTTACCTTACAGGGGCATCACGGTTATTTTACCCTATCAGGGCATTATGGTCATTTTAGACTACAGGGGAATTACGATCATTTTACCTTACTGGGGCATCACGGTCATTTTACCCTACAGGGGCATTATAGTTATTTTACACTACAGGGGCATTATGGTCATTTTACCCTATAGGGGTATTACGGTCATTTTACCTTACAAGGGTATTACGGTCATTTTACCCTACAGGGGCATTACGATCATTTTACCCTACAGGGGTATTATGGTCATTTTACACTATAAGGGCATTACGGTCATTTTACCTTATAGAGGCATTATGGTCATTTTACCCTACAGGGGCATTATGGTCATTTTACCCTGCAGGGGCATTACAGTTATTTTACCCTGCAGGGGCATTACGATCATTTTACCCTGAAAGGGTATTACAGTCATTTTACCCTACAGATGCATTACGGTCATTTTACCCTACAGGGGTATTACGATCATTTTACCCTACAGAGGCATTACGGTCATTTTATCCTGCAGGGGTATTACAGTCATTTTACCCTACAAGTGTATTACGGTCAATTTACCCTACAGAGGGTATTTCGGTCATTTACCCTATAAGGGTATTACAGTCATTTTACCTACCTTAGGGTCTCGGTATAGTTACGACCTTTTTGAAGGCCTACAGTCGCCTCGAGCGACATAGATAATCCATTTGGTCAAAACAGTGTAAATGGGCTCAAAGCTCAATATTCGGTCCAAATGGGCCCACACGTTCGTGTGTCACATTTAGCCCAAATTCAGTCACGGCTATGCGAACTACATAGCCTAGTCCATTATTTTCCACTTAACGTGAATTTTATCTATGTGGGGCCCACGATCCCATTGGGCCCACACTGCTCATTTCGGCGCAACGAGGCCCATAATGGCCCAAGTGCACGAGAACACTCGTGGAGGCCTCTTTAGTCTACTGCCCCACGGTTGTAGGCTCGATTTTACCTCAAGAGCGATCGCACGCTCGTGAGGCATCAAATGTCAAAATTTTAGCTTTTCAGCTTTTGTCGATTCACAACGGAGATAGTGTGATTACACACCTAATTGCAAAATGTGTGAATGACCCACGAGAACTCCAACCTACATTCAAACAAGATCAAAAGTTAGCCTTTTAAATGATAGGATAAAGCACCCTCTTATTGGCGCTTAAATTGAAACACCCTTCTTACCTTGTTTGAATGAGGGCGATCTTATCCCCTCTACGATCGCTGTTTAGAAACGATCACACGCCCTTGTAGGTTTCCTATAGTACAATCAACAGCCGATTAGTAAGTGATAGGGCCTATTCGGCCAACCCTAAATAACCTTATTTGCATGTTGAGGATGAACTTAGAATCGCAACAAGTACAGTACGTGAAAGAGGAAATGACAATTAGTTAGCAAAAGAGAGTATTCAGTTTTGGAAAAGAAGAAGAAGAGCATGGGGTATTCGGTTTTAACAAGAAAAGCAGAGAATTGATTTTGAACACTTATCGATAGTCAGAACCTTTGTAGTAGATCGACGCAGAGAAGGATTACTAACAGTGATATTCGGTCAGACTAAAATAGAAGAATCAAGAGTGAATGAACAGAAAAAAAGAAGCAAAGGTGAAGGTTAGACTATGAGAGAAAGAAAATATCAAAGATGAGGAGAAAGAATGACGCGAATGGTCAGAAGGGAGATGACACGAGTGGTCAGTTTTGTAGTATAGAGAAAACTAGAGAGAACCCAAAACGTAAAAAAGTGAAAAACTCCAAGCTGTCAACAAAGAAATTCGACAGCTCCCCTCAACACTCACAAAACCGAGCAAGAAATTCCTAATGCCGAAAATGCTCCCTATGTTCCCCCTAGCCAAATTTCACTAAGGCCTTAGAGTCTCAATCGGCCACAACTCTCCTCACACTTCAAATTCCTTGAAAATCACCAAAAACCAATCCCCTTATTCCTCCTTGATATTCTCCATAACAACTCCAAGACTAGTTCAAACTTTCACTCAATAGAGTTCGAATCTACTTCTAGCACTAGGACGCACTGGCCGTCCCATGTTAGCAAAATAAATATTTCTTCGTTCCAGGTGTGACTCAAACATCATCCCCCTTTTTAAGCTTTATCACGCCAGTTACCATCAAGCCAACAGGCTCTTTATGTCATAACTTATCCTCAATATTTTATAAAGCCTTCACGCCAATATCCAGGTTTATTCAAGGAACAATAAAAAATTCTGCACACGCCCTGACTTGAACCTCAGACCATATGCATACTCCTAACGCCACCTTGTCACTAGACCACATGCTTCCTTTTGTCATATTTTAACCATAAATAATTATAAGGCCTTCCAGCTAACGCTAAGGTTCACTTAAAGGAAAAACTGAAATTTTTGCTAAAGCCTAGATTTGAACCCAGAATTTCTCAAACACTCCTAGACACACCTAAATCACTTAGCCACTAAAGAAGATAGGTATTTGTGTTATTTCCTTGCACACATAAACTTTTATGTGTTCCTATTCTCAAGGCCTATTTCCTTCTAGGCCCAAATTTGGGCGTTACAATTGACCCCTCCTTAAAGAAATTTCATCCCCGAAATTTCCAACTGTCAGAATAATCACACTACACAGACTTCACCACTACGCTCCCGATGCGCACTCTGATTTCAAAACATTATTACAGCCTCTTAAACCATGTCCGCGTGTATCTCTTGTGCCCATTACCTATTTGCGTTTTATCAGAACTAACAGTTTTATGTAGATCGATTTACAGTTTCAGTGTTTATTAACAAATATCTTATGGAAAGCAGTATCAGTGTTTAAGAGTTTGCTTTCGTAGATCGCAGTCTCACTACAATTTTCAGTTTCCTATAGTTTCAGTTTGCTCTATCTAGAGTGGTATGGTCTAATTTCTAAAGTAGCCACAATACTTCCTAACTTACTACATTTTAGTTTATAAACAGAAAAAAGTATTCAGAAAACTTACGGATTCGCCGTCGGAGACTCGGTGTGCCACACTTTATAGAAGAAATATCTCAAACCCCTCACATATTGAAAAACAACTTATTGAAATCCAAAATTTGAAAACCCATTCCACAGCTGAGTTTTGGAACCTGGCTCTCATACTACTAAATGTAACACCCCATACCCGGCCCAGACGTTAGGGCTGAATTTGGCGTGTCACATCGAAGTGTTTTTTTCAAAATCAAGGCTTGTTGATAGAAAATCATTTTTAAGTAAAAACCCATTTAATTTTTATTGCTTGAGAAAAAATTTGGCAAATTAAGTTATTAAGTTTGAAAAATCGCTTATTAAAATGATTGCCATGTTTGTTATCGTTTGTTTCTTAATTAATTAAAATTTACGATAACTACTCTAATTAAAATCATCTTTCAGTTTGAAAATGCGTGTTTGTCTTCAAAATAGTTATTATTATTTTTAGACTTGTTTGTAACAGGTTGGCAGTTCAAAATAAGAAATTAAAACCCAATCAAAAAGAAAATTAAATCCATAAAAGTCCTTTTTAGCAAAATTAACAACCTAATATAAAAGGAATATATAAGTCTAAAATAACCATCAGCGAATGTGTGGCCATCTCCGAGTCCATTGCAACTCCAAATCATCTAAGACTGGGGATTACCTGTACAGTTAAAAGAAAGGGTGAGTTTATGAAAACTCAGTATGTAATCCCCTATCATTCAGTCAGTAATATATGTAGTAATAGTATGGGCCTGAGCCCTTTTCAGTAATAGAACACTGTGGGCTTTAACCCAAAATAGTAAAAGTGGTGTGTGGGTCTTAGCCCATTATAGTATCAGAATCAGAAACAGAATACAGATGGGCCTAAGCTCAATACATTGACAGTATCAATAACAGAAATACAATAATGCAATCATGTAACCCATCCCAATCCAGCCAACACACCACCCGTACCAACCAACACACCGTGTGGGGATAAAACTGACCAACCCAGCAAACACACCAATATCAGCACCAGTTGTGGCGCTGATCAGTATCGCAGCAAAGCTGCCAGTAATTAGAATAGCTAAGAGCCGTAAACAAGATAGCTATAACGCCACGAGTATTGTAATATGATTGGCACAAAGCCATCGGTAGTAGTAATATGATCGGCATACAGCCATCAGTAACGGTAATATGATCGACACAAAGCCATAAGTAATGGTAATATGATCGGCACAAAGCCATCAATAGCAGTGATATAATCGGTACACAGACATCAGTAGCATCGCAGCAAAGCTGCCAGCAATGTATCGCAGCAAAACCACCAATAATAGTATATGTGACAAAACCACCAGTAACAGTGATTGTGGCAGAGCCACCAATACAGTACTTCCTCCATAATAGTATCCCAATCCCATGTAGTATGTTGTGTATGCAAAATGTCATGCTCAGAATCAGCCATACAAATCACAGACAAATCAGTCATTTAAATCACAAATAGATCAATCATTTATGTCACAGACAAATCAATCATTTACATCGCAGACAAATCAATCATTTATCCTCGAGGGGCAAAATAGTCATTTTACCCTTTAGGGGTATATCGGTCAGTTCATCTACAGAGGTATTACAATCATTTTACCTACAGGGCATCACGATCATTTTACCCTACAGGGGCATTATGATCATTTTAACATATAGGGGCATCACGGTCATTTTACACTATAAGGGCATCACGGTCATTTTACCCTACAGGGGCATCACGGTCATTTTACCCTACAGGGGCATTACGATCATTTTACCCTACAGGGGCATTACGGTCATTTTACCCTACAGAGGCATTACGGTCATTTTACCCTATAGGGGCATTACAGTTATTTTACCCTATAGGGGCAATACGATCATTTTACCCTATAGAGGCATTAAGGTCATTTTATCCTACAGGGTTATTACGATCATTTTACCCTATAGGGGTATTACGATCATTTTACCCTATAGGGGCATTATGGTCATTTTACCCTACAAGGGTATTACGATCATTTTACCTTACGGTATTTCGATCATTTACCCTATGGAAGGTATTGCGATCATTTTACCTATCTTGGGGTCTCGGTACAGCTTAACGGCCTTTCCGAAGGCCTATAGTCGCCTTGAGCGACATAGATAATCCGTTTGGTCAAAACAGTGTAAATGGTCTCAAAGCCCAATATTCAGCCCAAAAGGGCCAACACGCTCGTCTGGTCCATTTAGCCCAAATTCAGTCACGACTATACGAACTACATAGCCCAGTCCAGTATTTTCCACTTAACGTGGATTTTATCGTGTGGGGCCCACGATCTTATAGGGCCCACACGACCCATTTTGCCCAACGAGGCCCATAACGGCCCAAGTACACGAGAACACTCATGGTGGCCTCTTCAGTGTACCGCCCATGGCAAACTTGTAAGGCCTCAAATGCCAAAGTTTCAGCTTTTTGACTTTTGCCGATTCACAACGAAGATAGTGTGATTACACACCTGATTGCAAATTGTGTGAATTACCCACGAAAACTCCATCCTACATTCAAACAAGATCAAAAGTTAGCCTTTTAACCGATTTACTTCTTGATTTACTTTTTGATATTCTCCATAACAACTCCAAGACCAGTTCAAACTTTCACTCAACATAGTTCGAATCTACTTCTAACACTGGCCGTCCCATGTTAGCAAAATAAATATTTCTTCGTTCTAGGCATGACTCGAACATCATCCCCCTTTGAAGCTTTATCACGCCACTTACCATAAAGCCAATAGGCTCTTTATGTCATAACTTATCCTCAATATTTTATAAAGCATTCACATCAATATCCATGTTTATTTAAGGAACAATAAAAACGTCTGCACACGCCCTGACTTGAACCTCAGACAACATACATACTCCTATTGCCACCTTGCCACTAGACCACATGCTTCCTTTTGTCATATTTTAACTATAAATAATTATAAGGCCTTCTAGCCAACGCCAAGGTTCACTTAAAGAAAAAACTAAAATTTTTGCTAAAGCCTAAATTTGAACCCAGGACTTCTCAAACACTCCTAGACACACCCAAATCACTTAGCCACTAAAGCAGATAGGTATTTGTGTTATTTCCTTGCACACATAAACTTTTATGTGTTCCTACGCTCAAGGCCTATTTCCTTCTAGGCCTAAATTTGGGGCGTTAGATAAATAATCCAATTTTGAGTTAGTGGATAATATTTTATTTGATAATTTTGTAAATATGAATTATTTTTAATGGTAATTTAGTAAAAAGACTAACAAAGGTTAATATAATAAAAACAAAAGAAATTTGTGCCCATCCTTCTTTTTTGGCCGAATATTGAAGAAGAAGGAAGCTAAGGATTAGGTTTTTCATTCTGTCACTTTGAATCTTTGATTAAGGTACGATTTGAGCTCGATTTTTAATGATTTTTACGTTTTTGAGATCGTTGCTTTGTATTTTAGCTAGCCCGTACCTTTAATTTTGAAACTGTTAAAGATTTTAAGAGTTTCCATTGATGAGCTTATGTGTTCTTTGGTGTTTGAGGATGAATTATGAATCTTTGATGATAGATTTTCATGTTTTGTAAAATGATTTTTGATGAAATTGCATAATAGGAATTAAATTATGAAATATGCAAATTGAATGGTTGAAATGTGAAATAAATGAAAGTTTTGGGCTACTAGCTACTTATATGAAATTCAGCCAAGCTTGGGTTTAATGAAAATTTGTGAATTTTGTGTATTTGTGAAATAGGACTAAATTGAGTAAATATGAAAGTTTAGGGGCTAATATACAAATGTGCCCAAATGTGTATTTTTGGACTAAATTGAACGAGTAGATGATTAAATGAGTTAATTTTAAATATATTTAGATCAAGAAAAGAGGAATCCAGAATTAGATAGGGGAAAGGCAAGATTATCATGTAATTGACTCATTTCGCTGTTTTCATACTCAAGGCAAGTTCATATGTAACAAGCTCTATTATTATTGTATTTATATGTTGTGATATTGTATAAATTGTAAATATCAGAGTACGGACTTGTTCAACCATGACTCGATAACGATTCGACAATAATTTGAAATCATTCGACTACGAAATTGTATTGGAAAATCCCTGTTGAACCTTAGGAATAGTTTAGGATGCTAGTGACATGTCATTAGGGTATTGAGTTGGATTTGGCCCATGATATCGACACTTCAGGTGCGAGTTATGCCTTGATTTAGCTTCGGGTCATGGTATAGGCACTTTGGAGGAGTTACCTAATTTGGCCACGGGCATGGTATAGGTACTCGAGGATAAGTCACCTTGATTTGGCTACAGGCCATGGTATCGGTAATTATTGATTGAGATCCTTGAGTATCTGACTTTTATTTTGAATGGTTCAACGGGAAAGTGAAAGATGTGGACTAGATTGAGATTGGTACGAGTTGGTACAGGTATGTTGTAAAGTTTATAAATGTTGAATCCATAAAATGGATGAAATCATGGTAAGATAGTGAATGAATGATTGAATGGTTTAAGATTTAATGTATTTGTATTATCTTTCATTTATATTCATTGGATTGTGAATGAATGGTGACATTGCTCATTACGTTAATAAGAACTTACTAAGCTATGAAGCTTACTTTGTGTTATTTTTCCATGTTTATAGTGAATCAAGGCTAGCTCGGATCTGGGAGTCATCGGGAACATCATCGCACTATCAAACATCTATTTGGTACTTTTGAATTGTGTATATTTGGTATATGGCATGTATAGGCTTGAGTCATTTTGGTGAATGATGTAGCCATTTGAGTTGGCTTATGAATATCTAGGTTTGGTTTGTCTATAGCCAAGGAAGTTGGAATATTTTGGTTGATTGAGTTGTGTTTATAATTGTGCAAATGGCTTATGTTATGAGTTGATGAATGAAATAGTGATGCTTGTTTATGATAGGTATTATGATATCAAATAGTAGCATTTTGAGCATTGATATGATAGTGAAATTAGGCAAATAATGCATATTTGATGGTAGCCATATTGATGGATTTTGATGATGAGTTTTGGTTTGAATTTGAATGGCCTAATTTGGTATTTAGATACTTGAATTGATGATATTGGGAAAGCATGTTTTGATCTTGATTTGGTTGCTTGGAATGTCCAATTATGCTATTATAATGTGCCATGTGAGTTATGTAGGTGGATGGTAATTTAGGGTGGCAAATTGGCCTTGCAAATGGCCTATTTTTATCTACACTGGCAAAGACACAGGCGTGTGTCTCAGTCGTGTGTGACACATGGTCATGTTACACAGTCATGTGTCCCCTGGTGTTGATATTAAAATGAAGTCAGTATGCTCCACACGATCTCACACACGGGCGTGTGACCGACCATGTGGCACAAGTCAGTATAACCCCTAAATGGCACACAGCCTAGCACACGGGCGTGTAACTTGGCCGTGTTGTATAAGTTAGTATACCCCACAAGTTTGATACGGCCTAGTACACGGCCTGGCACATGGGCATGTGAGGCTAATTCGAAGGGCACAAGGGCTAGACACACGAGCGTGTGGTCGACCGTGTGACCTAAGTCAGTATGTATGCCCTGTTTTCACACGGACTGGGACACGGGCGTGGCTGGAGTCGTGTGAAGCACATGGCCTATTCACACAAGTGTGTGACCCTTGTGTGCTTGAAATTTTTACAAGTTTCCAAAATTTTTGTATGTTATCGATTTAGTCCCAAACCACTTCTAAAGCTTGTGTAAGGCCTCATTTGCCCTATTAAGGGATAATTTGAAGATATTGAGTGATTTATGAGAATGAATACTTTATATTTGATAAATGTATGCTATATGTTGTGAATTGATAGGTAATACCTCGTAACCCTATTCTGATGGTGAATACGTGTGAGGGGTGTTACACCTCATTTTATTGGGCCGTATGAGATTGTGGAGAGAGTTGGGCCAGTTGCCTATCGTTTAGCTTTGCCACCGAAATTACAAAAGATTCATGATGTTTTTCATGTTTCTATGCTCAGAAGATATCGATCAGATCCCTCTCATATTATTTATACAGAGGATATTGAAATCCAACCTGATTTTTCATATGAAGAAGAGCCAGTTAGAATATTGGCTCGAGACGTGAAAGAATTGCATAATAAGCGAGTTCCTTTAGTGAAAGTATTATGGAGAAGTCATAATATTGAAGAAGCAACTTGGGAACCGTAAGAAACTATGAGATCATAGTACCCCCATCTCTTTTCAGGTAAATTTCGAGGACTAAGTTTATTAAGGGGGAGAAATGTAACGACCCAAAATTTACGGGTATCAAAAAAGTACATTTTTGGGTCACTATTTCCGTAAAATAGATTCGTAAATATTTATTAGACATATTTACGAAGTTAGTTGTGTGATTAATTAAGTTTTGGTTAGGTGAATTAACTTAAATTAATGTTAATTAGATATAAGGATTAAATTGAATAAAGTGTGAAAGCTCAATTATAGATTAGAGAAAAGTTGAAGGACTAAATTAGTAAATAAACCATAAGTGACAAATGTATGGTAAATTATAATTCCATGTGTATGTATAACGTATATATAATTATTTATATTAAATACATACTTAATGTTTAAGTATATAAAAATATTATTATATTATTTATATTATATTAATTAAATAAAGTAAATAAAATAAATAAATTAATTAAATTATGACAATTGTGTGGTAATAATAATGTATATGTGTAATAAATACATATGTACATTTGTAATACATAATGTATTTACTTATTAATATTATAATAAACAAAAGCTAAAGAAAAGTAAAGAAAAGAAACAAAAGGTAATATTATATTAATATAATAAATAAAAGGTAAATAAAAGTAAAGAAACAAAAAGAAACAAAGAAATAGAATAGCAAAAACGAAAATAGGGGAATGAAAGGAGAAAAAGAAAGAAAGAAAAGAAAAAGGGAAATTAGGGTTTTAAAGGTTCCAAGTTCAAGTAGTAAGTCAATTTAATCCCTTTTCTTGTAATTGTTGAGTTTTTGGAATCCTAGAACAAAATATTACTTGCTATAAATGGAAAATTTGAAAGTTAGTTGATTTTTAGATGTGGTTTATGTTGAATTAATTGAAGAATTTGGGTTAGAATTGATAGAATTTTAAGTTGGAATTGAGAAAAGGATTGAATTGTAAGTTAAATCATAAGTTTTATGTAGTAGAGACTAAATTGAAAGAAATTCAAAATTAGGGATTTATGGTGAAATTAGAGATTTGAAATTAGTTTTAAGTGATAGTTGAATGAAAATAAAGAGTAAAATTATGAATAAAATAAAGTTAGATTTGAATAGGGATTTAATTGGAATTTAGGCAAAAGTTGTGTATAAATTGAAATGTTCAATATGAAATTGTAGTGTATTGATAAATTTTAATTGTTTTAATTCCGTTGTGACACCCTAAAACCCCTTTATAATTCATTTTGGTATGTTTGTGACACAATTGTGTATCTGTTGCAGTGGTTAAATGTCTTGGGAAGTGTCTGAGAGGTACCAAGTTCAAGCCTTAGCTTGGGAAAATTTTTTGTTTTCAATTGAATAAACCCGTATCTCTAATCAGTAGGCTTATAAATAAATGCTGGTAAAATATGTTAGAATGGGCCTGCTGGTTTAGTGGTTAAGTGAAGTGTTAAATGGTTGGAGGTTTGGGGTTCGAATCTCTGCGTGTTCAAAGGGGATTTATTTTTACTGCTTGGCCATGGAATAGTTGTGTTTGACCGAAATTCTATAGGGTTTGGGTGGGATTTGAATTCGATGGTTGAGGAGATTGTGTTGGAGTGATATGGGGTGAAAAATGTGGAGGGAGGAGTTGTGATAGAACCGAAATTGGTAGTAGCAATTCGGCCACTCTTCCTCATTCTCTCAAATTTTCTTACCTGATAGTTTTTTCCTTCTCTGCCTATAGTTTCTTTGCCAAATTTGTTTGCTACCCCAAACTCTTCCCTTCACCGTCGATTTTCTGCTTTTTATCACTACCTATTTATATTTTTTTCTTTTTTGTTATTTTATTCACCGCAGTTTCTTTCTTCTTCTTCTCCCCGTAAACCTCTGCTGAATCTTCCCCATTATTTTTGGTCTCTTTTTTTTTTATGATTGCTACTGAATTCTTGTTCTTCCCCACTCCAAAGTTTCGGTTTCTCTCTAAAAGGGGAAATCGTCGTTGGTTTCTTCTCTGTTCCCCTTGGTCGAATTTTTGTTGATCTTTTCCCTCTCTACTATACTTTTTCTTTTACTTGCTGCCCAATTGGGAATTTGACTCGTCATCAAATTCTCAGTCACCGTGACTTGTTATATCAGTGCCTTTGTGCATTTTAGGTACGGTTGGTAAGAGTGGACACTATTTTAGATTGATGAATATATTTCTAATGGAGGCTTAAATCGTGTTTAGTTAATCGATAATTGACTGTGGAGGTTCGTTCGGTGCTGAAGAAGTGATGAATCACCATCGTTCAATGAAGGTAACATATCTGTAAGTTTGGCATTTAGTTATCGTGTACGACTTCGTTGAAGTTATCGGTAAATAATTTAATTGATGTGTTAATAGGCAATAATAGGTGCTAGAGTACTCGTCATTGCGCTACCTTCGAACCAATACTAGGTGTGTAAACACGAATCTGGAAATAGAAATCGGTAAAAAGTCAGAAAACGTGAAAAGTCGACGCCACATGGGAGTGCGACAGCCCGTGTGGTAGGCCGTGTGACTGAACATGGGTGTGTGATCATCGAGGCTGGCCATGTACGATTCATGGGCGGGGCCAAATTGGGCCGTGTGGGCAACACGGGTGTGTGAGACCCACACAGGTGAATCACACGAGCGTGTGAGATTATTGGGCCAGGCCATGTGGGCCCACATGGGCATGCAACATGGGCTTGTGGGCCCATTTCACTGTTTGACTGGTAAGGTTGCACGGGTCACCCGAGTCGACTGTGAATGTAACATCCTGAAATTAGGCCTAGTAGGATTGAGCCCAATGGGCCTTAGGCGTAGTAGCGTTTAAAATTTTTTGGAGAATAGGAGATCGGCTTAAGTGCAAGTTGGACCTTTTAGATAAGTGATTTTGAAGGTTAGGGGCTTCATGAAGTCCCGGATCAAATATTAGCTTTGGGAAAATTTTGGTTTTAGGTGAAAAAAACCTTGGAGGTTGGCGGGTAGGCCTTAAGAATAAAATGTGGAGGAAAATGACACAAGTGGAGTGTGTAGTGTAGTGGCAAAGTGACACCACAAGGAAGGAAGGAGGTCCAAGGTTCTAGTTGTAGCGTTTGCATTCCTTTTAGATTATTTTTATTAAATGAATTTAGACCTTGGCCATAGGGTTATATTTAATTGCGCATGGTTTGAGGCACAAAGAGCTAGTTGGTAAAGTGGCTAGCAATGTGGATTATGTTATAAAGGAGCTCGGGTTCAATCTCATGAGAAGCAAGGGAGTATTTATTTTATGAGTGGACGGTAAGAGTTTGATTGAATTTAAACTCTCTCGACGGAAGGGATCCCACATCGGAAAGATACAAGGAATGAAGGTGAAGAGCTAGCTATATAAAGAGCATGCCAGAGAAGGGTTAACATACCTTGGTGGGCGTTGGGCATGTGGAGTGGTCGCATACTGATTTAGCACCGAGTCCTATCGTGTGTAACTCTCTCTACTCTAGTTGTAGAGCGGCAAATGCCAAGAAGTCATCACGGCAATAGTAGTTACACGAGCGCAAGCGCTGAAGACGTGTGGGGCTTCAACGCGATAGTTGAGGCCATCAAGAGTATTCTTGTGGGTTGAATGTCAGGGCTGCGATGGGTCGGTAGGCCCAATGGGCCCGTGAGGCCCAATTGGAATAAATTGTATGATGATATAGTATATAGTGAACTAGACTAGGTGGAACCTATATCGTGGATAGATTTGTGTTAGGTGGGCCACACGAGCGTGCAGGCTCGAATGGGTGTAAATCGGTTTTAGGCCCAACAATCCGGTGAAAGAAAATGGTAGTTGAGTCGCTCAAGGCATAATCGCACCTTTAGAAAGGCCATTCCCTGGTACAAAATTACGAAAATACCCTTGGTGGGTAAATTACTTAAAATACCCTTGGTGGGTAAGTTACGAAAATACCCTTGGTGGGTAAATTACGAAAATACCTTGGTGGGTAAATTACTGAAAATACCCTTGGTAGGTAAATTCTGAAAATACCCTTGGTGGGTAAATTATGAAAATACCCTTGGTGGGTAAATTACGAAAATACCCTTGGTGGTAGATTACTAAAATACCCTTGGTGGGTAAATTACTTAAAATACCCTTGGTGGGTAAATTACGAAAATACCCTTGGTGGGTAAATTCTTAAAATACCCTTGGTGGGTAAATTACGAAAATACCCTTGGTGGGTAAATTACTAAAATACCCTTGGTGGGTGAATTACTTAAAATACCCTTGTGGGTAAATTACTTAAAATACCCTTGGTGGGTAAATTACTAAATACCCTTGGTGGGTAAATTACTAAAATACCTTGGTAGGTAAAATTACTGTTATACCCTTAGAGGTTGGTTAGCTTGATTATGTTGTATATTATTATTCTGATTATGATGGTAATTCGTTTCATACGTTATTTGATATATGTCTAGCATACATAACATACTGCATACACGAATTATTATGTCATATTGCATGGGTATGATGAGAGGAGGGGGAAGATTGATATTCGTGTCGACGGACACCAGTGTTTTGGTAACACATTGTGACTACGGTCACCAGAGGTTTGGTACCTCCAGAGGTTTGGCACCTCATAGCTGCCTCGTCCTCGTGGCTTAGCACCACCATGGGTTGGCCCCACTTTGAAATACTGGGATTGACGCGGTGATTTGGTATCACACGATGGGTTGGCCCCATCATTCGATTTGTGTCTTGGACACCGGTGGTTTGGAACCACGGTGATTTGGTATCACATTCGTGTCTTGGACACCGGAGGTTTGGCACCTCATGGCGACTTGTCCTCGTGGTTAATTCCACCGTGGGTTGGCCCCACTTTTGAGATATGGGATCGCTTGCCGCTGATTTGGTATCACACGATGGGTTGGCCCCATCACTTGATTTGTGACTTTGGTCACCGGTGTTTTGGTAACACAATTGTGTCTTTGGACACCGGTTGGTTTGGCACCACCAGTGGTTTGGTACCACACGGGGTAGAAAAGGAGTTATGGATGGCTAGGTTTTGGGTTGCATGACATGCATATTTTCATATGAAATTGTGTATGGGTTTAACACCCGTTGGATGGGGATTTACACACTGAGTCTCGATGACTCACCCCTTAGTTAAATTTTGCAGGTAATCATTAGATCGCGGACACAGAGCCGGAGTGGACTCGAGGTGCCCATGCCATGAATAAAAGTCAGATTTGCACTGATTTTAAACTTGGTACTTTATTTTATTTATTTTTCATTTGGATTTGTTGGGTTTGTAAAAGGCCTTTTAAAATTTATGCTTTGGTTGATTATATGCTTAAACTTGATTTCAAATATGTCTTAACAAACTAATGGGTTAGAACTGGCTAAATTTTGGAAAATAAGAATAAGGTTTTCAAATCACAAAGCGAGATGTTTTAAACTTTACCATCGGGTATTACACTGTAATTTGAGATAAATGAAACTCAAATGTTCTCCAACTTGAATGTATCCTCGCATTTAAGTAAAATTGTTTTTAAGCAACAACAAGGATTACTTGAATTTTAAAACGAGGTGAACTTGTATTACTTACATATCTGAATAAGTTTTCAAAATTTTCGCTTTTCAAATGCATCATCGATTTTAAATCACCACCTCAAGATTTTCTTCAAGTACAAAATTTAGCAAGATGATTTTATCAAACTTTTAAACTAAACCTAAACCTCTCAAATACATTTTTTCCCGTAATATACCGATCCGGTCGTGGTGTATTGACCGGTTTTGGGTGTTACTGAACTGAACTGTAGGGTTGATAAGCGTGCCTAAACCTCTAATTGACTGAATTGACTGTATGACTGATATGAATAAGCATGATGATGTTCCACTGATTTGATATTGTATGCCCTGACTACATGTATGATACTCTGTTATAGCATGTTATATTTACATATTGCATTGCATTGGGTTGGAGTTTATTTTGTTCAGAGGAAGTGTATTGAAAGGCCTCGAGCCTAATTTACTGGCAGGTCAGTTGCAAACTACTATTTTAGTGTCGCAATCGGTACTACTTAGAGTGTAGGGATGGGTGGGTTGATTATATCCCCACATGGAGTGTAGGGTTGGACGGAGATGGAGTGTAAAGGCTAGTTGGGTAGGATTTCCTGATTGCATATTGGTTACCGTTACTATTACTGAGATGGGCTAAAGCCCGAACTGAATTTGATATTGTAACGGGCTAAGGCCCTAACTGAAACTAAAATCGTTACTGAAATAGGCTTAGGCCCAGATTGTGATTACTTTCGGTCTGGTTGTTTTATATAGGATTACAAACTGAGTTTTCATAAACTCACCCATCTGTTTTATTTGTACAGGTAATTCCAAACATAGGCGGATCGGTGCAGCGGAGGACTTAACGGTAGCCACACGATTCATTTCATTCTATTTTAGTAATTAATTAAAATTTTGATTTTATTTTAGGGTATTTATTGTAATAATGGCCTCTTTGGATTTTCATGGATTATTTGGTATTTTTATTGTTTTGATTTATAACTGCTAGTCGTAGGGACAATCAAGTTTTCAAAAATCAAACCTTTTAAACAAACTGCACACGAATACACAAACTGTTTTAAAAGCTTCTGCGATAAGTGACATTTTGAAAATTAATAATGTTCTGAAAATAAATAACTTTTTGATAATGATTCATGTTTTGGAAATGAACGACACATCTTAAAATCAATGAAAGGTAATAAGAAGAGGACTAACAGAAAAGAGGGTTTTTCTTTAATAACAACTTGTTTTATGAAAAACACTTCAATGTGACATCACTGAAATCGGCCATAACGTCCAGGCTAGATTTGGGGTGTTACATTTAGTGGTACCAGAGCCAGGTTGCAAAACTCGACTGTAGATTTAGGTTTTAAAAATTGGTTTTTAAAGCAATAATTTCTGAATGATTTGAAACATTTTTACTGAATGTGTGGTACACCGAGTCTCCAGCGCTGATCTTGTAAGTTCTCTAAAGCCTTTATGTGTTTTAAACTGAAACTGATTTGATACTGAAACTATTATAGCTAGTACAAACTGAGACTACTATAGGTAGATTGTACTGAAAATACTTAAGTTAGTGTCTACTAATACTGTAGTAAAACCGATATACACTGCGTTGTGCGAAAACAAACTTTACACTTCTGATATTGCCTCTCATAAGATATCTATTAATAAATACTGAAATTGTACAGATTAATGCGAATAGACAATGAGCACAAAATGTACTTGAGGACGAGGTACAAGAGGCTGTGGTAGAGGCCGTAGAGGTACTCGAGTTGGGTCCTCGTTATCTGGCCACATACCTAATTTGGAAACTAGTGAGATGCCAGCTTCACCTGTGACTGAGACTGGGTCTCATGCTCGAAGGCTGGGGACGGCACACTATCCCAAGCCATGTTAAGGATTCTTGAGAGGGTCGCTGGGTCCAATATTGGAGCTGGAGGCTTAGGTTCGGTTACGGAACGACTCCATCCAATGGAGCCGAGATTTTTAGGGGTGTTGCTGGAGTTGACCCTAATGTGGCTGAGTACTAGATATAGGCCACAGAGATAATTATGGACGACCTAGACTGCACCCCTGAGCAAAATTTAAAGGGTGCTATATCACTGCTTCGAGATGAGGCATATCAGTGGTGGCTTACTATTAAGGAGGGCACTCAGTCTGACCGACTGACTTGGGAGTTCTTTAAGACCACTTTTCAGGGGAAGTATGTGGGGGGTAGTTACGTGGATGCTCGTAGGAAAGTGTTCCTGAATTTAACCCAGGGTGATAGATTAGTGGCCGAGTATGAGGCCGAATTTCTACGACTAAGCCATTATGCGTGTGGTATGGTGGTGACTAAGTATGAGAGATGCATTCATTTCGAGGATGTCCTCAAGGATAACCTGAGGGTACTGATAGCTCCCATAGGGAGCGAGACTTTGCTGCACTGGTTGATAAAGTGAAGATCGCTGAGGAAGTGAAGCGCACTGAGCGCCAGAACAGAGAGAGAGGTAGGAATAAAAGGGATTCGAAGCCCTCGAGTTCTATTCATAGGCTTGAGAAAAAGGCCAGAGTTGATGGGCTGACTAGAGTTGGGGCTCCTATTGCTGCTACTGGACAACCGCCATGTACTAACTGTGGTAGACGTCATCAGGGCGACTGTTGGAAAAGAACTGGGGCTTGTTTGAGGTACAGTTCATTAGAGAATCGTATTAGAGATTGCCCGCAGAGGTCCAATTAGATGTAAGCTTCTGGCATGGGTACTGCACCACCGAGAGTAGTTCAGCAGCCACTGAGAGGTCGTGGTTAGACCAGGGGTGGTAATAGCCGCAGTCAGAAAGCATCGGGTAGAGGTGTTAGTCACATTGAGGCGAGGCAGTCGGCTCTAGTTTATGCTGCTCATTGTCGAGAGGATGAAAATGCTCCGGACGTCATTATGGGTACGTTCTTTATTTATAATGTACCTTATATTGCACTAATAGATATAGGATCCACTCACTCCTATATAGATTGTACCGTATCTAAAAACTTAGGTGTACTGGTTGAGAGCACTACGAGTGAGGTCATCGATCAAATTGCTAGGCGCCAATAAGGGTTAACAAACTATTTAGAGATATTCCTCTAGAGGTTCAATGAGCTATCTTTTTGGCTGATTTGATGGAACTGTCATTTAGAGAATTTGATTTGATACTTGGAATAGACTGGTTAGTCAAACATCGAGTGAGCTTATATTGTGCCTCAAAAAGGGTTGTACTGAAAACTGAGGAGGACAGTGAGGTAGTCGTAATTGGGGAGCATTGAAAATACTTATCGAATGTGATTTCTACACTGAGGTCGGAAAAGTTGGTTCATAAGGGATGTGAGGCGTATTTGGCCTATATCAGGAGATTCTTCGATTAAGGATATCAGGATGGTTAAGGACTTTTCGGTTGTTTTTCCTAAAGAGCTACCTGGGTTACCTCTGAATCGTGAAGTAGAATTTGGGATTGAGCTCCTTCCTAGTACAGCTCCGGTGTTCATCGCCCCTTATAGAATGGCACCGAAAGAGCTTGTGAAGCTTAAGGCTCAAATTCAAGAGCTCTTGGATCATGGGTTCATTAGCCCTAGTATGTCTCCGTGGGGGGCACCAGTTCTATTCGTGAAAAAAAAAGGATGGATCCATGTGTATGTGTATTGACTATCGGCAACTGAACAAGTTGACCATAAAGAATAAGTACCTCCTACCGAGGATGGACGATCTGTTTGACCAGTTTCGAGGTGCTTTAGTTTTCTCCTAGATTGAACTTTGATCAGGATATCACTAGTTGAGGGTTAAGGAGACTGATGTGCACAAGACAACATTTAGGACTCGATAAGGCCATTACGAGCTTTGAGTGATGCCATTTGGACTGACGAATCAACCAATAGCTTTTATGGATCTGATGAACCGAGTGTTCTAGCCTTATCTAAATCAGTTCGTAGTGGTATTTATTGACTACATATTGGTCTATTCGAAGACTGAGGATAAGCACGATGAACACCTCAGAGTGGTTCTATAGATTCTGCGAGAGAAACAACTGTATACGAAGTTCAGTAAATATGAGTTCTGGTTACATGAAGTAATGTTTCTAGGACATGTGGTTTCTGCTAAGGGGATTAGATTCGATCCTCGAAAGATTGAGGCTGTCTTGGACTGAAAGTAGCCTAGATCAGATCCTAGATTTGCGCTCGACCGGGTGGTATTATCGATAGTTTGTAAAGGGTTTTCATTGATAGCCACACCCTTGACTAAGCTGCTAGTAAGGGTGTGCCATTTAACTGGACTGACGCACAGTAAGAGAGCTTTGAGAAGCTCAAGATGTACTGATGGAGGCCCCTGTTCTAATACAACCAGATTCTAGAAAAGAGTTTACTGTCTACAGCGATGCATCACATGTCGGTTTGAGGTATGTATTGAAGCAAGAGGGTAAGTTGGTAGTGTGTGCGTCTCATCAACTTAAGATTCATGAGGTGAATTATTCGACACATGGCTTAGAGTTGGCCGCTGTGGTATTTGCACTAAAAATCTGGTGGCATTATCTGTATAGTGAGAAGTGTATCATTTACATCGAACACGAGAGCCTCAAGTACCTCATCATTCAGAAAGAGCTAAATCTTAGGCAGCGTAGATGGATTGAGCTGCTTAAGGATTACGACTGTACTATCGAATACCATCTCGATAAGGCCAATGTGGTAGCCAATGCACTGAGCCTAGGCCTATGTCTGATCTGAGGGTAATGTTTGCTCACCTCAGTTTATTTGATGATGGTAGTCTGTTGGCCAAACTTCAAGTTAAACCGACGTGGATAGAACAAATTAAGGGTAAACAGTTGGAGGACGAGTCTTTGGGTCTTCGCTTCCAACAGATTGAGAGTGGGAATACTGTGGATTTAGGACTGAATAGCAAAGGGGTAGTCTGTTTCCGTGGGAGAATCTGTGTATCGAATGATACCGAGTTGAGGCAATCTATACTGCGAGAGGAACATAGTAGCCCTTATGTTATGCATCTTGGCAGAAATAAAATGTACTGAGACCTTCGCGAGTTTTATTAGTGGCTAGGTCTTAAACGTTAGGTTATAGACTATGGGTAAATGTCTGACATGTCAGCATGTTAAGGTTGAGCATTAGTTACCTTCGGGGTTGCTTCAGCCAGTCAAGATTTCACTTTGGAAGTGGAAGTGTGTAACTATGGACTTTATTAGTGGGTTACCCCTCACACCCACTAAGAAGGATTCAGTATGGGTGATCATGGATAAATTGACCAAGTCCTCCCATTTCATACCTGTTCGTACTAACTACTCTTTGTAGAAGCTGGTGAAGTTGTATGTGTCTGAGATAGTGAAACTGCATAGGGTACCGGTTTCGATAATATCTGATAAGGATCCTCATTTCACATCTCAGTTCTGGAAAGAGCTACATGAAGCTCTAGGTACAAGATTGGACTTTCATACTGCGTTCCATCCTCAGATTGAGGGTCAGTCAGAGAGGGTGATTCAAATACTGGAGGATATGTGGAAAAGTTGTGTGATTGACTTCTAAGGCAGTTGGGATGATTACCTGCCACTAGTAGAGTTTTCTTATAACAACAGCTATTAGTCTAGCATTCGATGGCACATTACGGGGCACTATATGGTCGTAGGTGTCGCACACCTTTATGTTGGACTGAGTTGGGCGAGCGACGGGTTCTGGGCCCTAAACTAGTTTTTGATACTGAGGACAAAGTTAGATTGATTCGAGACCAACTAAAAGCAACGTCATATAGATAGAAGTCCTATATGTATCTAAAGCATCGAAAGATTGAGTATTCTATGGGGGACTTCATTTTTTTCAAGGTCTCGCCATGGAAGAAGGTACTGAGGTTTGGACATAAGGGCAAGTTGAGCCCTAGGTTTATTGGGCCTTACCGCATATTGAAACATGTGGGACTGGTTGCCTACCGGTTGAAGTTACCTCTAGAGTTAGATCAGATTCATGACGTGTTTCACATCCCTATTTGAGGCACTACCGCTCTGATCCCATGCATATTGTTCCGATAGAGGAGATCGAGGTTAGGCCATATCTGACCTTTGAGGATGAGCTAGTCTAGATATTGGATCGCAATGGAAAGGTTCCAAGAAGAAAGTCCATCCCACTGGTTAAGGTTCTTTGGCGTAATCATAGCTCTGAGAAGGCCACGTGGGAGTCTGAGCATGCGATGCGGCAGTAGTATCCTCATCTGTTCTGATCAAGTAAAATTTCGAGGCTGAAATTTCTTTAAGGGGGTAGAGTTGTAACGACCCAAAAACCCTTTATAATTTATTTTCGTATCTTTGTGACACAATTGTATATCTGCTTCAGTGGTTAAATTTCATGGGAAGTGTCTGAGAGGTCCCAAGTTCAAGCCTTAGATTGGGAAAAATTTTATTTTTCAATTAAATAAACCCCTATCTCTAATCAGTAGGCTTATAAATAAATGCTGGTAAAATATGTCAGAATAGGCCTATTGGTCTAGTGGTTAAATGGAGTGTTAAGTGGCTGGAGGTCTGGGGTTCGAATCTCTGCTTGTTCAAAGGGGATTTATTTTTACTGCTTGGCAGTGGAAGAGTTGTGTTTCACTGAAATTTTGTAGATTTTGGGTGGGATTTGAATTCGGTGGTTGAGGGGATTGTGTTGGAGTGATATGGGGAGAAAGATGAGGAGGGAGGAGTTGTGATAGAACCGAAATCGGTAGTGGCAATTCGGCCACTCTTCCTCATTCTATCAAATTTTGTTTCCTGATAGTTTTTTCCTTCTCTCCCTATAGTTTCTTTGCCAAATTTGTTTGTTGCCCCAAGCACTTCCCTTAACCGCCGTTTTTTTACTTTCTATTCATCTTTTTCCTTTTTTTTTATTTTATTCACCCAAGTTTCTTTCTTTTTCTCCTCTCCGTAAACCTCTGCTGAATATTCCCCATTATTTTTGGTCTCTTTTTTTATGATTGCTGCTGAATTCTTATTCTTCCCCACTCAAAAGTTTCAGTTTCTCTAAAAAGGGAAATCGTCATTGGTTTCTTCTCTGTTCCCCTTGGCCAAATTTTTGTTGATCATTTCCCTCTCTACTGTACTTTTTCTTTTCCTTGCTGCCCAATTTGGTATTTGACTCGTCATCAAATTCTCAGTTGCCGCGACTCGTTATATCGGTGCCTTTGTGCGTTTTAGGTAAGGTTGGAAAGAGTGAACACTATTTTAGATTGATGAATCTATTTCTAATGGAGGCTTAAATCGTGTTTAAGTAATCGATAATTGACTGTGGAGGTTCGTTCGGTGCTGAAGAAGTGAGGAATCACCATCGTTCATTCAAGGTAATGTATTTGTGAGTTTGGCATTTAGTCACCGTGTGCGAATTTGTTGAAGTTATCGGCAAATAACTTAATTGATGTGTTAATGGGAAATAATTGGTGCTAGAGTACTCGTGGTTGCACTACATTGGCACCAATACCAGGTGTGTAAACATGACTCTAGAAATAGAAATTGGTGAAAAGTCAAAAAACGTGAAAAGTCGATGCCATACGGGCGTGCGACTGCCAATGTGGTAGGTCATGTTATCGAAGACGGGTGTGTGATCGTCGAGGCTAGCCATGTGCGATTCATAGGCTAGGCTGAATTGGGCCGTGTAGGCCCCACATAGTTGAACCACACAGGTGTGTGAGATTATTGGGCCAGGCCGTGTGATCCACACGGCCAATGCCATTTTAGGCCATGTGGGCCACACGGGCGTGTGGACCCACATGTGCATGCAACATGGGCCCGTGGGTCCATTTTCACTGTTTGACTACTAAGGTTGCACGGGTCGCCCTAGTCGACTGTGAAGCTACTGTAGGGTCGGTAAGCATACCTAGACCCCTAATTGACTAAATTGACTGTATGACTGATATGAATAAGCATGATGATGTTCCACTGATATGATACTATATGCCCTAACTACATGCATGATACTCTGTTATAGCATGTTATATTTACATATTTCATTGCACTAGGTTGGGGGTTTATTTTGTTCGGAAGAATTGTACTGAAAGGCCTTGAGCCTAATTTACTGGTAGCTCAGCTGCAAACTACTATTTTAGTGCCGCAACCGGTACTACTTGGAGTGTAGGGATAGGTTGGTTGATTATATCCCCACATAGAGAGTAGGGTTGGACGGAGATGGAGTGTAGAAGCTGGTTGGGTAGGATTTCCTGATTGTATATTGGTTACCATTACTGTTGATTATATCCCCACATAGATTGTGATTGCTTTTGGCCTTGTTGTTTTATATGGGATTACACACTGAGTTTTCGTAAACTCACCCATCTATTTTATCTGTACAGGTAATCCCCAGACATATGCAGATCGGTGTAGCAGAGGACTCAACGGTGGCCACATGACTCATTTCATTCTGTTTTAGTAATTAATTATAATTTTGATTTTATTTTGGGGTATTTAC
This sequence comes from Gossypium rotundifolium, assembly GCA_025506655.1. Classification (NCBI taxonomy): domain Eukaryota; kingdom Viridiplantae; phylum Streptophyta; class Magnoliopsida; order Malvales; family Malvaceae; genus Gossypium; species Gossypium rotundifolium. Next base: position 130,916,098 of record CP106724.1, on the reverse strand, counting down.
TGTAATAATGGCCTCTTTCAATTTTCATGGATTATTTGGGATTTTTATTGTTTTGATTTATAACTGCTAGACATAAGGACAATCAAGTTTTCAAAAATCAAACCTTTTGAACAAATTGCACACGAATACACAAACTATTTTTTAAAACTTCCGCGATAAGTGACGTTTTGAAAATTAATAACGTTCTGAAAATAAATAACTTTTTGATAATGATTCACATTTTGGAAATGAACGACACAACTTAGAATCAATGAAAGGTAATAAAAAGAGGACTAATAAAAAAGAAGTTTTTCTTAATAACAACTTGTTTTATGAAAAACACTTCAATGTGACATCGCCAGATTCATTTCAGAACACCCCAAACCCTGGCCAACACACCACGATCGAATCTGCATGCTACGAGTGAAAACCTTTTAAACCAAAAGTTTGTTTGATAATTTTCTTAGAAAACCCTTTCGTAGTATGAAAACTTTAGAAATCCTTGTTTAAGATGATTTTGAAATCGTGTGATGGCTGCTTTAAAACTCATGCTTGAAAATCTACTTATTGTTGCAAGTTTTAGAAAACATACAAGTTACATTTGTTGTCATCTTATAAGTGGTGTTACCTGATGGCGACGTTTAAAAACCCGAAGGAGTTATAGTTTTGAAAACATTGCTTTTTACCGGTTAATTTAACAAGTCCATATATCCAACATAGGTATAATATAATCAACATAAAAGCAAATAATAAAAACCCAAAATAATACTTAGCGACCTTATTACAAAACCCAAAACCAAATTTAACGTAAAGTAATAAAATCGAGATAGCGATTTAAAGTCAAAACCAAACTAAGATGCATGGCCACCTCGAGTCCTCCTCGGCTCCATATCCACGATCTTTGCCTCATCTGCAAAATATAAGGGAAGAGGTGAGTCACCGAGACTTAGTGTATAAATCCCCAACCTGATAGTTCAAGCACTTACACAGATCATCAATAAACATGCAAATCATGCAACCCATATCCTAACCATCCAGTCTCCTTTATCTACCCCGTGTGGTCAAAACCACTGGTGGTCAAAACCACTGGTGACCGAAGTCACAAATCAAATGATGGGGCTAACCCATCGTGTGGTCAAAACCACTAATGACAATCTCGTAATAATCATATGGGGCCAACCCACTATGGTACCAAACCACTGGGACGAGTCACAATATCCATTTGTGGTCAAAACCACTAATGACCATAGTCACAAATATCATAAGTGTGGTCAAAACCACTGGTGGTCAAAACCATTAGGACTAGTCACAAATAATAATAGTGTGGTCAAAACCACTGGTGACAGTCGAAATAAATCATTCCCCATCCTCTCATCAATCCCATCATCATGTCCATATCATATGTGTCATAATATCATGTATCATGCAATAACGCATAGCATAGCATATAACAATAACATGATGATGTATATCAAAAATCACATAATAGGAGACTTACCCGGAATCTAAGCTCATACCCACAAGGCATAATCACCAATTTCATTGGCTATAACAAAGAATATAATAGGCATATTATACTAATAAAGTGTAAGTTGCTACACACCGCTATCCGTGAATCTAAGCGAATCCCGAAACTACGCAAACTAATGAGATCCCGAACGTTGCTCCCTCCTTAAAGCCAATTTGGTTTCCCACCAAATCCCGAAACTACACAATGAACCCCCTTGCAATCAGCCACACACTGATGCACATAAACGATTAGCCTTTGTCCTTTGAACGATTGAGAGACGGATCTTGAAATGTTTAAACCTTACCTAGATTGACCACCAAACCCTGGAGATTTACTGTATTCGGCTATGCTCCTCCCTATAATTGGTTTTAACACAAACACTTAGAATCCATAGGCCATTCGGCCATAACATAAATCCCGAAACCACATGAGTTAGTCGCCTTATCTTAATGACTGATTCGCTTTATGCACCAAAGGCTCGGCACCCTTTATTGGTGTTAGGGTTTCGCCACCACATAGAACAAGAATAAATTAAGGTTTTGATTACTAGCGATTGAAGGAGTATCAAAAGGAAGGCAAAAGAGATTCGGCATTACCCAAATCGATCAATAAGAAAAGTTGAAGAAATCACTCACCAGGAGATTCGGCAAAGAGAACCAACGAATAGATGAATGTCGGCACTTGAGATGATGAAAAGAAAGCACAAGAAGAGAGAGGTTTATGAGCAAAGTATTTGGCCAAGAGGAGAACAACAAGGTTTTGGCTTAAGTGATGGGTTGATTCGGGAAATATGGTGAAGAGAAGAGAAGTGGAAGGAGATAGATTCGGCAATGGGTTTGAGAGAAGAGAAAGAACGGAATAGAAAGAAAAATGGAGGAGAAAATGTGAGGGTAGGTTTCACTTTGAACAAAATAGGAAGAAGAAGTGCACAAGAGGTGGATTCGGCAATGTGCTAACCAAAGAGAACCGAAAAGAAAAGGGAGAGAATGGCTACCAAGTTCGGCTTTTCAAAGAAAAAGCACAAAAGATTCTGCCAATTGCAAGAGCTGTCGAAAAAGGAGGAAAGCAAAAAGGGCAATTGGTGATTCGACTTTGACACAAAACGAAAAGAGAAGACCCTCTCCTCACTGGCCGAAATACCCACTTAACCCACCATAGACATTCGGCCACCACCGAAAGGCTCCCCAAACTAACTACACTTCCTCCCCCCTAGAGTTCAAATTCGGCCAACCTCTCCAAAGCTCTCCCATTCACTCATTCAAATAAATTTGAATGAGTCAACCACCAAATTTTTCTCCCTTCCATCCATTTCAAATTGGTTGACTCAATCCTCATCTATCCACGAGAGTCCCACCTGAGCACACCTCTGCTTGCCCGTGGCTTCAAAAATAAATAAGCAGAAAGGGATTTTTACAGCTCGAACCAAGGTCCTCATTACTCCTTGTGGCATCACCTCCCTTGTGACTTAACTGGCACCTCATTGCCATTTAACCAAGGCACTTCTTGTGTCTAAAACCTCAAATTAATTCTTTTAACCCCTATTTCCCCTAGCTCCTTTGTCTTAAGTGCTAAACAAAAATTTTGGCCATAACCCAAGACTAACCCTAGGTCATTACTAGACCCCAAAACATGCCAAACAAACCCAACTGACACCACATCACATGCAAACACACTCAAAATGCAGAGACCTCATTTTAAGGATGTTAAAGTTCTGCCCCCCTTAAAAATAATTTCGGCCTCGAAATTACCTGATCAAAAGAGTTGAGGGTATTGCTGCCGCATCATATCCTCTGGTTCCCACGTGGCCTCCTCCGTACCATGGTTCCACTATAACACTTTCACCAAGGGAACTGACTTCCTACGCAAGACCTTGACATCCCAATCCAAAATCTATACCGGTTCCTCTTCGAAAGACAAGTCTGAGCTCACCTCAATCTCTGCAACTGGCACAACGTGTGACGGATCTGATTGATAGCGCCTAAGCATCAAAACATGAAAGACATCGTGAATCTGACTTAACTCTGCTGGCAACTCGAGCTGATAAGCTACTGGTCCCACTCGCCTCAACACCATATACGACCCAATAAACCTAGGGCTTAGCTTTCCTTTTTGCCCAAATCTCAACACTTTCTTCCATGGCGATACCTTCAGAAAAACCTTATCACCCATTGCATACTCTATATCCCTGCGTTTAAGATCGGCATAAGACTTCTGCCTGTCTGACGCTTCCTTAAGATGAGCCCGAATTACCATAACCTTATCCTCAGTTTCAGCCACCAACTCTGGACCCAACATCTACCGTTCACCTAATTCTGCCCAACAGGTAGGAGTACGACATTTTCGTCCATACAGTGCCTCATATGGTGACATCTGGATACTCGCTTGATAACCATTGTTATAAGCAAACTCTGCCAATGGTAGATACTCCTCCCAACTCCCACTGAAATCCAGAACACAGCCCCTTAGCATGTCCTCCCCAATTTGGATTACTCTTTCGATCGCCCATCGGACACGGTGAAAAGTCATCTTTGAAATCCAACCTCGTTCCCAAAGCCTGATGCAAAGCCCTCTAGAATCTAGACGTGAACCTAGGATCCCTATCCGAGATAATTGACACTGGTACTCCATGCAACCTTATTATCTCGGCCACATACAACTTAGCTAGCTTCAAGCTTAATAATCAACCCTCACCCCAGATAAAATGAACCGATGAAGTCAAACGATCCACAATCACCCAGACTGAGTCCTTCTTGTTAGGCGTAAGGGGTAGCCCACTGACAAAGTCCATAGTGATCATTTCCCACTTCCACTGAGGAATCTTCACCTATCAAGTAAACCTAACGGCAGATGATGTTTAGCTTTGACCTACTGACACATCAGAAACTTACCCACAAACTTAGTCACTTCCCGCCACTCGCCAACAGAATCGCTTTTGCAAATCCTCAGACATCTTGCTACCTCTAGGATGCATAGCGATGGGCTGCTATGTGCATCCTCAAGAATCCTTTGCCTCAACTCGACATCCTTGGCATACAAGCTCTCCTTGAAAACATAACACTCCATCGTGAGTCAAGTCAGAACCTTCTAAACCATTACTCTATACTTGCAACCTCCGAGCATTCAAACCTCATCCACTAATCTGCTTTCTCCTTAATTTGCTCTACCCAAGTCGCCTTTACTTGCAATTCGCCAACAAACTCCCAAAGGTCATACATGACTAAGGTGGGCAAACATCGCCGCAGTGTCTGCGGACTACGTTATGGCTCAACGATCGCCTACTACGTTAGCCTTACCGGATGGTGCTCAATCGAGCAAATGTAGCCCTTCAACAACTCAATCCACCTTCGCTATCTCAAATTTAAATCCTTCTACGTCAAAAGATACTTCAGACTCTTGTGGTCCGTGTAGACTATCGACTTTTCTCCGTACAAATAGTGTCTCCATATTTTCAGGGCGAACACCACTGCCGCCAACTCCAGATCATGTGTTGGATAGTTAACCTTATGCGGTCTTAGTTCTCGAGACGCATACGCCACCACTTTCCCTTCCTGAATCAGCACACATCCCAAGCCAGTATGTGATGCATCATAGTAGACCGTGAATACCTTTCCTGCCTCAAGCTGTACCAAAATCGGAGCTTCCGTCAGAATCTTCCTTAACTTGTCAAAACTTTCCTGCTGTTTCTCTGACCATACAAATGAAAATAACTTGGTCAACGGCACCACGATCAGAGAAAATCCTTCCACAAATCTCCGGTAATACCCCGCCAGACCTAGAAAACTCTGAATTTTTGCAACCGACCTAGGCGGTTTCCAATCCAACACCGCCAATCTTGCGAGGTCCACTCTAATCCCTTCATGGACACTACGTGACCTAAGAAAGTCACTTCCTAAGCCGTAACTCGCACTTCATCGAACTTGGCAAATAACTACTTTTCCTCGAATTTGCAAAACCACCGCAAGTGCGTATCATGTTCCTCCTCGGTCCTTGAGTACACCAATATGTCGTCTATGAATACTACGACAAACTGGTCCAAGTACTGCTAGAACACCCGATTCATCAAGTCCATGAATGCTGCCGATGCATTGGTTAACCCGAACGGCATCACCAAAAACTCGTAATGCCCATACCGAGTACAGAATACCGTCTTATGAACATCAGCCTCCTTCACTTTGAGTTGATGGTACCCCGACCTGAGATCTATCTTCGAGAAAATTGATGCATCCTTAAGTTGATCAAACAAGTCGTCAATCTTGGGCAACGGATACTTGTTTTTAATTGTCAACTTGTTCAGCCGGCGGTAGTCTATACACATCCGCATTGTGCCGTCTTTTTTCTTAACAAAGAGCACAGGTGCTCCCCAAGGAGATATACTTGGTCGAATGAAACCTCGGTCCAACAACTCTTGGATTTGGACCTTCAACTCCACCAATTCCTTTGGCGCCATTCGATACGGGGCTATAGACACTGGCGCAGTTTCGGGTAACAGGTCTATACCAAATTCTACTTTCCGATCCGGAGGCAGGCCCGGGAGTTCTTCTAGGAATACATCCGCAAATTCCCCTATGGTTCGGACACTCTCTATAGCCGCATCCTTGGCTCCCAAAGCACAAACATGCACCATTAATGCCTCACAACCCTTCATTACTATTTTCTCCGCCTTCAGTGCAGAGACCACATTGGATAAGTAATCTCTTCTATTACCTATCATCACCACCTCCCTACCTTCCATTGTCCTCAACACTATGCGCTTGGCCATGCAATCCAAACTGGCCTGGTACTTCACCAGCCAATCCATCTCGAGAATCAGATCGAACTCCCCAAATGGTAGTTTCATCAAATCAGCCAAAAACACGAACCCTTGAAGTTCTAGAGGTACATCCCTATATAGTTTACTTACTTCTACAGAGTGACCTAAAGGGCTTATCACAGTCATCTTCCTAGAAGTAATCTCAGAGTTCAAGTTCATAGTTTCCACTATGCTACCGACTATATATGAGTGCGTCGAACCTATATGTATCAAAGCATTATAAGGTAGTCCAAAGATTAAGAACGTACCGATTATGACGTCTGGTGCATCACCCTTCTCTCGACGCCTCATTGCAGAGACCAGGCCTAGGCCGCCTAGCCTCTGTACCACCTGCACCTCTCCTCTGGTGCTCCACTACTCTACCAGAGCCATTACCTCCCCTCAAGCACCACGGCCCCTCCGTGGTCACGACCATCCCTCCTGCTCGAAGTACGATTCGATCCCTGATCGCAACCTAGTTGACCTCTGTGGAAAATCCCTCACTCGGTGCCCCATCGATCCACACTCAAAGCATCCCCTATTTTTGATCCAACACTCTCCCGAGTGAAACTTTCCACATCGAGCACATCGTGGGGGCCATTGAGTATCAGTAGCAGTAGGCCTAGAAACTTGATTCAGCCCACTATATCTACCCCATTTCTGCTAATTCCCGGTAGACCCAGATGATCCAAAATTCCTCTTATTCCAACCCTTGTCCTGATTTCGTCTAACCGACTGTTTCACTTTCTCCGTAACTTTGGCCTTTTCCACTAAGACCACAAACTCTCTCTCCTACTGTGGAGCAATCAGCAACCTCAAACCATCCATTAATCCGTCCTCGAATCTTACACATCGTTCATAATCCGTAGCTATGATGCCTCGAGCATATCGGCTCAACCTTAAGAATTTTGCCTCGTACTCTAATACGGACTTACTCCTCGAACCAAATTTCGTAAATGCCTTTCTCTCGCGATCAATATAATCGTCCCGACATACTTCTTCCGATAAGTCATTTAAAATAACCCCAAGTGAGATCATCCGCCGCAAAGCACCATCCCGAATCGTGAGCCACCACTGGTATGACTCATCTCGGAGAAGCGACACTACTCCCTTTAGTTTCTCCTTAGCCGTCAGATCCAAATCGTCCATGATTCATTCTGTCGCTTCCAACAAATACTCAACCGTATTGGGTGCCACACCAGATACACCTCGTAACACCTCAGCCCCATTGGTTCGGAGTCACTCAGATACGAATTTTCGAGCTCTCATACCTCTACCTATTCCACCACTCTCTAGCACTCACAAAGATCGTCATGACACTACATCTTCCCCGCTTGATCTTGATACTCTACACCAAGAGTGGTGGTGGTGGTATCTCATTCTGATCCTTGACTGCACCTAACGGTTCCGATACGGTCATTCTCGCTTCACCGCTACTCGACATTACGCACCACATTCCCTAGTACTCATGTCTATAATCGTGATTTATCTGCTTAAAGAAATTTTATGAATTAGCTTCTATTTCACTGATTACCCACGAATAAGTTTTATGTAAAGAAATTTGGTAGTGGTTCTTTCGATCATCACAAATTTTTCATTTCCAGTCCTCTACCCTCATTCCACGTGTAGAGGTATTCTCGTCATTTCACTACCCAGGGGTATTTTCGTAATTAACCTATCGGGGTATTTTAGTGATAAATCTGGGTTAATTCGAAACCTTTACAAATCATAGGTGTTTCAGAAATTCTAGAAATCAGGGGTATTTTGGTAATTTCATAAACCAGGAGTATTTTCATAATTTTTCCAAAATATGGTTCCAGGTGATTCTACAAAATAAGGGTATTTTGGAAAATTTTCAATTCGGGGTACTTCGACAATTTCCATACTGAGGGTATTTTGGTAATTTTTACAAGTCAGGGGTAATTTGGTCATTTTTCAAATCAGGGGTATTTTGGTCATTTTTTCAACTCGAGGGTACGTTGGTAATTTTAAAACCAAGGTTTAATTTTTTTTAGAGTGTTACAAAACAAGATGGCTGGTCCCTTTCGGGTTTTCATTATTAAATTTAGCTTGTGAATAAGTTATCTCAGTTAGGGTAAACCGTCACTACGCACCAGGTAGGATTCGAGTGAAGAGGAGGTGAGTCACTAGGACTGCTTAAATACCAAGCCCCCCTGAATCCATTCCTAGACATGTGCACAACGGTTGCCACACCCTTAACTTAGCGATGTACTCACAGGTTTGTTTAGTGGATCTTTAAGTCTTATGTAATTGTGTTGGAGTAAGCTATTCCTATGGTTCAATAACTCCTAATCTACTAATCTACGATCCTGAAATACCCATTTCCCCCACATATAATTCACACAATGGTTAGGGATACTTACCTGGGCGGATTGGTGCCGGAGACTCGGTGCCATGCTGTTCAAACCATGTACCTTTTCCACAAAACTTTTCAAAACCTTACTTTGACATTTTGGGCATTGAGCCCACAGTCGAGCCTTTGAACTTGGCTCTGATACCAAAATTGTAACACCCCAAACCTGGTCAACACACCACGACCAAATCTGGCATGCTACGGAGTGAAAACCTTTTTAAACCAAAAGTTTGTTGGATAATTTTCTTAGAAAACCCTTTCGTAGTATGAAAAGTTTAAAATCCTTATTTAAGATGATTTTGAAATCGTGTGATGGCTGCTTTAAAACTCATGCTTGAAAATCTACTTATTGTTGCATGTTTTAGAAAACATACAAGTTACCTTTGTTATCATCTTATAAGTGGTGTTACCTGATGGCGACGTTTAAAAACCCGAAGGAGTTATGTTTTGAAAATATTTCTTTCTACCGGTTAATTTAATAAGTCCATATATCCAACATAGGTATAATATAATCAAAATAAAAGAAAATAATAAAAACCAAAATAATACTTAGCGGCCTTATTACAAAACCCAAAACCAAATTTAAACAAAAGTAATAAAATCGAGATAGAGGTTTAAAGTCAAAACCAAACTAAGATCCATGGCCACATCGAGTCCTCCTCGGCTCTATATCCGTGATCTTTGCCTCATCTGCAAAATATAAGGGAAGGGGTGAGTCACCGAGACTCAGTGTATAAATCCCCAACCTGATAGTTCAAGCACTTACACAGATCATCAGTAAACATGCAAATCATGCAACCCATATCCTAACCATCCAGTCTCCTTTATCTACCACGTGTGGTAAAAACCACTGGTGGTCAAAACCACTGGTGACCGAAGTCACAAATCATGTGATGGGGCCAACCCATCGTGTGGTCAAAACCACTGATGACAATCCCGTAATAATCATGTGGGGCCAACCTACTGTGGTACCAAACCACTAGGACGAGTCACAATATCCATTTATGGTCAAAACCACTGATGATCGTAGTCACAAATATCATAAGTGTGGTCAAAACCACTGGTGGTCAAAACCACTACGACTAGTCACAAATAATAATAGTGTGGTCAAAACCACTGGTGACATTCCAAATAAATCATTCCCCCTCCTCTCATCAATCCCATCATCATGTCCATATCATACGTGTCATAATATCATGTATCATGCAATAACGCACAAAGATAGCATATAACAATAACATGATGATGTATATCAAAATCACATAATGGGGACTTACCCTAATCCAAGCTCATACCCACAAGGCATAATCACCGATTTCATTGGCTATAATAAAGAATATAATATGCATATGATACTAATAAAGTGTGTAAGTGTTACACACTGGTCAGTAATGTAATCGAATTTGACCCTAATCAAAACGGTGGTTTCGGGACCATGAACTGAAGTCGAGAAATATTTTAATATTATATTTTGTGTTTATTATATGTGAATTAATGTGTGAAAGTCTCATGAGAAAAATTTTATCATCTGTGTGTTTAATTTAGAAAAGGACTTAATCGCGTAAAAGGTAAAAATAGCAAACTATAGTGAAAAGTGCCTATTTGATGATGGTTTTTTAAAGTGGGGTATTAAAAGAGTAAATAGCCCATTTTTAAGTTAGTGGGTGGTTTATGACAAGATTAACCTTATATTATATTTTGTTTTTATTATTAAATAAAGGTTAAAATGGTAAATCATTAAAATATTATTATATGTTAAAATGCATGAAATTAAAAGCCATTTTAGTTGTTTTTCTTCTTCCATTGCCATGAGTTAGCTAAGAAAAATGGGTTTAAAGGCTTGAAACATTCAGCCATCATCAAGCTCAATTAGGTATGAATTTTAGCTCAATTTTTAATAATTTTTATGTTTTTCAGATCGTTGCTTCGTTTATTACCCGATCCATGCTTGAATTTTTGAGAATCATGTGTATATGAGGTTCGGCCAATGATGTGTTCTTATGGTTTTGATATTTGATGGTTTTAGATTAAAGATGTGTTAAAGATTTACAAGTTTTGTATTAGAAATTTTGGTGAAATTTTGTATTTAGGGCTATTTTATAAAAATAAAATTTTAGAGGGACTTAATTACAAAATAAATGAAATGAGAGGGCTTATAAAGTCCCTAGGAATATTCGGCCCTTGTATAGTCTTGGCAAATTGTGTGTATTTTGTGTTTTGTACAATTAGGACTAAATAGAAAAATGTGAAACCTTAGGGTAAAATGGTAATTTGCATGTTTATGTGTTTTGGAACTAAATTGAATTGAAATGTATCGAATGAGTGCATTTAATGTGTTTTAGATCAAGAGCAAAGAAAAACTAATTGGATGGGGAAAGACGAAAGTTCTCGAATAGCCGCCTAAGTTGTCCGCTCACAATGAGGTAAGTCCTTTAGCTAAAGTATGTTAAAGAATTATTTATGAATAGGTTCAATGAAATTATTTGATAAATTTGAGTATGAATATATGTGTTAGCCAAATGTAAAGGCTTTAAAATGGATTAGATGTGTTTTGTATATATGATAAGAATTTGTACATTAGTGGTGATATGTGAATGTGAATTGTGTATATGTTTAGTTAATGATGATAGTGTTAAGGAATGAAATTTGATGGACTGGTTTATGAATTATTTCGGCTTATTGCCTAGGTGCTTAGTGCTTGGTGACATATTCGGCTTTGTGCCTAGCGTGCCTTGTGCCAGGTGACATATTCTAAGCCGTGCTCAACAAGCTTAGTGCTTTGATGATATATTAGGGCTTCGTGCCAAAGGTGCTTAATGTCGGTGATACTTTAAAATGAAGAAACCATAATTGATCGAGGTGTAACATAGTGAAACTATTGAGTTAAAAACTCAGGTAAGTTAAGTCCCATTGAATTCATCAGAAGTAAGGTAAGTTATGATTAATGTTATTTGAGTTGAAATATTATGATAAGAATGGTGTTATGTGAATTTGAGCTGTTACTCAACATGTAATATATGTACTTTGTGCTTTGATGAGTTGCAGGTTGATGGTAGTGAAGTATAAGTAATTGAGTTAATACATTACTAGTATTCGGTTTTGTATCAATTGCATATCAAAATATACATATACAATGTTCTACATTTATTGATAAAGAAATGTTAAAGTGCTTGATTAGTGAATTATCTTTTGCTTAAGACTTACTAAGCTAGTGAGCTTACTCGTATGTGTTTTTATTTCGCATTTTATAAATCATTGATTCAACTACTGCCTCGGGGATCATCAAGAAAGTCCACCACACTATCACTCTCTTTGGTATATATATGTTTTGTATACTTTTTGAATCAAAGGCATGTATAGGCTGTATTTTGATAAGTAATGAATGATGTTCGGTCAAGGCATGGTTTATATGCTTGTGTTTTTAGGTTAAGTTGGTTTTGAGACCTATGTTTAAGTATGGTCAATTGTAGTACAAATAAGTAACGTAAATTTGCATGAATTATAGAAGTTTAGTTGGTACATTCGGTCTTTGATCTATGCATATAACATGCAAAGTTATATTGGGGTTATGCATTAAAAACTAAGGTTATGCATATTCGGATATAGGTATATAGATATATATGTAAAATGTATTGTCTCTTAGTCCATAGGTGTAAGGTCAAGTGATGTATGCATGTAATCCTAATGATGCTTATTAGTAGTTCCAATTACCAGGTTCGGTGTGTTTTGGTTTAAAACGAAATGGTACGTGAGGCATGTTTGCATGAAATGTTGCGCCTGGTCTCGCATGTGGATCAGTGCCATTAGACTCTCGACCTGTTTTGGGTAGCCATGAGGGGGAGGCTAAACACGCCTTCTATTAGATGATGAACGAATGGTTTACCCAGTTTATTCAGACTAATCTGGCTGTACAACAACCTTCACCCCCGAATAATCCAACTCTGGTACCTTCAGCACCCCCGATGATAGATCCGATGAGATCTAGCAGGCCTACTGTTGATAAAATCAAGAAATATGGGGCCGAGGAATTCAAGGCCAATGATGATGATGACGCAGAACGAGCCGAGATGTAGCTTGATAACACTATTTGGGTACTCGATGAGTTATCTTGTACTCTAGATGAATGCCTAAAGTGTGCTATATCTCTACTTCGGGACACTGCCTGTCATTGGTGGAACACACTAGTATCCGTAGTTCTGAAAGAAAAAGTAACTTAGGACTTCTTCCAAATTGAGTTCCATAAGAAATATATCAGTCAGAGATTCATCAATCAGAAACAAAAAGAATTTCTGGAATTAAAATAGGATCGTATGACTGTGATGGAATATGAGCGAAAGTTTGTCAGATTGAACTGCTACATACGGAGTGTATATCTACCGGCTTATTATGTGTAAAAGATTTGAAGACTACCTGAATAAAGACATAAAGTTACTTGTTGGCATTCTTAAAATCAAAGAGTTTGTGACATTAGTCGAGTGAGCTTGTAAAGCTGAAGAGCTCGGAAAGGAGAGAAGAAAAGCTAAAGTAGAAGCTAGAGACACTCGAAAAGATCATCGAGTAAAATTTTCCATTCTGTGCATAAGAAGTTCAAAGATGACCCTAGTCGACATAAAGCCACTTCAGACTTGCCTATACGTGATTGACCTCCAGTGAGATCCGAGCCACGTCGATAGCTAGTGTCGGTAATGTTTCACAGAACTGGGCTGAGTGTAAACATTGTGGGAAATGGCAACCTGGGAGTTGTAGAGTTCGTGATCGGTCCTGCTTTAAATGTGGATCGTCGGATCATTTTATTCGAGAGTGCCAAATGTTAGTCGAGCAAAATACAACTTAGAACACTAGACCGAGCAGTGTGCCAGCACGGGGTAGACCACTCAGACATTTAGGCAATGTAGGTGGCAGTCAGAGAGGGACGAAGGACACTGCAATACGATCAGAGGCTAAAGCTCCATCTAGAGCTTATGCTACACGAGCCAGAGAGGATGCTTCCTCCCCCGATGTCATTATCGGTATTTTCACCCTTTATGATACTACTGTGATTGCATTGATTGATCCCGGTTCGACTCATTCATATGTGTGTGAAACTCTAGTATTCAGAAGACTCGCCAGTTGAGTCTCATCGAGTTTGTGATTTGTGTGTCCAACCCTTTGGGTAGATGTGCATTTGTTAATAAAGTGTGTAGAGGTTGCCCGTTGATGATTCGGGATTCTTGCTTCTCTATCGATTTATTGTTGTTGCCCTTCGATGAGTTCGACATAATTTTGGGAATGGACCGTTAACTTCACATGATGCAAAGGTGAATTGCAAAAGAAAGCTTATTGATTTGAGATGTCGAACGGTGAGATCATCGAATTGGATCCAATGATTTAAGTGAGTTTCTACAAAGAATATCCTCGATGTTAGCCCGAAAGTATGTGAGAAAAGGGTGAAGCTTATTTGGCCTATGTAATTGGATAATAAAATGTCTGAAAAGCATATTGAATCTATACCGGTTGTGTGTGAATATCCAGATGTGTTTCCTGAAGAACTACTGGGTTTACCACCAAGACGAGAGATTGAGTTCTGCATTGAATTAGCATCGAATGACTCAATCTCGATAGCTCCGTGATCGGATGGCACCCCATCGAGTTAAAAGAGTTGAAAGCACAGTTGCAAGAGTTAACAGATAGGGCTTTGCACGATCGAAGTTTCTCTCCTTGGGTGCACCATTTTTTGTGAAGAAGAAAGATGGAACGATGCGAATGTGTATTGATTATCGGCAATCGAATAAGATAACTATAAAGAATAAGTACCCATTACCTCGGATTGATGATTTGTTTGATCGGTTGAAAGGGCGGTATTTTCAAAAATAGATTTGAGATCGGGTTATTATCGCCACTGAGTTAGAGATACAGATGTGCTAAAGACCGCATTCGCATTTAGGTACGTACATTTTGAGTTTCGGTTTTGCCTTTTGGACTCACTAATGCACCGCTATTTTTATGGACCTAATGAATCGGGTCTTCGTACGCTTTTGGATCGGTTGTAGTATTGTTTATTGATGATATGTCGATCTACTCCAAAGATGAAACCAAGCATGCCGAGCATTTGAGATTAGTGCTACAAACTTTGCGAGATCAACAAATTGTATGCAAAGTTTAGTAAATGTGAGTTCGGATGAATGAAGTCGATTTCGGTCATGTTGTTTCAAAGATCGTATGGTGTGGATCCAAATAAAATAACGGCTATACTCGATTGGAAACCACCAACGAATGTTTCTGAAATTCAAAGTTTTTTAGGCCTTGTGGGATATTACAGACGGTTTGTAAAAGGTTTTTCTGTGATAGCTACACCTTTGACAAGGCTACTATAGAAAGATGTCAAGTTTGAGTGGTCGGAAAAGTGTCAAAAGTTTCGAACAGCTGAAAGCTCTTTTGACCGAAGCTCCAATGTTAACTCAGCTTGAATCGGGTACAGAATTTGTCATTTTTAGTGATGCTTCTTTGAATAGGTTGGGTTGCATTTTGATGCAGGAAGGCAAAGTTATAGCCTACACTTCGAGACAATTGAAGTCGCTCGAAAGAAATTATTCGACTCACGATCTGAATTAGCAGCCATTGTTTTCGCATTGAAAATTTGGCATCACTATTTATTCGGCGAGAAATGTCACGTTTATTTGGATCATAAAAGTCTAAAGTATTTGATGACTCAGAAAGATCTGAACTTGAGACAACGCAGATGGTTAGAATTGTTGAAAGACTATGAGTTGGTGATTGACTACCATCCGGGAAAAGCCAATGTTATTGCAGATGCGTTAAGTCGAAAATCATTATTTGCTTTTCGTGAGATGAACGCACAGATGGTTATGTCTGGTGATGGTTCGATCATAGCCGAGTTAAAAGCAAGACCGATGTTCATTCAACAAATTTGTGATGCGCAAAGAATTGACAAATACTTGGTTGCTAGACAAGTTCAATGTGAAAATAATGCAGAGTCAGAGTTTCGAATTGATGCCAATGACTGTTTGAATTTCAAAGGCCAAATATGTGTTCCGAGGAATGTGGACTTGATTCAGATGATTTTGAGCGAGGCTCATGATAGTCGATTATGGATACATCCGAGTAGCACGAAAATGTATAATGATTTGAAATAGTTCTATTGGTAGCCTGGCATGAAACGAGATATATCTGAATTTGTCTCAAGTGCTTAGTTTGTCGCCAGTAAAAGCGAACATCAAGTGCCTTCGTGGTTACTTCACCGATCATGATACCGAATGGAAATGGGATAGAATCACTATGGATTTTGTATCCGGATTGCCTACGACGCCGAGTAAGAAAGATGCAGTTTGGGTTATAGTGGATAGACTGACCAAATCAGCTCATTTTGTGCCAGTTCGTACAGACTATTCACTTGATAAACTTGTTGAGTTGTATGTATCACAGATTGTGAGATTGCATGGTGTGCCGATTTCCATTGTTTCAAATAGAGATTTGAGGTTCACATCGCGGTTTTGGAAGAAGCTGTAAGATGCTTTAGGTACTAAACTTCACTTTAGCACAGCCTTTCATCCGCAGACAGACGGTCAGTCTGAACAAACCATTCAAACAATTGAGGACATGTTGAGATGTTGCGTTCTCGAGTTTGAAGGTACATGGGAAAAGTACTTACCTTTGATTGAATTTGCCTATAATAATAGTTTTCAATCAAGTATCAAAATGGCATCCTATGAAGCTCTATATGGCCGCAAGTGTCATACGCCATTGTACTGGACCGAGCTCAGTGAGAACAAGATACAAGGGGTTGATTTGATTAAAGAGACTGAACAAAAAAATGGCTATAATCAAAGATAGTTTGAAAGCTGCATCAGATTATCAAAAGTCTTACACTGATTTGAAACATAAAGATATAGAATTTCAAGTCGGAGAACGGGTATTCTTGAAAGTATCTCTGTGGAAAAAAATACTTCGTTTTGGTCGGAAAGGCAAATTGAGTCCGAGATTTATCGGACCGTATGAAATCATCAAACGTATTGGGCCTATTGCTTATAGATTGAAGTTACCCTCTAAATTAGTAAAGATACACGATGTATTTCACATTTCGATGCTTCGTAGATATAGATCAGATCCGTCACATGTGATTGCTCCATTTGAGATTGAAATCTGACCCGATATGACATATGAGGAAGAACCGATCCGTTTCTTAGCTCGGGAAATGAAAGAGTTAAGAACCAAAAGGATTCCATTAGTGAAAATACTATGGAATCGGCATGGAGTTGAAGAGGCTACGGGAGCCTCGAGGACTCAATGAGGCAACAATATCCGACGTTGTTAATCGGTAAGATTTTCGGGACGAAAATCCTTAAGGGGAGAGTTGTAATGCATCAATTTGACCCTAATCGAACGGTGGTTTTGGGACCATGAACTGAAGTTCGATAAATATTTTAATATTATATTTTGTGTTTATTATATGTGAATTAATGTGTGTGAAAGTCTCAGAAAAATTTTATCGCTTGTGTGTTTAATTTAGAAAAGGACTTAATCGCGTAAAAGGTAAAAGTAGCAAACTACAAAGTGAAAAGTGCCTATTTGATGATGGCTTTTAAAGTGGCATATTAAAAGAGTAAATAGCCCATTTTTAAGTTAGTGGGTGGTTTATTACAAGATAAACCTTATATTATATTTTGTTTTTATTATTAAATAAAGGTTAAAATGGTAAATCATTAAAATATTATTATATGTTAAAATGCATGAAATTAAAAGCCATTTTAGTTGTTTTTCTTCTTCCATTGCCATGAGTTAGCTAAGAAAAAGGGGTTTAAAGGCTTGAAACATTCGGCCATCATCAAGCTCAATTAGGTATGAAATTTAGCTCGATTTTTAAGAATTTTTACCTTTTTTGAGATCGTTGCTTCATATATTACCCGACCCATGCTTGAATTTTTGAGAATCATGTGTATATGAGGTTCGACCATTGATGTGTTCTTATGGTTTTGATATTTGATGGTTTTAGATTAAAGATGTGTTAAAGATTTACAAGTTTTGTATTAGAAATTTTGGTGAAATTTTGTATTTAGGGCTATTTTATAAAAATAAAATTTTAGAGGGACTTAATTACAAAACAAATGAAATGAGAGGGCTTATAAAGTCCCTAGGAATATTTGGCCCTTGTATAGTCTTGGCAAATTGTGTGTATTTTTTGTTTTGTACAATTAGGACTAAATAGAAAAAATGTGAAACCTTAGGGGTAAAATTGTAATTTGCATGTTTATGTGTTTTGAGACTAAATTGAATTGAAATGTACTTGAATGAGCTGAATTTAATGTGTTTTAGATCAAGAACAAAGCAAAACGAAATTGATCTGGGAAAGACGAAAGTTCTTTAATAAGCCTGGCCTAAGTTGTCCGCTCACAATGTAAGTCCTTAAGCTAAAGTATGTTAAAGAATTATTTATGAACAGGTTCAATGAAATTATTTGATAAATTTGAGTATGAATATATGTGTTATTTAATGTAAAGGCTTTAAAATGGATTAGATGTGTTTTGTATATATGATAAGAATTTGTACATTAGTGGTGATATGTGAATGTGAATTGTGTATATGTTTAGCTAATGATGATAGTGTTAAGGAATGAAATTTGATGGACTGGTTTATGAATTATTTCGGCTTATTGCCTAAAGGTGCTTAGTGCCCAGAATATATTCGGGCTTTGTGCCTATCGTGCCTTGTGTCGGTGACATATTCAAAGCTTTGTGCCTCAGCGTGCTTAGTGCCTGGGTGATATATTCTAAGCTTCGTGCCTAAAGGTGCTTAATGCCTGGTGATACTTTAAAATGAAGAAACCGAATTGATCGAGGTGTAACATAGTGAAACTATTGAGTTAAAAACTCGTAAGTTAAGTCCCATTAAATTCATCAAGTAAGGTAAGTTGTGATTAATGTTATTTGAGTTGAAATATTATGATAAGAATGGTGTTATGTGAATTTGAGTCATTACTCAACATGTAATATATGTACTTTGTGCTTTGATGAGTTGCGAGTTGATGGTAGTGAAGTATAAGTAATTGAGTTAATACATTACTAGTATTCGGTTTTGTATCAATTGCATATCAAAATATACATATACAATGTTCTACATTTATTGATAAAAAATGTTAAAGTGCTTGATTAATGAATTATCTTTTGCTTAAGACTTACTAAGCTAGTGAGCTTACTCGTATGTGTTTGTATTTCGCATTTTATAAATCATTGATTCAACTACTGCCTGGGGATCATCAAGAAAGTCGACCACACTATCACTCTCTTTGGTATATATATGTTTTGTATACTTTTTGAATCAAAGGCATGTATAAATGTATTTTGATAAGTAATGAATGATGTTCGATTTTGTAAATGTATATATATGGCCTTGCGAATAAGGTCATTACTTTTAGTTTAAGCATTGTTTATATGTTTGATATAATAGTCTTTTAAACTTTGGTATAAGACGATGTTTATAATGCTTGGAAGTTAATTGTAGTTGTATAGAAATGATTATATATATATGTATAAGTTGACTTGTTGGATTCATTGTTAATGATAAGTATAAGTAGTTATAAATTATGGAAAATTGGTAATGAATGTTCGGTCAAGGCATGGTTTATATGCTTGTGTTTTTAGGTTAAGTTGGTTTTGAGACCTATGTTTAAGTATGGTCAATTGTAGTACAAATAAGTAACGTAAATTTTGCATGAATTATGGAAGTTTAGTTGGTACATTCGGTCTTTGATCTATGCATATAACATGCAAAGTTATATTGGGGTTATGCATTAAAAACTAAGGTTATGCATATTCGGATATAGGGATATAGATATATATGTAAAGTGTATTGTCTCTTAGTCCATAGGTGTAAGGTCAAGTGATGTATGCATGTAATCGTAATGATGCTTATTAGTAGTTCCATTTACCAAGTTCGGTGTGTTTTGGTTTAAAACGAAATGGTACGTGAGGCATGTTTGCATGAAATGTATACAAAGGAGTAGTACTAATTAGGTGTTGGTATCATAGAATAAAATAGATAAATATGCTAATAATGAGGATAGAAGTATATTGTTTGATCATTTTGTATTTGTGGATGATTACATTGAATATGTTTTAACTTGTATATTAAGTATCTTTATATATATTTATTATGCCCATGTGCTTTATCTGTTTAGGATATGAATTAATAAATGGAAAAAGATTTGGCTATTGGTAACGCTTGTAACCCTAATCCGGCAACAGATACGGGTTGAGGGTGTTATATTTTATTAGTATCAGAGCTATGGTTTAGTCGATTCTAGGACTAACGTAGTGCATAAGAGTCTAGCTATACATGCCTTTTAATTGTATATATGATAGTGTCGTGACTTCTGACAATTTCAATTGTATTTTATATAGTAAATGGATTCCGATCCCGATAGAGCCGTAGCTGATGATGTGGAGAGCGTTGCTCCTGGTCTCCAATGTGGATCAGCACCATTAGACTCTCGACCAGTTTTGGGTAGCCATAAGGGGGAGGCTAAACAAGCCTTCTATTAGATGATGAACGAATGGTTTACCCAGTTTATTCAGACTAATCCAGCTGTACAACAACCTCTACCCCCGAATAATCCAACTCCGGTACCTTCAAAGACTTCGATGATAGATCCGATGAGATCTAGCAGGCCTACTATTAATAAAATCAGGAAATATTGGGCCGAGGAATTCAAGGCCAATGATGATGATGATGCAAAACGAGCCTAGATGTGGCTTGATAACACTATTCAGGTACTCGATGAGTTATCTTGTACTCCAGATGAATGCCTAAAGTGTGCTATATCTCTACTTTGGGACACCGCCTATCACCGGTGGAACACACTCGGTATCCGTAGTTCGAAAGAAAAGTGACTTGGGACTTCTTTCAAATTGAGTTCGTCGTAAATATATCATCGAGATTCATCGATCGTAAATGAAAAGAATTTCGAATTAAAATAGGTCGCATGACCGTGATGTAATATGAGCGAAAGTTTGTCGATTAAGCCGTTACGCCGGAGTGTATATCTACAGAAGCCATTATGTGTAAAAGATTTGAAGACGGCCGAATGAAGACATAAAGTTACTTGTTGGCATTCTTGAAATCAAAGAGTTTGTGACATTAGTCGAGCGAGCTTGTAAAGTCAAGAGCTCGGAAGGAGAAAAAAAGTCAAGTACAAGCTAGAGACACTCAAAAAAAATCATCGAGTAAAATTTTCCATTCTGTGCATAAGAAGTTCAGAGATGACCCCAGTCGACATAAAGCCACTTCAGACTTGCCTATACGTGATCGACCTCTAGTGAGATCCCGAGCCACGTCGATAGCTAGTGTCAGTAATGTTTCGCAGAACCGGGTTGAGTGTAAACATTGTGGGAAATGGCATCCTGGGAGTTGTAGAGTTCGTGATCGGTCCTGCTTTAAATGTGGATCATCGGATCATTTTATTCGAGAGTGCCTGATGTTAGCCAAGCAAAATGCAACTCAGAACACTAGACCGAGCAGTGTGCCAGCACGGGGTAGACCACTCAGACATTCAGGCAATATAGGTGGCAGTCAGAGAGGGACGAAGGACACCGCAATGCGATCAGAGGCTAGAGCTCCAACTAGAGCTTATGCTACACGAGCCAGAGAGGATGCTTCCTCCCCCGATGTCATTACCGGTATTTTCACCCTTTATGATACTACTGTGATTGCATTGATTGATCCTGGTTCAACTCATTCATATGTGTGTGAAACTCTAGTATTCGGTAATACTCTACCAGTTGAGTCTACTGAGTTTGTGATCCGTGTGTCCAACCCTTTGGTAGATGTGTATTTGTTAATAAAGTGTGTAGAGGTTGCCCGTTGATGATTTGGGATTCTTGCTCCCAGCCAATTTAATGTTGTTGCCCTTCGATGAGTTCGACATAATTTTGGCAATGGACTGGTTAACTTCATATGATGCAGTGGTGACTTGCAAAAGAAAGCTTATTGATTTAAGATGTCAGAACGGTGAGATCATCAGAATTGGATCCAGTGATTTGAATGAGTTTCCTACAATAATATCCTCAATGTTAGCCCGAAAGTATGTGAGAAAAGGGTGCGAAGCTTATTTGGCCTATGTACTAGATAATAAAATGTCTGAAAAGCATATTGAATCTGTACCGGTTGTGTGTGGATATCCAGATGTGATTCCTGAAGAACTACCAAGTTTACCACCAGTACGAGAGATTGAGTTCAGCATTTAATTAGCACCGGGAATGACTCCAATCTCGATAGCTCCGTATCGAATGGCACCGACAGAGTTAAAAGAGTTGAAAGCACAGTTGCAAGAGTTAACAAATAGGGGCTTTGCACAACCGAAGTTTCTCTCTTGGGTGCACCATTCTTTTGTGAAGAAGAAAGATGGAACGATGCGAATGTGTATTGATTATCTAAGAATGAATAAGGTAACTATAAAGAATAAGTACCTGTTACCTCGGATTGATGATTTGTTTGATTAGTTGAAAGGGTCTTCGGTATTTTCGAAAATTGATTTGAGATCGGGTTATTATCAGTTACGAGTTAGAGATACAGATGTGCCAAAGACTGCATTCCAGACGAGGTACGGACATTTTGAGTTTCTGGTTATGCCTTTTGGACTCACTAATGCACCTGCTATTTTTATGGACCTAATGAATCGGGTCTTCAGACATTTTTTCGATCAGTTTGTAGTAGTGTTTATTGATGATATATTGATCTACTCCAAAGATGAAACCGAGCATGCCGAGCATTTGAGATTAGTGCTACAAACTTTACGAGATCAACAATTTGTATGCAAAGTTTAGTAAATGTGAGTTCGGATGAATGAAGTCGGTTTCTTGGGTCATGTTGTTTCAAAGATCGTATTCGGTGGATCCAAACAAAATAACGGCTATACTCGATTGGAAACCACCAAAGAATGTTTCAAATTCAAAGTTTTTAGGCCTTACGGATATTACGACGGTTTGTAAAAGGTTTTTCGTGATAGCTACACCTTTGTCAAGGCTACTACGTAAAGATGTCAAGTTTGAGTGGTTGGAAAAGTGTCGAAAAGTTTGAACAAATTGAAAGCTCTTTTGACCGAAGCTCCAAGTGTTAACTCAAATGAATCGGGTAAAGAATTTGTCATTTTAGTGATGCTTCTTTGAATGGGTTGGGTTGCGTTTTAATGCAGGAAGGAAAAGTTATAGCCTACGCTTCGAGACAATTGAGGCCGCACGAAAGAAATTATCCGACTCACGATCTGGAATTAGCAGCCGTTGTTTTCGCATTAAAAATTTGGCATCACTATTTATTCAGCGAGAAATGTCACGTTTATTCGGATCATAAAAGTCTAAAGTATTTGATGACTCAAAAAGATCTGAACTTGAGACAACACAGATGGTTAGAATTGTTGAAAGACTATGAGTTGGTGATTGACTACCATCCGGGAAAAGCCAATGTTGTTGCAGATGCGTGAAGTCGAAAATCATTATTTGCTCTTCGTGCGATGAACGCACAGATGGTTATGTCTAGTGATGGTTCGATCATAGCCAAGTTAAAAGCAAGACCGATGTTCATTCAACAAATTTGTGATGTGCAAAGAATTGACAAAGACTTGGTTGCTAGACGAGTTTAATGTGAAAATGATGCAGAGTCAGAGTTTCGAATTGATGCCAATGACTGTTTGAATTTTAAAGGCCGAATATGTGTTCCAAATAATGTGGACTTGATTCAGATGATTTCAAGCGAGGCTTATGATAGTCGATTATCGATACATCCAGGTAGCACAAAAATGTATAATGATTTGAAACAGTTCTATTGGTGGCCTGGCATGAAACGAGATATATCTAAATTTGTCTCGAAGTGCTTAGTTTGTCAGCAAGTAAAAGCAGAACATCAAGTGCCTTCAGGGTTACTTCAGCCGATCATGATACCTGAATGGAAATGGGATAGAATCACTATGGATTTTGTATCCGGATTACCTACGACGCCGAGTAGGAAAGATGCAGTTTGGGTTATAGTGGATAGACTGACCAAATCAGCTCATTTTGTGCCAGTTCATAAGACTATTCATTTGATAAACTTGCTGAGTTGTATATATCACAGATTGTGAGATTGCATGGTGTGCCGAGTTCCATTATTTCAGATAGAGATTTGAGGTTCACATCGCGGTTTTGGAAGAAGCTGCAAGATGCTTTAGGCACTAAACTTCACTTTAGCACAGCCTTTCATCCACAGACAGACAGTCAGTCTGAACGAACCATTCAAACACTTGAGGACATGTTGAGATGTTGGGTTCTCGAGTTTCAAGGTACGTGGGAAAAGTACTTACCTTTGATTGAATTTGCTTATAATAACAGTTTTCAATAAAGTATCAAAATGGCACCCTATGAAGCTCTATATGGCCGCAAGTGTCGACGCCATTGTAATCGACCGAGCTCGGTGAGAACAAGATACAAGGGTTGATTTGATTAAAGAGATCGAACAAAAATGGCTATAATCAAAGATAGTTTGAAAGTCGCATCGATCGTCAAAAGTCTTACATCGATTTGAAACGTAAAGATATAGAATTTCAAGTCGAGATCGGGTATTCTTGAAAGTATCTCCGTGGAAAAAATACTTCGCTTTGGTGGGAAGGCAAACCGAGTCCGAGATTTATCGGACCGTATGAAATCATCGAACGACAATTGTTGCTTATAGATTGAAGTTACCTCTGAATTAGTAAAGATACACGATGTATTTCACATTTCGATGCTTCAGATCTACAGATCGATTCAGTCACATGTGATTGCTCCATCTGAGATTGAAATCAACCGATATGACGATGAGGAAGAATCGATCCGTATCTTAGCTCTGGAAATGAAAGAGTTAAGAAACAAAAGGATTCCATTAGTGAAAATACTATGGAATCGGCATGGAGTTGAAGAGGCTACGTGGGAGCCTGAGGACTCAATGAGGCAACAATATCCGACGTTGTTTAACGGTAAGATTTTCGGGGACGAAAATCCTTAAAGGAGAGTTGTAACAGGTCGAATTTGACCCTAATCAGAACGGTGGTTTTGGGACCACGAATCCGAGTTCGAGAAATATTTTAATATTATATTTTGTGTTTATTATATGTGAATTAATGTGTGTGAAAGTCTCGTAGAAAAATTTTATCGTTTGTGTGTTTAATTTAGAAAAAAGACTTAATCACGTAAAAGGTAAAAGTAGCAAACTATAGTGAAAAGTGCCTATTTGATGATGGCTTTTTAAAGTGGGGTATTAAAAGAGTAAATAGCCCATTTTTAAGTTAGTGGGCAGTTTATGACAAGATTAACCTTATATTATATTTTGTTTTTATTATTAAATAAAGGTTAAAATGGTAAATCATTAAAATGTTATTATATGTTAAAATGCATGAAATTAAAAGCCATTTTAATTGTTTTTCTTCTTCCATTACTGTGAGTTAGCTAAGAAAAAGGGGTTTAAAGGCTTGAAACATTCGGCCATCATCAAGCGCAATTAGGTATGAATTTTAGCTCGGTTTTTACTAATTTTTACGCTTTTGAGATCGTTGCTTCAGATATTACCCACCCATGCTTGAATTTTTGAGAATCATGTGTATATGAGGTTCGACCATTGATGTGTTCTTATGGTTTTGATATTTGATGGTTTTAGATTAAAGATGTGTTAAAGATTTACAAGTTTTGTATTAGAAATTTTGGTGAAATTTTGTATTTAGGGCTATTTTATAAAAATAAAATTTTAGAGGACTTAATTGCAAAATAAATGAAATGAGAGGGATTATAAAGTCCCTAGGAATATTCGCCCTTGTATAGTCTTGGCAAATTGTGTGTATTTTGTGTTTTGTACAATTAGGACTAAATAGTAAAATGTGAAACCTTAGGGTAAAATGGTAATTTGCATGTTTATGTGTTTTGGGCTAAATTGAATTGAAATGTACTTGAATGAGCTGGATTTAATGTGTTTTAGATCAAGAGCAAAGAAAAACGGAATTGGATCGGGGAAAGACGAAAGTTCTCGAATAGTCGGTCTAAGTTGTCCGTCGACAAATGAGGTAAGTCCTTAAGCTAAAGTATGTTAAAGAATTATTTATGAATAGGTTCAATGAAATTATTTGATAAATTTGAGTATGAATATATGTGTTAGCTGAATGTAAAGGCTTTAAAATGGATTAGATGTGTTTTGTATATATGATAAGAATTTGTACATTAGTGGTGATATGTGAATGTGAATTGTGTATATGTTTAGTTAATGATGATAGTGTTAAGGAATGAAATTTGATGGACTGGTTTATGAGTTATTTCATGCTTATTTCCTAGCAGGCTTAGTGCCGGTGACATATTCTGGCTTTGTGCCTATCGGGCCTTGTGTCGGTGACATATTCAAAGCTTTGTGCCTAGCGAGCTTAGTGCTTAGGTGATATATTTAAGCCGTGCCTAGCGTGCTTAATGCCGATGATACTTTAAAATGAAGAAACCATAATTGATCGAGGTGTAACATAGTGAAACTATTGAGTTAAAAACTCAAGAAAGTTAAGTCCCATTGAATTCATCAGAAGTAAGGTAAGTTGTGATTAATGTTATTTGAGTTGAAATATTATGATAAGAATGGTGTTATGTGAATTTGAGTGGTACTCGACATGTAATATATGTACTTTGTGCTTTGATGAGTTGCGAGTTGATGGTAGTGAAGTATAAGTAATTGAGTTAATACATCACTAGTATTCGGTTTTGTATCAATTTCATATCAAAATATACATATACAATGTTCTACATTTATTGATAAAAAATGTTAAAGTGCTTGATTAGTGAATTATCTTTTGCTTAAGACTTACTAAGCTAGTGAGCTTACTCTGTATGTGTTTGTATTCGCATTTTATATATCATTGATTCAACTACTGCTCGGGGATCATCAAGAAAGTCGACCACACTATCACTCTCTTTGGTATATATATGTTTTGTATACTTTTTGAATCAAAGGCATGTATAGGTCTGTATTTTGATAAGTAATGAATGATGTTCGATTTTGTAAATGTATATATCTACCTTGCGAATAAGATCGTTAATTTTAGTTTAAGCATTGTTTATATGTTTGATATAATAGTCTGTTTTAAACTTTGGTATAAGACGTATGTTTATAATGCTTGGAAGTTAATTGTAGTTGTATAGAAATGATTATATATATGTATAAGTTGACTTGTTGGATTCATTGTTAATGATAAGTATAAGTAGTTATAAATTATGGAAAATTGGTAATGAATGTTCGGTCAAGGCATGGTTTATATGCTTGTGTTTTTAGGTTAAGTTGGTTTTGAGACCTATGTTTAAGTATGGTCAATTGTAGTACAAATAAGTAACGTAAATTTTGCATGAATTATGGAAGTTTAGTTGGTACATTCGGTCTTTGATCTATGCATATAACATGCAAAGTTATATTGGGGTTATGCATTAAAAACTAAGGTTATGCATATTCGAATATAGGTATATAGATATATATGTGAAGTGTATTGTCTCTTAGTCCATAGGTGTAAGGTCAAGTGATGTATGCATGTAATCGTAATGATGCTTATTAGTAGTTCCAATTACCAAGCTCGGTGTGTTTTGGTTTAAAACGAAATGGTACGTGAGGCATGTTTGCATGAAATGTATACAAAGGAGTGGTACTAATTAGGTGTTGGTATTATAGAATAAAATAGATAAATATGCTAATAATGAGGATTGAAGTATATTGTTTGATCATTTTGTATTTGTGGATGATTACATTGAATATGTTTTAACTTGTATATTAAGTATCTTTATATATATTTATTATGCCCATGTGCTTTATCTGTTTAGGATATGAATTAATAAATGGAAAAAGATTTGGCTATTGATAATGCCGGTAACCCTAATCCGGCGACGGATACGGGTTAAGGGTGTTACACTGGCTATCCGTAAAACTAAGCAAATCCCGAATCAATGCAAACTAACGAGATCCCAAACGTTGCTCCCTCCTTAAAGCCGATTTGGTTTCCCACAAAATCCGAAACTACACAATGAGCCCCCTTGCAATCGGCCACACACTGATGCACATAAACGATTAGCCTTCGGCCTTTGAACGATTGAGAGATGGATCTTGAAATGTTTAAACCTTACCTAGATCGACCACCAAACCTCAAAGATTCACTGTATTCGGCTATGCTCCTCCCTACAATCGATTTTAACACAACACTTAGAATCCATAGGCCATTCGGCCATAACATAAATCCCGAAACCACATGAGTTAGTCGCCCCTTACCTTAATGACTGATTCGGCTTCTATACACCAAAGGTTGGCCCCCTTTATTGGTGTTAGGGGTTTCGGCTACCACATAGAACAAGAATAAATTAAGGTTTTGATTACTAGCGATTGAAGGAGTATCAAAAGGAAGGCAAAAGAGATTCGGCATTACCCAATTCGATTAAGAAGAAAAGATGAAGAAATCACTCACCAGGAGATTCGACAAAGAGAACAAACGAAGAGATGAATGTTGGCACTTGAGATGATAAAAAGAAAGCGCAAGAAGAGAGAGGTTTATGAGCAAAGTATTCGGCCAAGAGAAGAATAACAAGGTTTCGGCTTAAGTGATGGGTTGATTCGGGAAAGATGGTGAAGAGAAGAGAAGTGGAAGGAGATAGATTCGACAATGGGTTTGAGAGAAGAGAAAGAACGGAATAGAAATAAAAATGGAGGAGAAAATGTGAGGGTAGGTTTTAGCTTTGAACAAAACAGGAAGAAGAAGTGCACAAGAGGTGGATTCGACAATGGGCTAACCAAAGGGAACCGAAAAGAAAAGGGAGAGAATGGCTACCAAGTTCGGCTTTTCAAAGAAAATGCACAAAAGATTCTGCCAATTACAAGAGTTGTCGAAAAAGGAAGAAAGCAAAAAGGGCAATTGGTTATTCGGCTTTGACACAAAACGAAAAGAGAAGACCCTCTCCTCACTAGCCAAAATACCCCTTAACCCACCATAGACATTCGGCCACCACCTAAAGGCTCCCCAAACCGACTACACTTCCTCCCCCTTAGAGTTCAAATTCGGCCAACCTCTCAAAAGCTCTCCCATCCACTCATTCAAATAAATTTGAATGAGTTAACCACCAAATTTTTATCCCTTCTATCCATTTCAAATTGGTTGACTCAATCCTCATCTATCCACGAGAGTCCTACCTAAGCACACCACTGCTTGCCTGTGGCATCAAAAATAAATGAGCAGAAAGGGATTTCTGCAGCTCGAACCAAGGTCCTCCTTGCTCCTTGTGGCGTCACCTCCCTTGTGACTTAAATGGTCCCCCCTTGCCACTTTACCAAGGCACTTCTTGTGTCTAAAACCTCAAATTAATTCTTTTAACCCCTATTTCCCCTAGCTCCTTTCTCTTAAGTGCTAAACAAAAATTTTGGCCATAACCCAAGACTAACCCGAGGTCATCCCTAGACCCCAAAACATGCCAAACAAACCCAGCTGACACCACATCACATGCAAACACACTCAAAATGCAGAGACCCCATTTTAAGGATGTTACACAGCCATAACGTCTAGGCTGGGTTTGGGGTGTTACATCTGTAGCTAACATGAGCCGAAAACATTGGCTAAGAAAGGGAAAGAGAAAGTCAACGAGGATTAGCTTGGAAAATTGCGGTTTCTATTTCTATAATCAGAATTTTAATTATTATTTGTTATGTATTGGTTTATATGTTATGGTAAGTAATTAAGGTAAGTATTAGCAATTGTTATTGAATTGAATTTGTATGGATATATGTAATTGATGTGGAAATTGAATATTAGATGTTTTTATATTTGAAAAATATATTGATTGGGAATGTGATGAAACTGATATGAATATGTGATTATTATGAACTTTGAATATTTGTTATTGAAAGGTGAATTGAATTGTATTGAATTGAGAATATATGTGATTAATTGAAATGTGTATTGATTGGAATCTGGAAAGTGAATTGAATACCCCATTAACTATATCGGACTTAGTCGGATATAATTGGCATGCCATAGGATTGGAAGAGTTAAGGGATACTTTGACTTTGAGTCGATGAGGCACTATGTATCGTATTGTTACTTCAAATAAATCCTATGAAATCTTGAATCAGTATTGTTTTACTTGACAGATGCCGATGAGGCAATCGAAAGCCGATCTTGGTGTGTTTTGGTTGGATCCGCGTATCCGTCCGAGTCGAAGTCATGTTAATAGGGGTGTACAGTTTTATTAAACAATTGATTGTTATTGAATGATATTGAATATGGATAAGAATGAGCAATGAAATGAAATATGCAATTGCATGAAATTGCATGAATCATGGATTCATGGAAAGGACATTGATATTGAAATTGAATTGAGTACCTTATTGTGAAAAGTTATTAAATAGAAATTATGAGATTGATATAGAAGAGATGATAATTGAAAGTGTTATGAATTATATGTATAAGAAATTGATTAACTGTTTGAATGATTATGTTTGTGTGAATATATATAAAAACAATATAAATTTTTGCTTAATACATATTCGAATTATAGAAATACCACTGGGTTTATACTCAGCGTACAGTTTGTTTTCGTGCGCAGGTTAGGTAAATCCAAATCGTTGAATCAGCATTCAGAGCCGATCCTAAACTCAAAGTGGTGATGTTCATTTCTTTTTGGTAAATGGCATGCACCTAGGATGTTATACTTGTCATTTTGGATAATGTTTATAAATGAAGTATAAGTTAATATTGGTACTTATATAAATATGTTTTGGGTTATAGCTATTAAACTATGTATTTTGGTTGAAATTAGTATAATCTTATATTCGGTTCAAATGGTGGTTTTGTAACACCCCTAACCCGTATCCGTCATCAAATTAGGGTTACGAGATATTACCGATCAAATCATAACCTTTAACCTTCATAGTTCATACAATATTAAATCATAATCTACCAATGTCATTAAGTACCTTAATAAGGTCTACGAGACCTTAAATATGCATTGAAAAGGGGTCGAGACTAAACCGAACTATAACATCCAAAAAATAGGGGTCTGGCATTTTTATGTTATTTCATGTGTTGTGCTTGATAAGCTTGTTGTTTGGGTGTGTTCGGGGGTCCTGGAGAGGCTCGGGTTCGAGCCCAGCTCTTCGAGAAATTTTGGTTTTTGGCACTTTAGTGAGGTGAGCTAGTAGAGGCAGGACTTAAGTGAAATTGTTTGTATTTTGATAATGCAAAATCAAGGTTGCCTAATGGGTGGCGTCATAAGGGAGCATGGAGGGGGAGAGTGTTCGAATCTCACATGCTGCAAAGAGGAGTTTATTTTTTGTGCTCAGGAAGGGGAGGTAGCTGAGTGGAGATCAAACTCTGCAGGAGAGAGAGGGGACTTGGTCAAAATGTTTGAATGGGTGATGGAGAGTGATTTGTAGAGTACATTGAGAAGGGAATCAAGGGATTTGCGAGTGTGGGGGTAGTTGGCCGAATGTGGGATGTGTGACGGAGTTGTGTCATGTGTGGGAGAGTGTCAAAGGGGGAGGGGAGTGTTTCGGCTAAGGGTCTTTCAGAGGGGAAAATTCGGTCATTTGGGGAGAGAGTAAAACTGAAACCCATTTAGATTTCTTTACTTTCTTTTGCATTTTGGGTTATCTTACTTCATTTTTTCTTGATCAAAAACACAACACACCTCTTATTCTTTTCTTCTCTTTTTCTTTTCAAGCACTTTATTTTTCTTCTTTCATTTGTGATTGCCAAAACATCAATAGACGAATTCTTTTCTAACCCTCTTTCTTCTTATAGCCGAACCTCTCCTACAGCTACCATTTTGGTTTGTGTTCCTTGATAACTTTTGTTTTTCAATTGGTTTTCTTATCGGTGTAGACTCTATAGTCGAACCTAGAGTCTGTTTGTCATGCTGATAGTGCCGAAATTCTTCTTCCCATTCCACTCATTCTTGACTTAAGGCATAGTTTATTCTTTCTCTAATCATCTTTGTGTCTTTGTTTTGTTTCTCTCTTGTTCTCTCCTAATCCCATCTCTTCTGTGATCAAGGCCGATTTTATCTGGAATCAACTGCTGAATCTCTTCTCATCTATTTCTCGTGTTTTGATACTCTTCTCTTCACGTAATCGTTGTCTCTGAGGGCTGTGAGTGGTTTAACTTTTCTTCTTTAAAGGGGCTATTGTTGCTGAATCTAAGGGTAGGTAACACTTGTCTTTATTAAATCTCTCCCTAGTGCCAAATGTGGTCAATGCTAACACCCCCTCGAACGCCAACCAGTGTAGGTAATCGGTTGCTCTAGCCGAGAGAGAGAGAGGCTAAGCTGAATCTTGTCACACTATTGAAGGAGATCTTTTTGGTGGTAAGTGGTGTTAGTGGCTTTTTGAATTCAACTTAGATATATTTTAGTGGGATGCTTATTAATCGTTTGGGTTACTGGATCATAGGTACGAGATTTCGTGAATTCAGGCAACGCTAACATCAGTGTGTAATCTCACATCCACTTCAATGGTTGCTTGTGATGTTCTGTCAAATGGCCAAAAGTCGAAAAGCTGCCAATTGTGACTACTCGAGCGTGCGAACGCTCGTAGTGGTAAATCGAGATATGAATTGTGATGCTAAGTCATTGAGAGTGTCACGAGCACTCTCGCGATGCCAAGGCTATAACGGGCCGAATTGGGCTAAAGTGGGCCTAACGGGCTAACCGGCCCATTTGGGCAAAACAACTGAATTTGTACCAAAAGATAGGCCCGGATGTGAAATCTGCAAATTTGATTTCGAAACCATGCGTTTTGGGCCACACAAGCGTGTTGGCCTGCTTGGGCCTAAAATGGGTTTTAGGCCCAATAATTTTGTAAAAACCCATAAAAGGTCCCGAGTCACTCGAGACGATGTAGGCCTTCTAAAAGGCCATTAAAGGTGAAATTACTAAAATACCCCTGGGTTGTGAAATTACCAAAATACCCTTGATGGGTTGATTGACTGTTTTACCCTCAGTGTTGTCAAGCAACATGTGTATGTTACAGTACATTTTTATATGTTGTTATGTATGTTGCATCTTATCATCTTGCATGGGGCGGGTTGATGATTGAAGAGCAGTGTAGCCTGGTGGCATAGCCACAATATATATACATAATTATGACTTTGGTGGCTCAGCCACAAATATTATGTGATTAGCTGCTTGTCTGCAATATTGGTGTGTTTGGCGGGGCGGGGTGGGTTGACTTGATCCCTATAGGTGTGATTCGCTGGTACGGGGGTGTGTTAGTTGGATTGGGCTTGGGTTGGATTACATTATTTGCACTCTCATGATTATAGGGCTTAGGCCCAAATTTGTTACCGTAAGGGCTAAGGCCCAGTTAGAGACTGTATAAGGGATTGCACACTGAGTTCTCATAACTCACCACTTTTTCCCATAACCTTGCAGGTAATTCCCAGCGATAGAGGACTTGAAGCCGTGGAGGACTTGGTGGTGGCCATTTATCGTGAACTTTAGTAAACTTCCATTTCGCTTTAATTTTAAGACTTTATTTAATCTGATAAGGCCTTTGGATTTAAATTTTCTTTTAAGCTTCCATTTCTATTATTATTTATTATTAAATGTTTAATATGGGGGTTTCCTAAAACTTTAATAGTTGTTTTCCAAAATACCATGTTACCGCAAATATTCAAATCTCGATTTTTATAACAAAAGCAGTTTGCAAAATAATAACAACTTTATAAAAAAGACATTTAGTAAATCGGGATTTTATTAACAAACATCTAAACTCGAAGTTTTAAAAAAAAATATGAACTTTCTAACGAACGCACACTTAGTTTTTTTTTAAACAACCTCTCTATGTTACATGCCAGATCCAGTCGTAACGTACAAGCTGGGTTTGGGGTGTTACATTTTATGGTATCAGAGCCAGGTTACAAAACTCGGCTGTGGAATGGGTTCAAAAACGTTTTTTTTTTTGTTGTTTGAAATTTGATTTAGAAAATGTATGTCTTTATTGGAAGTATGGCACCACGAGTCTCCAGTACCAAATCTGTAAGTTCCCTTATTTTATGATTGTTGATATGATGATGATATGACTGCAGTAAGAAAACTTTTAGAGTTAGTAGTAGTACACTAAAACTTCTAGCTCTAGGAGCTAAGATTATAGAGACTGAGACATTAGGAAATTCGATTCGCGAAAACAACTCTTAATCTGTTTTCCATAAAATATTTGTTAATCAATATTGGAACCATATATTGATTCATAAAAATTCTTAATCAGGATGGTTTGCAAAATATTTGTTTTCTGTGATGTTCTAAAAAACGGGCAAAAGCCGAAAAGCCAGCAATTGTGACTACTCAAGCGTGCCAATGCTCGATTTTTATTAACAAAATACCATGTTACCGCAAATATTCAAATTTTGATTTTTATAACAAAAGAGGTTTGCAAAATAATAACAACTTTATAAAAAGACATTTAGTAAATCGTAGTTTTATTAACAAACATCTAAACTCAAAGTTTTAAAAAGAATATGAACTTTCAAACGAAAGCCCACTTAGTTTTTTTTAACAACCACTCTATGTGACATGCCAGATCCAGTCGTAACGTACAGGCTGGGTTTGGAGTGTTACACGAACACATATGAAATTTTTCCAAAAATTTAACATTTTTCAAAGCTACATAGGTCACACGCCCGTGTGGGTAGGCCGTGTGCCTCACACGGCCTCAAACACACCCGTGTGTCCAAGCCATGGCAAAACAGGGCATACTTACTGACTTGTCCACACGGCTGAAGACACGCCCGTGTGCTTAACGCGTGGTCGACACTAACTTATTTCACACGGCCACTCACACGCCCGTGTGTCCAGCCCGTGTGTCCAGCCCATGTGCAGGTCTGACTTGTTTCAATTTGGAAACTTAAGAGACACGGTCGAGCCACACGCCCGTGTGCTCAACCGTGTAGACAAATATAGGCCATTTGCAAGGCCAATTTGCCACCCACACTTTGGGTCACACCCGCAAGCATCAATCCATTCCAAAATCATACCTCAAATGCATCCAAAACATATATTTTAACCATCATTTCCACTAACCAAGTCAATCATAAAACATACATTTTCATATTCTCTAATTTATACCATAATGATCATTCACATAACCTGATTTACACATTATAATCCAAAATGTATACTAAAGGCATTTAACTTTCAAGCCATATCACATGGCAAAAGCTATACATCTAAAACACATACCAAAATCACTAGCCTATACATGCCATAAACCAAACATACAACTTCCAAAAGTACCAAATAATTGGTTGATAGTGTGATTGAGTCACTGACAATCCCCGAATCCGAGGTAACTTTAATGACACTGTAAAACAGAGGAAATTTCACATAGTAAGCTTTAAAGCTTAGTAAGTTCGTACTATAACACAATTTGCTCTATAATTCAAATTCATTATACAAAATTATCAACAGCTAGTTCAATTCACCTCAATAATCAAATCTCATCCATAGCAATTCCTCATTTTTATCCATAACTATGTGTTCAATGTACAAGCATTTACCAATATGCTTAATCTCATTCATTCCATCATTCATTCACATAACAATCCATTTAACTCAAACACAACTCCATCAACCACATAGGTTATGTACGTACCTGTACCATCATGTATTCAACAACAACATTTACCATTCAATGCTCAAAGACATTACTCATTCAATTCTCTTTAAACATTCGATGAATTCGCACACTCAGTGCCAAATAATTAGCCGAAGCTATAATATTATCGCACAATTAGTGCCAATTTCTTAGCCAAAGCTGTAATATCATCGCACACTTAGTTCCTTTATATTATACTGAATTTGACTCGGTATCGCACACATAGTGCCAATCAATATAGTCGAGGCTTTCTTCATTTTGCACACATAATGCCATTTACCACTGTATCGATCTTAATTAAGCACACTTAGTGCCATGTCTCTCAAATCCACATTTAGCATTACTAATTCATCAACCACATATTCATTCCTTATATAACACATGAACATGATTTAAACAATTTGCATTATATAGAACTTACCTCGGACGCATAAATAACGATTCAAATCGATCAATTGAGCACTTTGTCTTTGCCTCGATCTCGATCGAAATCTCTCTTTTCTTGATCTATATAATATTAAACTCAATTCATTCAATCACCATTTCATTCAATTTAATCCAAACACACATATTTAGGGCATTTTACAAAATAGCCCTCACATTTGCATATTTTGACATTTTAGTCCCTATTACATAAAATCACAAAATACACACAATTTCATCATACCATGCTTAGGATGAATTTTCCTCATGTTCATACAAGCCCACATATTTCATTTATTTCACATTTTTAGTACCTTAATTTTTCAAACAACTATCAACACAAAGCTCACATATTCATCAATGGAACATCTCAAAATCATCATCAAATTCTAAAATTAAGACATGGGCTTGATAGAACACAAAGCAACGATCACAAAAACGTAGAAATAATCAAAAATCGAGTTCAAAACATACCTCAATCAAGAACAACAATGGCCGAACCCTAGGTTGGTTTCTTTTCTTTATTTTTCTTATTAATTTCGGCAATGGATGAACAAAATAACCTATTTCATGCTTTTGTTTTATTTTAATTATTCATTAATTCATGTTTTACCATTTTAGCCTTAGTAATATCATTTAAATCCCACTAGGCATTTTTGTCCATCCAATCTATTAATGGTTTAATAACAACATAAGGACTTCTCATTTAAGAAGCCATGCCAATTAAGCACTTTAACAACTAGCACAGAGCTTTTGCATTTTATGCGATTAAGTCATTTTTCTCAATTCGACACACAAACGATAAAATTTTCACACAGAATTTTCACACATGCTTAATCACATACTGTAAACACTAAAAATAATATTAAAATATTTTTTTGACCTCAAATTTCTGGTCCCAAAACCACTATTCTGACTAGGGTCTAAACCGGGCTGTTACAACTCTCCCCTTTAGGGATTTTCGTCCCCGAAAATCTTACTAGTGAATAGATTCAGATATTGTTCTCTCATAACATCTTCAGGCTCCCAAGTAGCCTCTTCAACTCCGTGTTTATGCCAAAACACTTTCACTAAAGAAATTTTCTTATTTCTCAATTCTTTGATCTCACATGCTAAAATTCGAATCGGTTCTTCATTATATGATAGATCAGTCTGAATTTTAACTTCAGTAGAGGCAATCACATGTGATGAATCGGATCTATATCATCGGAGCATTGATACATGAAACACATTATGGACCTTTTCTAACTCAGGTGGCAACGAAAATTTATAAGCAACCAGCACAATACCTTCAATAATCTCATACAGCCCGATGAACCTCGGACTCAATTTGCCTTTTCTGCCAAAACAAAGAATTTTCCTCCACGGAGATACTTTTAAAAACACTTTATCACCAATCTCAAATTCTGTAACACCCCTATCACGTGTCCAATCACTGGATTAGGGTTAAAGGCATTACCAGACAGATCAAAAACATTTACAGAATTAATCGTACATCCATTCATCAATATCAATCATAATGTCCCTTAAGTAGGTCATCGAGACCTTACGCATGCTTATAAACCAAGTCGGGACTAAATCAAAACACATAAGTAATTTCGTAGAAATTTAAAACTTTTCTAACATATAGGGGACACATGGTCGTGGGGGTAGGCCGTGCCTCACCCACGGTTACTGGACACTCCCGTGTGTCCATCCCATGGTAGTATACTGCCAAAATCAACACGGTCACCAAGTACGCCCGTGTGCTAAGGCCGTGTACGACTAGATCACATCCTGCCATTTCTCACACGACCACCAAGCACACCCGTGTCGAGGTCGTGTACAATTTAAACTACATTCTGCCAATTTACCCGTGGTCTCAGGCACACCCGTGTGCCTTAACCGTGTGACATTATAGGCCATTTTCCAAGGCCAATATGCCACCCATTTTGGGTTTTACCTACAAGCAATACACACCAAAACATAGTATGCATATATGGCAACCAAAACATATCAAATGGTTCACTTCACTCATACATTCAATACCAAGTCCATTCATACCAAATTTCAAACTAAATCCTACATCATTTCAAACATGTATCATCCATTTGCTTAACCAAAATTTAACCATTCCATATGCATCAAGACACACTAAATGTATATGCTTCATAACTCATTCATTCAAACATTTATCAACTCAAAAGCTTGCCAATGCACATGGCCATGCTCATTTCATAAACATATACACCTATCTAGCCTATACATGCCATAATTAGCCATATACATTTTCAAAAGGGTACCAAAATAAGTTTAGTAGTGTGATGACGATCCTTGACAATCCTGAGCCTTTAGTAGCTTCGACGACCTATAAAACAGAGAAAACACACACAGAGAGTAAGCTTTCCAAAAGCTTAGTAAGTCATATACAAATAAACATATTGGCACATTTATATCGATCACTTAGCAACTATCACATATATAACTTGGTTCATAAACTTATGGCCACATTTGCCACATTCAACATTTTAAGATTCACATTCTCATTTTCAATCATACTTTTCTTCATATCAAAGTCATATAGGTACTTACCTTTTATACACAATGTACATTCAACATACCTGAAACAGATAATCACTCACTTATTGATCATGGCTCGGATATATCATTTGTATTATAGACTTGCCCGTTGAACCCTTAGGAACCTAGTAGGATACTCAAAAAGCTCAGAATAGTAGTACAATGCCAACGTCCCAGACGAGGTCTTACATGCACTCGTATATCGATGCCACTGTCCCAAACAGGGTCTTACACGTACAGATCATAACGATGCCAACATCCCAGATGTGGTCTTACAAGAGTCAATATGATGCCGATGTCCCAGACATGGTCTTACTCATAAAGTTCATATTGATGCCTACGTCCCAGACGAGGTCTTACACGAAATTTCAAATCAACACCAATGTCCCAGACATGGTCTTATATGATAAAACAGAACAGATACCTAAGTCATGACATAGCTAATCCTATCTATTCCTAGGTTCGTACGGGACTTCTCGCATATATCACTATATCGAACTTATTTTAGAATTCAAGCACTTAGCATCTCATACTCATTCATTTTCATCGATAGATATATGAATACATATATTCAATTCAATACAGGTAAGTTTATTTGCATAGTGACTTACCTCGGATTCGGTTTATCGAACGGAAATGGCTACTCGGTTATTTTTGCTTTCCCGCGATCTAAGTCTATTTTCCTCGGTTCTTGATCTAAACATATTCAGAATTAACTTTTTTATTCACTAGTTCATTCAATTAAATCCATAGACACACATTTAGGGCTATTTGCAAATTAACCCTCATATTTGCACACTTTAACAATTTAGTCCATTTTTCACAAAGCATCAAATTCACAAAATCCACACACACATGCTTGACCTAACCTTTCTAGGGACTATATAAGCCCAAATATTTCATCAAATTTGCAATTTAGTCTTTCCATTTACCATTGTCTCAATTTAGCCCTATTTAGCTAAATTCAACAAAACTTCAAGAACAAAACATGTTCATCAAACACATATCTTTCATATTTCACTATAATCACATGAGTTCATCAAAATTTCATTTCACAAACATCATCAAAACAAAAAATCAAGACATGGGTTTTGTAGGTCTCAAAGCAACGATTGCAGAAACGTAGAAATTATCAAAAACCGAAGTAAAAATCTTACCTAATCAAGCCAAAAGGTAGCCGAACTTTAGCTTTGTTTCCTTTCTTTTTCTTTCTTTGATTTTCGGCAAGAGAGGTTGATAATTATCATCTTTTCTTTGTCTGTT
Organism: Gossypium rotundifolium; assembly: GCA_025506655.1. NCBI lineage: Eukaryota > Viridiplantae > Streptophyta > Magnoliopsida > Malvales > Malvaceae > Gossypium > Gossypium rotundifolium. Next base: position 130,876,564 of record CP106724.1, on the reverse strand, counting down.
TTATTATTAACATATTATTATTATTATTCCATTTACTAAAGTACCCTTTCATTTAATAAAAGAAAACATATATATAACAAGGGCATACTTGACTTTCATTCATCCACTATCTATAATTTTGCCCAAATTGCCACATAAGGCCCTCATTTTTACAAAGCCATAACACATTAGTACTTTAACAAATTACAAGCAACATCCACATTCAATGCAATTTAATCCTTTGCTTAATTTGGACATTCAAACGAACTAATTAGCTTATTGGATTTAAACACATGCTTAGTCACATATCAACGGCATAGAAAAAATATTAAAGTATTATATGGACTCAGATTTGTGGTCTCGAAACCACTTTTTCAGCTAGGGTATAAACCGGACTGTTACAATTCTCCCCCTTAGGGATTTTCATCCCCGAAAATCTTACCGTAAAATAGATCTGGATGTTGCTGTCTCATTGAATCTTTAGGCTCCTACGTAGCCTCTTCTAATCCGTGTCGATTCCACAATACTTTCACTAATGGAATTTTCTTGTTTCTTAACTCTTTTACTTCAAGAGCTAAGATACGGATAGGTTCCTCTTCGTATGTCATATCAGACTGGATTTCAATTTTAGATGGGGCAATCACATGTGACGGATCAGACCGATATCTACGAAGCATCAAAATGTGAAATACATTGTGGATCTTTTCTAGTTCAAAGGCTAACTTCAATCTATATGCAACATGCCCAACACGTTCAATGATCTCATACGGTCCGATGAATCTCGGACTTAACCTGCCTTTACGTCCGAATCGAAGCACTTTCTTCCACGAAGACACTTTCAGAAATGCTTTGTCGTCGATCTCAAATTCTATATCTTTTCGTTTTAAGTCTGCATAGGACTTCTGACGATTAGATGCTGCTTTCAAATAATCTTGAATCAATTTCACTTTTCTGTTTGATATCTTTTATCAAATCTACCCCGTGTAACTTATTCCACTGAGTTCAGTCCAATACAGAGGTGTACGACATTTACATCTATACAAAGCTTCATATGGTGCCATTTTAATGCTCGTCTGAAAATTATTTTTATATGCAAATTCGATTAATGGTAGGTATTGTTCCCACGAACCATTAAACTCAAGTACACAGCATCTTAACATACTTCGAGAATCTGAATAATTCGCTCGGTTTGACCATCCGTTTGCGGATGAAAAGCTGTACTGAAATGCAATTTCGTACCCAAAGCATCTTGCAATTTCTTCCAAAACCACGATGTGAGTCTCGAATCCCTATCTGACACAATAGATAGTGGCACCCCGTGCAATCTCACAATTTTGGAAATATAAAGCTCAACTAATCTCTCCAGTGAGAAATCATATATTACCGGAATAAAATGAGCAGATTTCATCAATCGGTCAACTACGACCCATATTGCGTCTTTCTTTCTCAAAGTCAGAGGCAAACCAGAAACAAATTCCATTGTTACTCTATCCCATTTCCACTCAGGAATCAGAATCGACTGCAGCAATCTCGACGGAACTTGATGTTCGGCTTTCACTTGCTGACAAACTAAGCATTTTGAAATAAATTCAAAAATGTCCCGTTTTATACCAGACCACCAATAGTGTTGCTTCAAATCATGATACATCATTTTACTTCCCGGATGGATAGATAGGCGACTGCTATGTGCTTCACCCAAAATCAATTGAATCAAATCTGGATTTCTTGGAACACAGATTTGATCTTGGAATCTCAAACAATCATCAACAACTCGAAATTCAGATTCAGAATTCAATTCACATTGAGCTCGTTTCAACAATAATTCATTATCAACCTTCTGAGCATCACATATTTGTTGTACAAATAACGATTTCGCTCTCAACTCAGCTATCATAGAACTATCATCAGGCAAATCTATCTGAGCATTCAAAGCATGAAGTGCAAACAATGACTTTCTACTCAACGCATCAGCAACAACATTTGCTTTACCCGGATGATAATTTATCACCAGCTCATAATCTTTTAACAATTCAAGTCATCTTCTCTGACGCAGGTTCAAATCTTTCTGGATCATTAGATATTTCAGACTTTTATGATTTGAAAGCATATGACATTTCTCACCGTACAAATAATGACGCCAAATTTTAAGTGCAAAGACAATCGCAACGAGCTCAAGGTCGTGTGTCGGATAATTTTTTTCATGAGGCTTCAATTGTCTCGAGGCATAAGCTATAACTTTGCCCTCTTGTATCAAAACACATCCCAGTCCATTTAACGAAGCATCACTGTATACAACAAATTCCTTACCTGATTCTGGTTGTACTAACACTGGAGCTTTTGTTAGCAGAGTTTTCAACCGATCAAAACTTCTCTGACATTTATCCGACCATTCAAATTTGATATCTTTCTGAAGTAATCTTGTCAACGGAGTAGCTATTGTTGAAAAGCCCTTTACAAATCTAAGGTAATAATCAGCTAAACCCAGAAAACTACGAACTTTAGATACATTTCTTGGAGGTTTCCAATTCAGAATAGCAAAAATCTTGCTCGGATCAACACGAATCCCAGAAGCTGACACAATATGCCCCAAAAAATTGACCTCACTCAACCAGAATTCACTTTTTCTGAATTTTGCATACAATTGCTTCTCTCGTAGAGTTTGCAACACAATCCTCAAGTGTTCAGCATGCTCATTTTCATTCTGTGAATAAATCAATATATCATCTATGGGTACTACAACAAATTGATCTAAGTACGGCCTGAAAATTTTGTTCATCAGATCCATAAAAACAGCAAGAGCATTGGTTAGTCCAAATGGCATAACTAAAAACTCATAATGCACGTACCTCGTTCTGAAGGCCATTTTTGGAATATCTGAATCTTTAACTCTCAACTGGTAGTATCCCGATCTCAGATCAATCTTTAACTCTCAACTAGCAATTTTCGAATATCTAAATCTTTAACTCTCACAGTAGCTCCTTTTAATTGATCGAATAAGTCATTAATCCTAGGTAATGGATATTTGTTCTTTATGGTCACCTTATTCAACTGACGGTAATCAATGCACATTCTCATCGTGCCATCTTTCTTTTTCACAAATAGAACAGGTGCACCCCAAGGCAAGAAACTCAGTCTAGCAAACCCTCTATTGGTCAACTCTTGCAACTGTGACTTTAACTCTTTCAACTCTGTTGGTGCCATTCTATACGGACTATCGAAATAGGTGTCGTACCAAGAAACAATTAGATACCAAATTCAACTTCACGAATCGGAGGTAAACCCGGTAACTCTTCAAGGAACACATTAAAAAAATCACAAACAATGGGTACTAATTCAACTTTCTTCTCGGATACTTTTGAATCAATCACATAAGCAAATTATGATTCATACCCCTTTTTCACATAACTCTGAGCTTTCAAAACGGATATCACAGTAGGCAATCCATTTAAATCATTAGACTCAATCTGTACAATCCCATCATTCAGACTTCTTAAATCTATAGTCTTTCTTTTACAGTTCACAATGGCATCATGCATAAACAACCAATCCATTCCCAAAATAATATCGAATTCATCAAACGGTAGTAGCATTAGATCAGTAGGAAAATAGATATCTCGAAACATTAACGGACAGTTCTTATATACTTTGTCAACCAAAACACTTTTACCTAAGGGGTTCGATACTTTTATAGTAAACTAAGTAGACTCTACAGGCAAAGTCTTACTGAATACTAAATCCATGCATATGTACGAATGCGTAGAACCAGGGTCTATCAAAGCAATCACAGAAGTATCATAGAGAGTAAAAGTACCCGTTATAACATCAGGTGATGAAGCTTCTTCACGAGCTCGGATAGCATATGCTCTGGCAGGCGCTCTAGCTTTAGATCTTACCACAGTGTCTCTCGTGCACCTCTGACTACCACTAACATTTCTTGTATTCTTTGAAGGTCTACCCCTCCCAGATGCATTTTCAAGTCTCAAATTTTAAACAGTCTCTAGCTCAACAAACTCAGGACAATCATGGATAAAATGATCAAGCGATCCACATCTGAAGCAAGCTTTATCATTTAATCTGCAGCTTACCAGATGCCTCTTTCCGCAATGTTTACATTCAGGTCTCTCAGATCAAACAGTACGAACACTGGCCACAGAAGTTGCTGAGATTTTGGAACTCATTTGCAACCTATCTCGGGTCCTGTTCAAATGTCTCGCGTTATCCCTGGAACGACTTTGATCATCTCTAAATCTCTTCGGAGTAGGTTGAAATGATTTATTCTGAAATCTCTTTCTCATATCTCGGGCTTCAGTCTCAGCTTTTCTTTTGTCTTTCCCAAGTGCTTCAGCTTTGCATGCTCGACCAACGAGTGTAACGAACTCTTTTATTTCTAATATCCCGATTAGGAAACGGATATCTTCATTAAGACCATCTTCGAATCTTTTGCACATTATAGCTTTGGAAGATATACACTCTCGGGCATATTGACTTAGTCACACGAACTCTCGTTCATATTCAGTGACAGTCATTCGACCCTGTTTAAGCTCCAGAAATTCTTTTCATTTCTGATCGACAAATCTTTCACTGATATATTTCTTTCGGAACTCAATCTGAAAGAAATCCCATTTGACTCATTCTCTCAGAACAACAGAAATTAAGGTTTTCCACCATTGATAAGCTGCATCTTGAAGCAAGGACACAACACCCTTTATACATTCATCCGAAGTCAGAGACATTTCATCAAATACCCGGATCGTATTTTCTAACCAGAACTCAACTTTTTTAGCATCATCAGCATTAGTGGCTCAAAATTTTTTAGCCCCATACTTACGGATCTTGTCAACCGGAGGCTTATTTAACAGATTCAGATACATAATCGGTGGTACAACTGTAGTCTAAGGGGGATTAACCGGGGGTAGAGGTTGCGAAACAGTCGCATTATTTCTTATGAATTGAGTGAACCACTCACTCATCATCTAGAAGAAAGCTTGTTTAGCTTCTCCCTCTTGACCGCTCGTAATCGGTCTCAAATTAGAGGGCATTGTCCCTTGCGCCGGAGTAGGCGCATTACTTTCACGTCGTCAGCTACAACTCTTTCGGGATCCATTGCTATACAAAATCATATTTTTCACGTCAGGATTCATCACACTATCGCAGTTCAAATATATGGCATGTATAGCTAGACTCTGACATGCTACGTTAGTCCAAGAACTGACTAAACCGTAGCTTTGATACCAACCAAATGTAACACCCCTATTCCGTGTCCGATCACCGGATTAGGGTTAAAGGTGTTACCAGACAGATCAGAAACATTTACAGAATTAATCGTACATCCATTCATCAATATCAATCATAATGTCTATTAAGTATGTCATCGAGACCTTAAGCATGCTTATAAATCGAGTCGGGACTAAATCGAAACACATAAGTAATTTCATAGAAATTTAAAACTTTTCTAACATACAGGGGACACACGGCCGTGGGGGTAGGCCGTGCCTCACCCACGGTTACTGGACACTCCTGTGTGTCCATCCCATGGTAGTATACTGCCAAAATCAACACGGTCACCAAGCATGCCCGTGTGCTAAGGCCGTGTACTACTAGATCACATCCTGCCATTTCTCACACGGCCACCAAGGACACCCGTGTTGAGGCCGTGTACAATTTAAACTACATTCTTCCAATTTACCCACGGTCTCAGGCACGCCCGTGTGCCTCAACCGTGTGACATTATAGGCCATTTTACAAGGCCAATATGCCACCTTTTGGGTCTCACATACAAGCAATACATACCAAAACATAGTATGCATATATAGCAACCAAAACATATCAAATGGTTCACTTCACCCATACATTCAATACCAATTCCATTCATACCAAATTTCAAACTAAATCCTACATCATTTCAAACATGTATCATCCATTTGCTTAACCAAAATTTAACCATTCCATATGCATCAAGACACACTAAATATATATGCTTCATAACTCATTCACTTAAACATTTATCAACTCAAAAGCTTGCCAATACACATGGCCATGCTCATTTCATAAACATATACACCTATCTAGCCTATACATGCCATAATTAGCCATATACATTTTCAAAAGGGTACCAAAATAAGTTTAGTAGTGTGATGACGATCCTTGACAATCCCGAGCCTTTAGTAGCTTTGATGACCTATAAAATAGAGAAAACACACACACAGAGTAAGCTTTCCAAAAGCTTAGTAAGTCATATACAAATAAACACATTGGCACATTTATATCGATCACTTAGAAACTATCACATATATAACTTGGTTCATAAACTTATGGCCACATTTGCCACATTCAACATTTTAAGATTCACATTCTCATTCTCAATCATACTCTTCTTTATATCAAAGTCATATAGGTACTTACCTTTATACACACTTAATGTGCATTCAACGTACCTGAAACAGATAATCACTCACTTATTGATCATAGCTCGAATATATCATTTGTATTATAGACTTGCCCGTTGAACCCTTAGGAACCTAGTAGGATACTCAGAAAGCTCGAAATAGTAGTACAATGCCAACGTCCAAGACGAGGTCTTACATGCACTCGTATATCGATGCCACTGTCCTAGATAGGGTCTTACATGTACAGATCATAACAATGCCAACGTCCCAGACGTGGTCTTACACGAGTCAATATGATGCCAATGTCCCAGACATGGTCTTACTCATAAAGTTCATATCGATGCCTACATCCCAGACGAGGCCTTTTACATATAATTCATATCGATGCCTACGTCCCAAATGAGGTCTTACATGAAATTTCAAATCAATGCCAAAGTCCCAGACGTGATCTTATATGATAAAACAGAACAAATACCTATGTCATGACATAGCTAATCCTATCTATTCCTAGGTTCGTATGGGACTTCTCTGATATATCACTATATCGAATTTATTTCAGAATTCACGCACTTAGCATCTCATACTCATTCATTTTCATCGATAGATATATGAATACATATATTCAATTCAATACAGGTAAGTTTATTTGCATAATGACTTACCATGGATTCGGTTTGTCGAATGGAAATGGCTACTCGGTTATTTTTGCTTTCCCGCGATCTAAGTCCATTTTCTCGGTTCTTGATCTAAACATATTCAGAATTAACTCTTTTATTCCCTAGTTCATTCAATTAAATCCATAGACACACATTTAGGGCTATTTGCAAATTAACCCTCATATTTGCACACTTTAACAATTTAGTCCATTTTTCACAAAACATCAAACTCACAAAATCCACACACACACATGCTTGGCCGAACCTCTCTAGGGACTATATAAGCCCAAATATTTCATCAAATTTACAATTTAGTCCTTTTATTTACCATTTTCTCAATTTAGCCCTATTTAGCTAAATTCAACAAAACTTCAAGAACAAAACATGTTCATCAAACACATATATTTCATATTTCACTATTGAACATCACAAATCACATGAGTTCATCAAAATCTCATTTCACAAACATCATCAAAGCACAAAATCAAGACATGGGTTTTGTAGCTCTCAAAGCAACGATTGCAAAAACGTAGAAATTATCAAAAACCGAAGTAAAAATCTTACCTAATCAAGCCAAAAGGTAGCCGAACTTTAGCTTTGTTTCTTTTCTTTTTCTTTCTTTGATTTTCGGCAAGAGGGATGATAATTATCATCTTTTCCTTGTTTGTTTTATTATTAACATATTATTATTATTCCATTTACTAAAGTACCCTTTCATTTAATTAAATAAAAGATAGATATAACAAGGGCATACTTGACTTTCATTCATCCACTATCTATAATTTTGCCCAAATTGCCACATAAGGCCCTCACTTTTACAAAGCCATAACACATTAGTACTTTAACAAATTGCAAGCAGCTTCCACATTCAATGCAATTTAATCCTTTTCTCAATTTAAACATTCAAACGGACTAATTAGCTTACGGAATTTAAACACATGCTTAGTCACATATCAATGGCACAGAAAAAAATATTAAAGTATTATACGGACTCGGATTTGTGGTCCCGAAACCACTGTTCTGACTAGGGTATAAATCGGACTGTTACAAATTCAATATCTTTCCTTTTCAAATCTACATAAAACTTCTGACGATCTGATGCTGCTTTCAAACAGTCACGAATCACTTTCACTTTCTGCTCAGTCTCTTTAATCAAATCAACCCCGTGAATCTTATTTTCGCTAAGCTCATTCCAATATAATGCAGTTCTGTATTTACAACCGTAAAGTGCCTCATATGGTGCAATTTTAATACTTGATTGAAAACTATTATTATACGCAAATTAAATCAATGGCGATTTTTTTGCCATGTACTTTCAAACTCAAGAATACAACATCTCAACATATCCTCGAGAGTCTGAATGATCCGCTTGGATTGACCATCCGTTTGCATATGAAATGTAGTACTGAAATGTAGCTTCGTACCTAAAGCCTCTTGCAGTTTCTTCCAAAACTGCAAAGTAAACCTCGGATCTCTGTCAGACACAATAGATAATGGTATCCGTGCAATCTCACAATCTTAGAAATATACAATTCAGCTAACTTATCAAGCGAATAATCTATTCTCACTAGAATAAAATGAGATGATTTCGTTAATCATCCTTCTTTCTTAGAGATAAAGGTAACCCCAACACAAAGTCCATGTGATTCTCTCCCATTTCCACTCAGGAATCATTATCGGTTGTAACAAACCAGATGGAACCTGATGTTCAGCTTTAACTTGCTGACAAGCTAAACATCTGGAAACAAACTCTGAGATATCCCGTTTCATACCATGCCACCAATAAAACTGTCTTAGATCATTATACATTTTAGTACTTCCTAGATGAACAGACATACGTCTACTGTGAGCTTCGTTTAAAATCAACTGAATTAATTCTAAATTTCTCGATATACAAATACAATCTTGGAATCTCAAACAACTGTCGTTATCAACTCGAAATCCTGAATCAAAATTCAAACCACACTGAGCTCATTTGCCATCATCTCAGCATCACATTCCTGGGCACCACAAATTTGACGTATAAACATTGGTCTCACTTTCAACTCAGCCAAAATCGAACCATCATCACACAGATCTATCTGAGTTCTCATTGCTCGTAAAGCAAATAAAGACTTTCAGCTCAAACTGTTAGCAACAACATTAGCTTTTCCCGGATGATGATAAATTATTAATTCATAGTCTTTTAGTAATTCCTGTAATACCCCTTACCCATGTCTGACGTCGAGACATGATACGAGGTATTATCGAACTTAACTTGCTTAAACATACATTATCAAGATATAAAATTTCTTTTCAAACTTAAAACTTTTCATTCATATTCATAACATCTTATTATGGGCCTACGAGGCCCTAAACATACTTACGGGAGGTTTCAGAATTAGTCTGAAAACTTTTACGCTCTTAAAATTTTTTTACTTAAACAGGGGCCACACATCCGTGTGAAGTGGGACACGCCCGTGTGGGTAGGCCGTGTAGTCACACACGCCCATGTCCCTTGCCCATATGGAATTTAATTTTTATTTTGAACCTACAGGGGTTTTCACATGGCCAAACACACGCCCGTGTCAATGGCCCGTGTCTCTCACACGGCCTAGACACGCCCGTGTACTGGCCCGTGTGATGAATTGAATTCCCGTAAATTTGGTACAGGGGACACACAACCTATCAACACACCTATGGGGGTTGACCGTGTGTCACACACGGCCTAGACACACGCTCGTGTGGACAATTAGAAGGCTATTTTCCAAGCCAATTGCCACCCTGAAACATAAACACGCCTATACCTACTCAAGCAATACACTATAAAGAATCACTAATCATCATTCATACATTTCAGATTTTACATCATAAAACTTATCATCATTGAAATATGAAACTTGACAAATATTGGCCAATTCCCTATGGCCATATACAATATGAGGAAATAACATTAGTAGCCAACACTTTGGTTCTCAAATATGACATAATACAAAATGACCAAGTCCTATACATGCCATACCCAAAATAAATCAACTTTGCTATACCAAAAGAATGATTGATAGTGTAATCCAAGCTCCGACGTTCTACGATCCCCGAACTAGCTTGGCGATACTACAAGGAAAAGGGAAAAGAGAGGGGTAAGCATATAGCTTAGTAAGTTTGCCTGAATTAATATAGCAACATAAATGTTCATGGTAAAATCCATTCATCTCATATAACAATAGCAACACAAGTTCTTAAGTGCTTAGGCATACTTACTCATACTCACTCTTACCATCACACATCACATTATGGTTTCATAACTTGAAATTTTACTCATGGTACCTGTATCACTTAGTCACATAATTTAGCACTTATGCTAATGTGGACATAAACTTAAATCATCATCATCCTTAACATAAATGGAACTCATTATCAACCTTGTATAATTTAACTCTATAGCATCTTTGCATACTTAGCTCTTTTTCTCGTTGAATTACTCAGAATATCAGAGGATACTCAATCTCATCATACATGTATCATGATGCCAATGCCATATCCCAGATATGTTCTTACATGGGATCACCTTTTGATGCTGATGCCATATCCCAAATATGGTCTGACACGGGATCTCTTAGCTCGATGTCGATGCCATGTCCCAGACATGGTCTTATACGAGATCATACTTAGATGTCGATACCACGTCCTAGACATGGTCTTACACGAGATCTTCCTTTGGTGCCGAAACCATGTCCCAGACATGGTCTTACACGAGACCTTCCTTATTCAATGCCGTGCCATATTCCAGACATAATCTTATACATGATCTACATTTGGTGCCGATGCCATGTCCCACACATGGTCTTATACGGAACCTACATTCGGTGCCGATGTCATGTCCTAGACATGGTCTTATACGGGACTGCCCTTATCTCATGTCGTGACATAGGTATCCTCGTTATTCTGAAATTTCAACTGGGACTTTATTTAGCATATTCTCATTCATTTTCTCATCAAGACATTATTCATAAATTTCATGGAAATGACATGTATTTCTCAAAATAATAAGTAATTTAAACACAATAATACATGTAACCTTAAGTTCACACAAACTTACCTCAGTACTCAAAATGCTTATAGATGTTCGATTTAGTCCAACACTTTGTTCTTACCTCGATTTTGGTCCGGGCTTCATGTTTCTTAATCTATAATGACAATTTCACTTATTTAATACTCACATTAACTAAATTGACTCGTGAATTATACTTTGGCAAAATTATAATTTTGCCCCTAAACTTTCACATAATTACACTTTTGCCCCTAGGCTCGTAAAATGATTTTCATTCAACTTTCTTGTATTTCAAGCCTAGCCGAAACATTATATTAACTACAACAGCCTTCACTTTCTACTATTTCACTCATGTATGACCATTTTTACAACTTTTACAATGTGGTCCTTTTTATGCATTTTTCATGAAAATCACTTAGAAAAATATGTTATCATACATCAAACTTTCATATTATTCCATAAAAAATCAAATTACATGCATGTCATACATGGGTAAATTTTTGAACATAAACCCTAGCTCAAAATATACCTAGAAATAGCTAAACCTAGCTAAGAGGGTCTAAAAATATGAAGAACAATAAAAACGGGGCTAGGATGCACATACTATCAAGCTTGGAAGTTGAAGAAACCCTAGCTATGTCTCCTTGCAAATTTCAACACTTAGAGGAAGAAAATGGACAAGATTTTGGCTTATTTTTCCTTCCCATGCCCATTTTTGTCCATCTTAACATATACTAATTGCTAAATAACGACTTCTAATAATTTTTATGATGCTATTTCATACTTAAATCTTCTATAATCTCATATTTTCTATTCTTTGCAATTTAGTCCTAATGGACAATTTAATCACTATTTAATAAAATTTCTTCATGAGATTTTCACACAATCATGCAAACACATCATAGGTTTCATAAAAATCATAAAACACATATTTCTACTTCGAATTTGTGGTCTTGCACCACTATTCCGTCTAGGCCCTAAATCGGGCTGTTACAATTCCAACCATCTCTGCTGTCTCAAATTCAATTCTTTTTGACTCATCAAATATTTCAAACTCTTGTGATCAGTATAAATGTGACATTTCCCACCAAATAGGTAATGACGTTAAATCTTCAATGCAAAAATAATAGCTGCTAATTTAAGATCGTGAGCCAAATAGTTCTTTTCATGTAGTTTTTTAACTTCCTCGAAGCATCGGCTATAACTTTGCCTTATTGCATCAACACACAACCTAGACCATTCAACGATGCATCACTGTAAACTATGAATTCTTTACCCGGTTCACGTTGGATTAACACTGGTGCCTCCGTCAACAATGCTTTCAACTGTTCAAAATTTTGCTGGCACTTTTCTGACCATTCAAATTTAACATCTTTCTGTAGCAATTACGTCAATGGAGTTGCAATCATCGAGAAGCCTTTCACAAACCGCCTATAATATCCCGCTAGTCCCAGAAAACTACAGACTTCAGACACATTTATTGGAGGTTTCCAACCTAAAATTGTTGAAATCTTGCTTGGATCAACTCGTCTTCCCGCAGCTGACACTATATGTCCCAGGAAACCAACCTCACATAACCAGAACTCACATTTACTAAACTTTTCATACAATTGCTTCTCACGCAGAGTCTGTAACATGATCCTCAAATGCTCGGTATGTTGCGTCTCATCACAAGAATAGATCAATAAATCATCAATAAACACAATGACAAATTGATCCAAATAAGGTCTAAATATCCGGTTCATCAAATCCATAAATACTGCAGGAGCATTCATTAGTCCGAAAGGCATAACTAAAAATTCATAATGTCCATACCTCATCCTAAAAGCAATTTTCGTCACATTAGAGTCTTTAACTCGTAGTTGATAATAGCTCGATCTCAAATCTATCTTAAAAACACTGTTGCTCCTTTCAGCTGATCAAACAAATTATCAATACGTGGAAAAGGATATTTATTCTTTATAGTCACCTTGTTGAGTTGTTTGTAGTAAATGCACATTCTCATAGTTCTATCTTTCTTTTTCACAAACAACACAGGAGCACCCCAGGGCGAAAAACTCGATCGAGCGAATCCCCTATCTATCAACTCTTGCAACTGAGACTTCAACTCTTTCGATTCTATCGGTGCCATTCTAAACAGAGCTATTGAGATAGGAGTCGTCCCCAACACTGAATCAATACCAAACTCGACTTCTCATATCAGAGGTAATCCTGGTAGTTCTTCAAGAAAAACATTAGGGAGTTCATGAACTATAGGCACAGATTCAACCTTCTTTTCTGACACTTTTGTATCTATCACATATGCAATATAAGATTCACATCCCTTTTTTTACATAATTCAAAGCTTTCATTGAAGATATTACAGCCGGTAGTCCATTCAAATCACTGGATTCAATTTGAACCATCTCACCATTCTGACTTCTCAAATCAATACTCTTCCGTTTACAATTCACAATAGCATTATGCAAAGTTAGCCAATCCATAACTAGAATTATATCAAATTCATCAAAGGGTAGCAGCATCAGATTAGCCGAAAAACAAATATCCTGAAACATCAACAGACAGTTCTTGCACATTTTATCAACCAGAACACACTTGCCTAAGGGGTACGATACTCTAATTACAAATTCAGTAGACTCAATAGGTAAAGTCTTACTAGATACTAGATTCACACACACATATGAATGAGTAGATCCTGGATCTATCAATGCAATCACATCAGTATCAAAAAGAGTAAAGTACCATTTATGACATATGGAGATGACACTTCTTCTCGAGCGCGAATAGCATAAGCTTGGGCAAGTACTCTCGCCTCAGATCTCACGGTTGTATCAGTTGTTCCTCTCTGGCTACCACTCACATTTCTAGTGTTTCTGGGTGGTCTACCTCTAACTGTCGTGTTACTCAATCTCACACTCTGAACATTATCTTTCTCAACTAACTCTGGGCAATCTCGAATAAACTGATCTTGTGATCCACATTTATAGCAAGTTCTATTGTTATACTTGCCCTAGCATTCTCCGATATGACGTCTCCCATATTGACTACACTCAGGCTTATTGCTTCTAACACTTCCAACACTTGATTCCATTAGAGTTTGAGTTTTAAGACCAGTACTTTATTTCACACGATCTTTACTCGAATGTCCAAACAAAACATTTGAGCAATTAGTTGCATCTTTGAATCTCTTTGATGAAGGTTGATACGACTTACTCATCAATTTTTTCTTTCATCTCTAGCTTCTGAATCCGCTTTCTTATTTTCCTTACTAAGCTCCTCGACTTTGCAGGCTCTTTCAACCAATACTACAAATTCGTTCAAATCAAAAATTCTGACCAGAAGTTTTATGTCTTTATTCAATCCTTCGATGAAACTTTTACACATAGTAGTTTCTATTGAAACACATTCTCGCGCATACTAGCTCAATCTCACAAACTCCCATTCATATTCCATAACTGACATACGGCCCTGTTTCAGATCTAGAAACTCTTTTTGTTTCTGGTCTATAAACTGTTGACTGATGTATTTCTTTCGAAATTCAGCTTGAAAGAAATCCTAGGTGATTCTCTCTCTCCGAACCACAGATATCAATGTTTTCCACCAATGATATGTTGTATCTCTCAACAATGAAACATCACATTTTATGCATTCATCAAGAGTACATGATAATTCATAAAACACTCTTACGGTATTCTCAAGCCAGAATTTAACTCGCTCTGCATCATCATCAGCTGTGGCTATGAACTCTTCAGCCCCGTACTTTCAAATTTTATCCATCGTAGGCTTATTCAATCGGATTAGATCTGAAACTTGTAGCACTAAAGGTACTTGCGAGGGTGGAGGTTGTTGAGTAGTCGAATTCATTCGAATGAACTCCGTAATCCACTCACTCATTATTTGGAAGAAGGCTTGCTTTCCTCGTGACTACTAGCTATCGGCCTAGATTCATCCGACGCTGTCCCTTGAGTAGGGGCAGGCATATTACTTTTGACATCATCAGCTACTGCTCGATCGGGATCCATTTGCTATATAAAAACACATTTTTAACTATCAGGAATCATCACACTATCACAAGCATATATATGGCATGTATAGCTATACTCTCACATGCTACGTTAGTCCTAGAATCGACTAAACCGTAGCTCTGATACCAATATAACACCCCTAACCCGTATCTATCATCGAATTAGGGTTACGAGGTATTTCCGATCAAATCATAACCTTTAACCTTTACAGTTCATACAACATTAAATCATAACCTATCAATGTCATTAAGTCCCTTAATAAGGTCTACGAAACCTTAAATATACATTGGAAAGGGATCGAGACTAAACCGAGCACATATGAAAATTTTCCAAAAACTTAACATTTTTCAAAGCTACAGAGGTCACACGCCTGTGTGGGTAGGCCGTGTGCACAGACACACCCGTGTGTCCAAGCCGTGGCAAAATAGGGCATACCTACTGACTTGTCCACACGGTCGAAGACATGCTTGTGTGCTTAACCCGTGGTCGACACTGACTTATTTCACACGGCTAGTCACAGGCCCGTGTGCCCAACCCGTGTGCGGTTGTGACTTGTTTTAATTTTGAAACTTAAGCGACACGGTCGAGCCACACGTCCGTGTCCTCAACCATGTGGGCAAATATAGGCCATTTGCAAGGCCAATTTGCCACCCACACTTTGGGTCACACCTACAAGCATCAAACATTCCAAAATTATACCTCAAATGCATCCAAAACATACATTTTAACCATCATTTACACTAACCAATTCAAGCATAAAATTACATTTTCATCTTCTCTAATTTATACCATAATGATCATTCACATAACCACATTTACACATTATAACTACCATCTTCACATATCCAAAATTTATACTAAAGGCATTTAACTTTCAAGCCATATCACATGGCAAGAACTATACATCTCAAAAACATACCAAAATCACTAGCCTATACATGCCATATACCAAATATACAACTTCCAAAAGTACCAAATAATTGGTCGATAGTGTGATTGAGTCGCTGACGATCGCCAAATCTGAGCTAGCTTTAATGGCACTGTAAAATAGGGGAAATTTTACACAGTAAGCTTTAAAGATTAGTAAGTTCGTAATATAACACAATTTACTCAACAATTCAAATTCATTATACAAAATTATCAACACCTAGTTCAGTTCATCTCAATAATCAATTCTTATCCATAAAAATTCCTCATTTTTATCCATAACTATGTGTTCAATGTACAAGCATTTACCAAGATGCTTAATCTCACTCATTCCGCCATTCATTCACATAACAATCCATTTAACTCAAACACAACTCCATCAACCACATAGGTTATGTACATACTTATACCATCATGTATTCAACAACAAAATTTACCATTCAATGCTCCAAGCCATTACTCATTCAATTCTCTTTAAACATTCGAGGAATTCGCACACTTAGTGCCAAATGATTAGCCGAAGCTATAATATTATCGCACACTTAGTGCCAAATAATTAGCTGAAGCTAAAATATTATTGCACACATAGTGCCAATTTCTTAGCCGAAGCTTTAATATCATCGCACACTTAGTGCCTTTACATTACACCGAATTTGACTCAGTATCTCACACACAGTGCCAATCAATATAGTCGAGGCTTTCTTTATTTCACACACATAATGCCATTTACCACTGTATCGATCTTATTTACGCACACTTAGTGCCATGTCTCTCAAATCCACATTTATCATTACTACTTCATCAACCACATATTCATTCCTTATATAAAACATCAACATGATTTAAACAATTCGTATTATTTACGAACTTACCTCGAACGCAGAAATAATGATCCAAGTCGATCACTTGAGCACTTTGTCTTTGCCTCGATCTCGATCCAAATCTCTCTTTTCTTGATCTATATAATATTAAACTCAACTCATTCAATCACCATTTCATTCAATTTAATCCAAACACACATATTTAGGGCATTTTACAAAATAGCTCTCATATTTAAACATTTTGACATTTTAGTCCCTATTTCATAAAATCACAAAATACACACAATTTTATCATACCATGCTTAGACTAAATTTTCCTCATGTTCATACAAGCCCACATATTTTATTTATTTCACATTTTAGCACCTCAATTTCTCATTTTCACAATTTAGCCTAAAATAACCAATTTCACCAAAAATCCAAAGACAAAATATGTTAACCAAACATTAAACTTTCATATTTCACCAACTATCAACATAAAGCTCACATATTCATCAATGGCACATCTCAAAATCATCATCAAATTCTAAAATTAAGACATGAGCTTGATAGAACACAAAGCAACGATCACAAAAACGTAGAAATCATCAAAAATCGAGTTCAAAACATACCTCAATTAAGAATAACAATGGCCGAACCCTAGCTTGGTTTATTTTCTTTCTTTTTCTTATTAATTTCAGCAATGGATGAACAAAATAACCTATTTCATGCTTTTTTTTATTTTAATTATTCATTAATTCATGTTTTACCATTTTAGCCTTAATAATATCATTTAAATTCCACTAACCTTAGGCATTTTTGTCCATCCAGTCTATTAATGGTTTAATAACAACATAAGGACTTCTCATTTAAGAAGCCATGCCAATTAAGCACTTTAACATCTAACACACAGCTTTTGCATTTTATACAATTAAGTCCTTTTTCTCAATTCGACACACAAATGATAAAATTTTCACACAGAATTTTCGCACATGCTCAATCACATACTGTAAACACTAAAAATAATAGTAAATTATTTTTTGACCTCGAATTTGTGGTCCTGAAACCACTGTTTCGACTAGGGTCTAAACTAGGCTGTTGCAGGTTTTTGAATTAACTTGGATATTATGGTAAAAGTATTTATATAAATAAATAGGTTAGGTCATTAGATTGATTAATTTATGAAATGTATGTTATTTAATTGCGTAATGTTTACATTTGAACTGAAATGACTAGTAATACTCCGTAACCCTATTTCGACGACGAATATGGGTTGGGGTGTTACATTAAACTTTTATGATCGATGAATATATGACACTTTTCACCTAGCAAATAGTGTCGCCAAATTTTCAGTGCAAAAACAATAGCTGCCAACTCTAAATCATGTATTGGGTAAATCTTTTCATGTGGTTTAAGCTGTCTAGAAGCATAAGCTACTACTTTACCTTCCCACATCAAAACACAGCCCAAACCATTCAATAACGCATCACTATATGTTACAAATTTCTTACCCGATTAGGTTGAACCAGAATCGGTGCTTCAGTCAACAGGGGTTTCAATCGATCAAAGCTTTGCTACCATTTATCAGACCATTCAAACTTTACATCTTTCATTGATAGCCGTGTCATTGGCGAAGCTATCATCGAAGAACTGTAACAGCCTATTTTTAGTCAAATCAGAACAATGGTTTCGAGACCACAAATATGAGATCAAAAATATTTATTTTATTAATATTTCAATGTTTACAACATGATAGCATGTATTTGTGAAAATTTCGTTAAGAAATTTTATCGTTTAATTGGTCAATTTGAGAAAAAAGGACCAAATCGTGTAAAGTGAAAAATTAATGTTCTAATAGCTAAAGGTGTCTAATAGCTATAGAACCTTAAAGTTAAGTTCCTTATGTGGTAATTAGACCATTATTCATTTGAATGGACATAAATGAACATATTAACATATGTATTACAAAGGTTAAATTGGCAATTAGTAATACAAGTTAATTAAAATAAAACAAAACAATTTTCTATTCATTTGTCATCTTCTCCAATCGAAAAAGGGTGCAAAAGAAGCCATTTTTAATCTCTCATATTCGGCTATCTTCAATCATTGCATTTAGGTATGATTTTTGTTCCGTTTTTAATGATTTCTTTATTTTTGTGATCGTTGCAACTAGTACTAGCTAGCTCAAGGATTAATTTGCAAAACTGTTAAAGATTTTGAATGTTGCTGTTGATGAATATGTATGATTTTTGATGATTGATGATATATTTTGAATGTTTGTTGTTAGTTAAACAAGTTTTGTTAAGTGATTTTTAGTAAAAATGTCAAAAAGGGCTTGAATCGAGAAAATGTGAAATGTGGTGGTTAAAAGTGTAAAAAAATGAGAAATATGGGATAATATGGTAGTGAAATTTGGCTATGATGAAATTGGATTAAATTATATGAATTTGCGATTTTATGCAATAAGGACTAAATTGTGAAAAATGTGAATGTTTAAGGGTAAAAGGGTAAATGTGCCTTAAAGTATGTTTTGGAATAAATTGAATGAACAGATGGTTAAATAAGTTAATTTTGAATATATTTAGAGCAAGAAAAGAAAAATACGGACTTGGATCGGGGAAAAGATAAAGTTATCGAATAATCGACTCGATTTGTCGTTTTAACATCCGAGGTAAGTTCGTATGTTATAATTTCGTTTCAAATGTATTTTATATGCTTTGATATAGCATGAATTGTGATTATCTGATTATGGATGAGTTCGGAAATGATTCGATGAAGATTCGACAGTTGGAAACCTGATGTAACACCCCAAACCTGGCCCAGGCGTTAAGGCCAGATTTGACATGTCACATGAGAAAAATACATTTAAGTCCTTTTCATTCGTACTTAAAAAGAGGTATTGCTTCGTTAAAATCAACAAAACAAGTTTGATTTGAAATATTTGATAAAATACGACTGACCTGGAATATTGATTGATAAATCGATAAATTTGAACTAATGCTCTTATAAAACCGTGACTTTTGAAAATGACGTTTGAAAATTTGAAAGAGAATCTGAGTCTTTTGAAACTTTCATTGATAATTCGAAAGACAATTTTCGTGTTAAAAATATTTGTAAAAGTTTATTTTGAAATCCATTTGTTAATCTATTTTGGAAAACCTTTATTTAATTTTTTTAGAAAATTCCCTTTCAAAACAATTTAAGCAAAATAATAAGTATAACAAACATAAAGAAAATAATAAAATACTCTAGAGGCCTTATTACAACATAAAACCCAAAATAGTAAAGTGAACGAAGATAGAAATCTAAAGTTCAATATGAACCATTTCTGAAGTATGGCCTCCATCGAGACATCCATGCCCTAAGTCCACGTCACTAAGCATTACCTACAGGGATTAAGAAAGAAAGGGGTGAGTTACAAGAACTCAGTGTATAATCCACTTACCATCATCCACTGGGTCGGAACCCAATTAGCAAAAACTTGGGCCTTAGCCCATATAACAATAACTTAGGCCGAAGCCCATTTAGCAAAACTTTGGGCCGAAGCCCCTTTACAAAATAATGTATCAATTATATCATGAGAATGTAATGAAATTCCCGAACCAATCCTAATAATCCATCCACTACACACCACCCGTACCAACCAACACACCTGTGGAGATCAAGTCAACCCACCCCGCCAACACACCAATCGCAGGCATTAAGCCATTTATAACAAATTTAATTGTGGACAAGCCACCAGAATAACAAAATATATGTGGCATTGCCACTATACAGATTTGTGGCAGAGCCACCAGAATTATGTGGCAGAGCCACCAGAACTTCTCTTCAACATTATCCCATCCCATGCAAATCATGTATATAATGCATAACATATCACAATATAACCACAATAATTTATTCAGATATTTATTACAAAATTATGGCCCATTATAATAATTTATTAGATCGGCCCATATATCATATTATCAGATCGGTCCATATAGCAAATTAACATATCGACCCATATAGCAAATTAACAGATCGGCCCATATAGCAAAATATCAGATCGGCCCACAATTCAATATGTCCATTGGGCCCATTAAGGCAATCTATCAAATCGGTTCATTAAGGCATTTTCATAATTCGGTAATTTACCCACTAAGGGTAATTCAGTAATTTCGCAATCCAGACTTAACTATTAATTTGGGCATAACAATTTAAACTGTCCATATGCGTCATACTAACTAAATTGACTATAACTTGGGTTCGGAATCTCGAAATCTAAGTTAATTAGATTAGGGAAACACTAAGTTAATCAGAACCAGTCTCATTAAAATTAAGATATCTCAGAATATAAAATTCATTTTCCTTCTTCGTTTCTTCCATATCAAAATAGACATAGTAAGCTTTAATTTGATATCTCATTAACTTTCTAATTCCCTTTCTCCTATTTTTCATGATTTTTGAAAAAACACGTCACTTTTTCTAACTAAAACTATTTTATTACAAAATATGGTTACTACTACGAAAATACGCACTCCCGAGTGATCACAGAAGTCAATTTCTGGTTTTCTTTGGTATTTCGACCGAATCACAAAACATATCATACAAACTTTCAGAGAGCTGTGAGATTACACACCATTTCCAACATGTTTTCGGAAGGTACGGGATTACACACCTTATTCGGAATCCGTAACACGATATTCTCTACGGCACCTAAAGATACAATCGGTCAACAATTAGTCCAAAACCCAATTTACAACTTCATCCAAGTATTGCGATTGATTAACAATCTATATCACTTACCAACAATCCGAGCCTCTTATTAAGAGAGATAGGTGTTCGACTTTACCACTATTTTTGAAAAATCCACAAGTAGAGAGTATCGAGTGATTTCACGCCTAACAACATAATCGATTAGCCAAACTTTCAATCCGATTAATACCATAACCGAATAGCAATATCGAATGGACTACTAAAAGACTCCTTACCTTAACTGACGATAATCCCGATTTGGTATTAGTCCATCCACTAGAACTCTACGAAAAAGAGTTGATCAAATATGAGAGTGATGGAGAGAGTGATATTTCGATAAGAAACAAAGTGGAATAGCCGTTTAGTGATGAACATACCTATTCAGCTTGAAAGTGAAGAAAATGAAAGGAGTAGAAATGAAGCCCTTACCCGATTCAACCAAGAGAGATGTCCAACACACAAAGATGGGGAAGATAGAAGATGATAGAAATTCGGCTATTGAAGAGAAAATAATAAAGAAAATTTGATCATATGGTAATGTTGATTTAGGAAAATGGAAGAAAGGTTGAAGGAATGATAAAAAGAAGAGAAGAGATATAAGAAGAAATGTTACGTAATTCAGCTAACACAAAAGAAAAAGGTTGGAAAAGAGTACCAAAAACGTTCAAAAGAGAAAATAGGCTTTTCAAGCACAATCTTGCAAATAGGCTAGGATAATTCAGCTCCTCCTTTTTCCACATCAAAACCGTCCACATTCATGCCCCTAATAGTAAAAAATTTGCCAACCAACCTTTCCATAACATTTCCCTTGAAAAAGGCCACTTGTTCCCCTTACTTTCCCCTTTTCCTTGATTTCTTTCCTCACCTTCATTCTTTCCTATTCTCCTTAAGCATCTTGCCAAAAATAAAAAGTCCACCTTACCTTATTTACATGCTTGGATGACACTTAATGAAAGGGTGCAAAAGTAATAGTCAAATTTTGCACACAATGGGATTTGAACATCTTCCCTCAAGGTACTTCATATGATGCCATAACCTCTTTACTAATTGCTCATTTATACTAGCAATTTACTAATTTATTTCCATAAGCTTTGAGGTCACTTACTATCTCTCCTTAATAGGCTTAAACACAAAATTTTGCTAAGGCCCAACTTGAACCCGGAACTTCATAGAAACCTCGTAACTTTCCAAAATTACTTTCTTAATAAGTCCAACTTGAATAATGCCATTCTTTTATTCTCAAAATTTTAAACGCTCCTACGCCCAAGGCCCAATGGGCCCAATCCTAATAGGCCCAATTTCGGGATGCTTCTACCCTCCTTAAAGAAATTTCATCCTCAAAATTTCCAACCAACTACTAAACGCACCGCTCAAACCACACCACTATGCTTTCGCTGTGCACTCTGATCTTAATAACACTATTGTACTTTTAACATTATCTTGAATCGTCTTTCACCAACCAAACATCTAACCACAGAAGCAAACATTTATCTACTATTTATACCTAAAATTTTCTTGCATTCAATTATCACGTCCAACCAAAGTATACCTGACTTGATAGTGATGAAACAATCCCGAACCTTACGCTTCTTAGACCCGCATCTCAAACATGCTCCTGACTTCCTCCAGCATTCACCCGGATGACGCCTTCTACAATAATCGCAAGCCAAAAAGTTTGGTCGTGCCTTGACATGCTTTATGGAATGAGACTGCAACCCAAAAGAACCATGATTTATTTTCTTCTTACAGTCCACAGACCCAACTCAAAATGCTTCACTGGTTCCTTTAACCTCCTCTAATACTTCCTTAACTATCTGAGTCAGCTCGACAACCTCGACTCGGCCATGAGACCCTGTCTCAGCTACTGGTGATGCCAACACCTCCCTTTCGGAAACACGCCCCAATGTTGAAGATCTAGTCCTAGCACCTCGGCCTCTAGCACGTCCACGTCCACCGCGTCCACGTCTTCTAGCGCTCATGTTCACTAAGTCGATATAATCTAATTAAGAGTTTTATGAATCATTATGCTATTTCAGTGTTTATTAAACAATGTTTTATGAAGTATAAAAAGTAAAGTTGTTTTCACAAAACGCATCCTCTAGTCTCAATCTCTATAGTTTCAGTTCCTAAAACTAAAAGTTCTAGAGCATTCTACTTTACGAAAATTTTTTTACCACAGTACTAACACAATAATCTTAAAATAAAAACACATACTTACTTGACTTGGTGCCGGATACCCGTGGTGCCATACTTCCTTCAACACATGCATTTATAATTAAAAATTTTAAACAACCTTGGGAAAACATTTTTGAACCCAAACCACAACCAAGTTTTGAAATTGGATCTGATACCATAAAATGTAACACCCCAAACCTGACCCAGGTGTTAAGGCCAAATTTGACATGTACATGAGAAAAAATACATTTAAGTCTTTTTCATTCGCACGTAAAAAGAGGTATTGCTTCGTTAAAATCAAGAAAACAAATTTGGTTTGAAATATTTGATAAAATACTACTGGCCTGGAAGATTGATTGATAAATCGATAAATTTGAAATAATGCTCTTACAAAATCGTGACTTTTGAAAACGACGTTTGAAAATTCGAAAGAGAATCTGAGTCTTTTGAAACTTTCGTTGATAATTCGAAAGACAATTTACGTGTTAAAAATATTTGTAAAGGTTTATTTTGAAATCCATTTGTTAATCGATTTTGGAAAATTTTTATTTGATTTTTTTTTAGAAAATTCCCTTTTAAAAAATTTAAGCAAAATAATAAGTATATCAAACATAAAGAAAATAATAAAATACTCCAGAGGCCTTATTATTACAACATAAAACCCAAAATAGTAAAGTTAATGAAAATAGAAATCTAAAGCTCTTTATGAACCATTTCTTAAGTATGGCGTCCATCGAGACATCCATGGCCCAAGTCCACATCACTGAGCATTACCTATAGGGATTAAGAAAGAAAGGGGAGTGAGTTACAAGAACCCAGTGTATAATCCCCTTACCATCATCCACTGGGTCAAAACCCAATTAGCAAAAACTTGGGCCTGAGCCCATATAACAATAACTTAGGCTGAAGCCCATTTATAATAACTTGGGCCGAAGCCCATTTAGCAATACTTTGGGCTTAAGCCCCTTAACAAAATAATATATCAATTATATCATGAGAATGTAATGCAATTCCCAAACCAATCCTAATAATCCATCTACTACACACCACCCGTACCAACCAACACACCTGTGGGGATCAAGTCAACCCACCCCGCCAACACACCAATCACAAGCATTAAGCCATTTATAACAAATTTAATTGTGGACAAGCCACTAGAATAACAGAATATACGTGGCATTGCCACTATATAGATTTGTGGCAGAGCCACCAGAATTATGTGGCAGAGCCACCAGAACTTCTCTTCAACATTATCCCATCCCATGCAAATCACGTATATAATGCATAACATATCACAATATAACCATAATAATTTATTCGGATATTTATTACAAAATTATGGCCCATTATAACAATTTATCAGATCGACCCATATATCATATTATCATATCGGTCCATATAGAAAATTAACATATCACCTATATAGCAAATTAACAGATCAGCCCATATAGCAAAATATCAGATTGGCCCACAATTCAATAAGTCCATTTGGTCCATTAAGGCAATCAATCAAGTTGGTTCATTAAGGTATTTTCGTAATTCGGTAACTTACCCACTAAGGGTAATTCGATAATTTTGCAATCGAAACTTAACTATTAATTTGGGCATAACAATTTAAACTGTCCATCTGCGTCGTACTAACTAAATTGACTATAACTTGGGTTAGGAATCTCGAAATCTAAGCCAATCAGATTAGGGAAACACTAAGTTAATCAGAACCAGTCTCACTAAAATTAAGATATCTCAGAATATAAGATTCCTTTTCCTTCTCCATTTCTTCCATATCAAAATAGACACAGTAAGCTTTAATTTGATATCTCATTGACTTTCTAATTCCCTTTCTCATATTTTTCATGATTTTTGAAAAATACGTCACTTTTTCTAACTGAAACTATTTTATTACAAAATATGGTTACTACTACGAATATATGCACTCCCGAGTGATCACAGATGTCGATTTTTGGTTTTCTTCGGTATTTCGACCGAATCACAAAACATATCATACAAACTTTCAGAGAGATGTGAGATTACACACCATTTCCAACATGTTTTCAAAAGGTACGGGATTACACACCTTATTCAGAATCCGTAACACGATATTCTCCGCGGCACCTAAAGATACAATCGGTCAATAATTAGTCCAAAACCCAATTTACAACTTCATCCAAGTATTGCGATTGATTACAATCTATATCACTTACCAACAATCTGAGTCTCTTATTATGAGAGATAGGTGTTCGACTATACCACTATTGCTGAAAAATCCACAAGTAAAGAGTATCGAGTGATTTCATGCCTAACAACATAATCGATTAGCCAAACTTTCAATCTGATTAACACCATAACCGAATAGCAATATCAAATGGACTATGAAAAGACTCCTTACCTTAATCGATGATAATCTCGATTTGGTATTAGGCCACCCACTAGAACTCTATGAAAAAGAGTTGATCAAATATGAGAGTTATGGAGAGAGTGATATTTTGATAAGAAGCAAAGTGGAATAGTCGTTTAGTGATGAACATACCTATTCAGCTTGAAAGAGAAGAAAATGAAAGGAGTAGAAATGAAGCCCTTACCCGATTCAACCAAGGAGAAATGTCCAACACACAAAGATGGGGAAGATAGAAGATGATAGAAATTCGGATATTGAAGAGAAAATAATAATGAAGATTTGATCATATGGTAATATTGGCTTAGGAAAATGGAAGAAAGGTTGAAGGAATGATAAAAAGAAGAGAAGAGATATGAGAAGAAATGTTACGTAATTTGGCTAACACAAAGGAAGAAGGTTGGAAAAGAATACCAAAAATGTTCAAAAGAGAAAATAGGATTTTCAAGCACAATCTTGCAAATAGGCTAGGATAATTCAGCTCCTCCTTTTTCCCCATCAAAATCGTCCACATTCATGCCCCTAATAGTCAAAAATTTGCCAACCAACCTTTCCATAACATTTCCCTTGAAAAAGGCCACTTGTTCCCCTTACTTTCCCCTTTCTCTTGATTTCTTTCCTCACCTTCATTCTTTCCTATTCTCCTTAAGCATCTTGCCAAAAATAAAAAGTCTACCTTACCTTATTTACATGCTTGGCTGACACTTAAGGAAAGGGTGCAAAAGTAATAGTCAAATTTTGCACACAATGGGATTTGAACCTCTTCCCTCAAGGTACTTCATATGATGCCATAACCTCTTTACTAATTCTCATTTATACTAGCAATTTACTCATTTATTTCCATAAGCTTTGAGGTCACTTACTATCTCTTCTTAATAGTCTTAAACACAAAATTTTGCTAAGGCCCAATTTGAACCCGAAATTTCATAGAAACCACGTAACTTTCCAAAATTACTTTCTTAATAAGTCCAACTTGAATAATGCCATTCTCTTATTCTCAAAATTTTAAACACTCCTACACCTAAGGCCCAATGGGCCCAATTCTACTAAGCCCAATTTCAGGATGTTACAATTCTATTCTCCTTAAAGAAATTTCATCCTCAAAATTTCCAACCAACTACTAAACGCACCGCTCAAACCACACCACTATGCTTTCGCTACGCACTCTGATCTTAATAACACTATTGTACTTTTAACACAATCTTGAATCGTCTTTCACCAACCAAACATCTAACCACAGAAGCAAACATTTATTTACTATTTATACCTTAAATTTTCTTACATTCAATCATCACGTCCAACCAAAGTATACTTGACTTGATAGTGATGAAATAATCCCGAACCTTATGCTCCTTAGACACGCATCTCAAGCATGCTCCTGACTTCCTCCAACATTCACCCGGATGATGCCTTCTACAATAATCGTAAGCCAAAAAGTTTGGTCGTGCCTTGACTTGCTTTAATGGAACGAGACTGCCACCCAAAAGAACCACAATTTATTTTCTTCTTACTGTCCACAGACCCAACTCGAAGTGCTTCACTGATTCCTTTAACCTCCTCCAATACTTCCTTAACTATCTGAGTCAGCTCGACAACCCCAGCTCGGTCATGAGACCCCGTCTCAGCTACTGGCGATGCCAACACCTCTTTTTCGAAAACACGCCCCGATGTTAAAGATCTAGTCCTAGCACCTCGGCCTCTAGCACGTCCACGTCTTCTAGCGCTCATGTTCACTAACTCGATATAATATGATTAAGAGTATTATAAATCATTATGCTATTTCAGTGTTTATTAAACAATGTTTTATGAAGTATAAAAAGTAAAGTTGTTTTCACAAAGCGCATCCTATAGTCTCAATCTCTATAGTTTCAGTTCCTAAAACTAAAAGTTCTAGAGCATTCTATTTCACGAAATTTTTTTTACCACAGTACTAACACAATAATCTTAAAATAAAAACGCATACTTACTTGACTTGGTGCCA
Source organism: Gossypium rotundifolium (assembly GCA_025506655.1). Classification (NCBI taxonomy): domain Eukaryota; kingdom Viridiplantae; phylum Streptophyta; class Magnoliopsida; order Malvales; family Malvaceae; genus Gossypium; species Gossypium rotundifolium. The sequence continues at coordinate 130,848,476 of CP106724.1, read as the reverse complement.
GATACCCGTGGTGCCATACTTCCTTCAACACATGCATTTATAATTAAAAGTTTTAAACAGCCTTGGGAAAACTTTTTTGAACCCAAACCACAGCCAAGTACTGAAACTAGGCTCTGATACCATAAAATGTAACACCCCAAACCCAGCCCAAGCGTTAAGGCTAGATTTGACATGTCACATGAGAAAATACATTTTAGTCATTTTCATTCGTACGTAAAAAGAGGTATTGATTCGTTAAAATCAAGAAAACAAATTTGATTTGAAATATTTGATAAAATACTACTGACCTCGAAGATTGATTGATAAATTGATAAATTTGAAATAATGCTCTTATAAAATTGTGATTTTTGAAAACGACGTTTGAAAATTCGAAAGAGAATCTGAGTCTTTTGAAACTTTCGTTGATAATTCGAAAGACAATTTTCGTGTTAAAAATATTTGTAAAATTTTATTTTGAAATCTACTTGTTAATCGATTTTGGAAAATTTTTATTTATTTTTTAGAAAATTCCTTTAAAACAATTTGAGTAAAATAATAAGTATATCAAACGTAAAGAAAATAATAAAATACTCCAGAGGCCTTATTATTACAACATAAAACCCAAAATAGTAAAGTGAACAAAATACTCCAGTGGCCTTATTATTACAACATAAAACCCATTTAGCAATACTTTGGGCCTAAGCCCCTTTACAAAATAATATATCAATTATATCATGAGAATGTAATGCAATTCCCAAACCAATCCTAATAATCCATCTGCTACACACCACCCGTACCAACCAACACACCTGTGGGGATCAAGTCAACCCACCCCGCCAACACACCAATCACAAGCATTAAGCTATTTATAACAAATTTAATTGTCGACAACCCACTAGAATAACAGAATATATGTGGCATTGCCACTATACAGATTTGTGGTAGAGCCACCAAAATTATGTGGCAGAGCCACCATAATTATGTGGCAGAGCCACCAGAACTTCTCTTCAACATTATCCCATCCCATGCAAATCATGTATATAATGCATAACATATCACAATATAACCACAATAATTTATTCGGATATTTATTACAATATTTTGGCCCATTATAACAATTTATCAGATCGGGCCCTATATCATATTATCAGATCGGCCCATATAGCAAATTAACAGACCGACCCATATAACAAATTAACAGATCGGCCCATATAGCAAAATATCATATCGGCCCACTATTCAATATGTCCATTTGGCCCATTAAGGCAATCTATCAAATCGGTTCCTTAAGGCATTTTCTTAATTCGGTAATTTGCCCACTAAGGGTAATTCGGTAATTTTGCAATCCAAACTTAACTATTAATTTGGGCATAACAATTTAATCTGTCCATCTGCGTTGTACTAACTAGACTATAACTTGGGTTACGAATCTCGAAATCTAAATCCATAAATTTTCGTTGAAACTAAACTCATATATCTTCTTACTAAAATTTTTCTGGAATTTTTATGTTAACCATTTAGTACATTTTATTCCTTAAAATGTCCCTTGTTACACTGTCTAATGATTCTGACCTCTCTTAACTTAATTTCGAATATCTCACTGTACAGTTTTTATATATTCCTCCTACTTGTTTCTAATGAAAATATGCTCTTTAAGGAATCCATACATATAAATTATAACCCATAATTCACTTTGTACAATTTTATATGAGTTTTCCAAAACAGATCAGGGAACCACTAAGTTAATCAAAACTAGTCTCACTAAAATTAAGATATATCAAAATATAAAATTCATTTTCCTTCTCCGATTCTTCCATATCAAAATAGACACAGTAAGCTTTAATTTGATATCTCATTCACTTTCTAATTCTCTTTCTTATATTTTTCATGAGTTTTCAAAAACACGTCACTGTTTCTAATCGGAACTATTTTATTACAAAATATGGTTGCTACTACGAATATACGCACACCCGAGTGATCACGGATGCCGGTTTTTAGTTTTCTTCGGTATTTCTATCGAATCAAAAAACATATCATACAAAATTTTAGAGAGATGTGAGATTACACACCATTTCAAACATGTTTCCGGAAGGTACGAGATTACACACCTTATTCGGAATCCATAACACGATATTCTCCGCGGCACTTAAAGATACAATCGGTCAACAATTAGTCCAAAACCCAATTTACAACTTCATCCAAGTATTGCAATTGATTAACAATCTATATCACTTACCAACAATCTGAGTCTCTTATTACGAGAGATAGGTGTTCGACTTTACCACTATTTCCGAAAAATCCACAAGTACAGAGTATCGAGTGATTTCGTGCCTAACAACATAGTCGATTAGCCAAACTTTCAATCTGATTAACACCATAACCGAATAGTGATATTGAATGGACTATGAAAAGACTCCTTACCTTAATCAATGATAATCCCGATTCCAACCAATTGGCTTATGACTACGAATGAATCGACAAGGATTTGGTATTAGGCCACCGACTAGAACTCTAAGAAAAAGAGTTGATCAAATATGAGAGTGATGGAGAGAGTGATATTTCGATAAGAAACAAAGTGGAGTAGCCGTTTAGTGATGAACATAAGCTATTCTACTTGAAAGAGAAGAAAATGAATGGAGTAGAAATGAAGCCCTTACCCGATTCAACCAAGGAGAGATGTCCAACACACAAAGATGGGGAAGATAGAATATGATAGAAATTTAGCTATTGAAGAGAAAATAATAAAGAAGATTTGATCATATGGTAATGTGGATTTAGAAAAATGGAAGAAAGGTTGAAGGAATGATAAAAGAAGAGAAGAGATATGAGAAGAAATGTTAGGTAATTCGGCTAACACAAAGGAAATGGTTGGGAAAGAGTACCAAAAATGTTCAAAAGAGAAAATATGCTTTTCAAGCACAATCTTGCAAATAGGCTAGGATAATTCAGCTCCTCCTTTTTCCCCATCAAAACCGTCCACATTCATGCCCCTAATAGTCAAAAATTTGCCAATCAAACTTTCCATAACATTTCCCTTCAAAAAGGCCACTTGTTCCCCTTACTTTCCCCTTTCTCTTGATTTATTTCCTCACCTTCATTCTTTCCTATTCTCCTTAGCGATCTTGCCAAAAATAAAAAGTCCACCTTACCTTATTTACATGCTTGGCCGACACTTAAGGAATGGGTACAAAAATAATAGTCAAAATTTGCACACAATGGGATTTGAACCTCTTCCCTCAAGGTACTTCACTCTTTACTAATTGCTCATTTATACTAGCAATTTACTCATTTATTTCAATAAGCTTTGAGGTCACTTACTATCTCTCCTTAATAGGCTTAAGCATAAAATTTTGCTAAGGCCCAACTTGAACCCGAAACTTCATAGAAACCTCGTAACTTTCCAAAATTACTTTCTTAATAAGTCCAACTTGAATAATGTCATTCTCTTATTCTCAAAATTTTAAACACTCCTACGCCCAAGGCCCAATGGGCCCAATTTCGGGATGTTAGAATTCTACCCTCCTTAAAGAAATTTCGTCCTCAAAATTTCCAACCAACTATTAAACACACCGCTCAAACCACACCACTATGCTTTCACTGTGCACTCTGATCTTAATAACACTATTGTACTTTAAACATAATCTTGAATCGTCTTTCACCAACCAAACATCTAACCATAGAAGCAAACATTTAACTACTATTTATACCTAAAATTTTCTTACATTCAATCATCACGTCCAACCAAAGTATACCTAACTTGATAGCGATGAAACAATCCCAAACCTTATGCTCCTTAGACCCGCATCTCAAGCATGCTCTTGATTTCCTCCAGCATTCACTCGGATGACACCTTCTGCAATAATCGCAAGCCAAAAATTTTGGTCGTGCCTTGACATGCTTTATGGAACGAGACTGCGACCCAAAAGAACCACGATTTATTTTCTTCTTACAGTCCATAGACCTAACTCGAAGTGCTTCACCTATTCCTTTAACCTCCTCCAATACTTCCTTAACTATCTGAGTCAGCTCGACAACCCCAACTCTGTCATGAGACCCCGTCTCAACTACTAGCGATGCCAACACCTCCCTTTTGGAAACACGCCCCGATGTTGAAGATCTAGTCCTAGCACCTCGGCCTCTAGCACGTCCACGTCTACCGCGCCCACGTCATCTAGCGCTCATGGTCACTAAGTCGATATAATCTGATTAAGAATTTTATGAATCATTATGCTATTTCAGTGTTTATTAAACAATGTTTTATGGGGTATAAGAAGTAAAGTTGTTTTCACAAAATGCATCCTATAGTCTCAATCTCTATAGTTTCAGTTCCTAAAACTAAATGTTCTAGAGTATTCAACTTTACAAATTTTTTTTACCACAGTACTCGCATAATAATCTTAAAATAAAAATGCATACTTATTTGACTTGGTGCCAGATACCCGTGGTGCCATACTTCGTTCAACACATGCATTTATAATTAAAAATTTAAAACAGCCTTGGGAAAACGGTTTTGAACCCAAATCACAACCGAGTTTTGAAATTGGGCTCTGATACCATAAAATGTAATACCCCAAACCCGGCCCAAGCGTTAAGGTCAGATTTGACATGTCACATGAGAAAAATACATTTAAGTCCTTTTCATTCGTACGTAAAAAGAGGTATTACTTCGTTAAAATCAAGAAAACAAGTTTGATTTGAAATATTTGATAAAATAATACTGACATCGAAGATTGATTGATAAATCGATAAATTTGAAATAATGCTCTTATAAACCGTGACTTTTGAAAACGACGTTTGAAAATTCGAAAGAGAATCTGAGTCTTTTGAAACTTTTGTTGATAATTCAAAAGAAAATTTCCGTGTAAAAAAATATTTGTAAAAGTTTATTTTGAAATCCATTTGTTAATCGATTTTGGAAAACCTTTATTTAATTTTTTTAGAAAATTCCCTTTTAAAACAATTTAAGCAAAATAATAAGTATATCAAACATAAAGAAAATAATAAAATACTCCATAGGCTTTATTACAACATAAAGCCCAAAATAGTAAAGTGAACGAAAATAGAAATCTAAAGTTCAATATGAACCATTTCTGAAGTATGGCCTCCATCGAGACATCCATGGCCCAAGTCCACGTCACTGAGCATTACCTCAGGGATTAAGAAAGAAAGGGGGTGAGTTACAAGAAATCAGCGTATAATCCCCTTACCATCATCCACAGGGTCGAAACCCAATTAGCAAAAACTTGGGCCTGAGCCCATATAACAATAACTTGGGCCGAAGCCCATGTATAATAACTTGGGCCGAAGCCTATTTAGCAATACTTTGGGCCTAAGCCCCTTTACAAAATAATATATCAATTATATCATGAGAATGTAATGCAATTCCCGAACCAATCCTAATGATCCACCTGCTACACACCATCCGTACCAACCAACACACCTGTGGGGATCAAGTCAACCCACCCTGCCAACACACCAATCGTAGGCATTAAGCCATTTATAACAAATTTAATTGTGGACAAGCCACCAGAATAATAGAATATACGTGGCATTGCCACTATACAGATTTGTGGCAGAGCCACTAGAATTATATGGCAGAGCCACCAGAATTATGTGGCAAAGCCACCAGAACTTCTCTTAAACATTATCCTATCCCATGCAAATCATGTATATAATGCATAACATATCACAATATAACCACAATAATTTATTTAGATATTTATTACAAAATTATGGCCCATTATAACAATTTATCAGATCGACCCATATATCATATTATCAGATCGGCCCATATAGCAAATTAACAGATCGGCCCATATAACAAATTAACAGATTGGCCCATATAGCAAAATGTCAGATCGGCCCACTATTCAATATGTCCATTTGGCCCATTAAGGCAATCTATCAAATCGGTTCATTAAGGCATTTTCTTAATTCGATAATTTACCCACTAAGGGTAATTCGGTAATTTCGCAATCCAGACTTAACTATTAATTTGGGCATAACAATTTAAACTGTCCATCTGCGTCGTACTAACTAAATTGACTATAACTTTGGGTTAGGAATCTCGAAATCTAAATCCGTAAATTTTCCTTGAAACTAAACTCATATATCTTTTTACTAAATTTTTTATAGAATTTTTATCTTAACCATTTTGTACAGTTATTCTTTAAAATTTCCCTTGTTACACTGTCCAATGATTCTGACCTCTCTTACCTTAATTTCAAATATATCACTGTACAGTTTTCATATATTCCTCCCACTTGTTTCTAATGAAAATAGGCTCACTAAGGTGTAACATCCTGAATTTTTGGGCCTATGCGTTTAGTGTGTGTATATGTTTAAAGTGTTAATTTAACTGTTAAGGGTCTAAATTGGGCTCAGGCTTAGGCAGGGCCTTGATTAAAATTTTTTGTTTGGGCATTATAGGACTTAAAAGGTAGTACCTATGTTTAAAATATCAAAATGGGCTTGTGGCCCAGTGGTCAGTAGCGCGACTTGGGGAACAAGGAGGTGATGCCACACCAGGGAGTTGGGGCCCAAATTTAAGTTTCAAAGAGCCCAATTCCTTGGATTCAAGTTAGCTGATTTTCGACATTAGGGTTAGGTGGAGTGGACGGATACAAGGCTCAAAAATAGTAGAATTTATGTGAATGGGATAATGTAGATAATATAGTTGGTAATATGGAAGATAAAAGAAGAAAAATTAGAAGCTATCTGCTGAGAGCAGAGTTGGCCGAAATTCCATCACCTAGAGGAGTAAAGAAATCGGTTTCTAATAGCCATAGGGGTGTCGAATTTTCTATAAATAGGGGGAATAGCTCATCAATTTCGGCATTTAAACCCTACTTTTCTTCATTCTTTGTGCCAAAATTCTCAGTCTCTCCCTCCACAATTTTCTGTCAACTTTCTTTCAAAAAGTCGAAAATTACCACCTCCTTCGCCCTTTCTTCTTTCTTTGAAATTTCCTATTAGCTGAATCTTCTGATCTACATTTTTATTCTTCTCCCATTCACTAAAAGCCAAAACTACACTCTTGTTTGTTCTTATAGCCGAAATCTTCCTCTTGTTCATCTTTTTTGGGATTTTCTTAAAAGCCAAAATTTTAGATCTCTAATCTTCTATGCTTCGATCTTCTGCTGTGATTGCTGAATCTTCCTGCAAGGAGTAGCCAAAACCATTTGTATAGGTAAGTGTCGATTCGTGAGATTTCAATCTTTTTTCAGCTTTTAGAGATCTTAGCCGAATGGCTATATGGTTAACTAATCGGTGTTTTCTCTCATTTATGCATTCGGGATTTGAAGGGGTCCAATCGCTAGATTTCTAAGCCAAAGTTCAGTAGCACTCTGATCAAATTACTTTCAAGATTTTAAGGTAAGGAGATCTGTTAATTTAAATGTATAAATCGGGTAATGCATTAACCTTGGCCGAACATAGGAGAGGCCTTATCCTTGTGTTCCTCCGGCTTTTGAGCAAGGTTTTAAACTAAGGGTTGTAGATCCAGATAGTAAGGATATTGACTAAGGGTGTAAAGCTACGCGATATCAGGTGTGTAACACTTCCACACCATTTAGATTGCCTATTATAATATGGTTATAAATTTGTTAAATTCTGTTAAATGCCAAAATCCCGGCATAACGGTTGAAACCCGAAGAGGGTAAAGGTGAATCACCAGGTTAGTGATCTCTGTCATTCTAAAGTGAATGGTTTTGTTGATTTGATGTGATAAACATGTATGCCAGTTTCTATGATTGCACGGAGTTGGGTGATTAATGAAAGGGGAAGTGTTCTGCTATAGTGGCTTATGCCATGATCTGTTGTAGTGGCTTATGCCATGATTTGTTGTAGTGGCTTATGCCATGATCTGTTGTAGTGGCTTATGCCTTGATCTGTTGTAGTGGCTTTTTGCCATGATCCGATGGTGTGTAGTGGTGTGGGTTGATTGTAGAAATCCCCAATGGTGTGAATGTCTGGTACGGATGGCGTGTAGTGAATGGAAACTAGGATTTGGGTTGGGCTTGCATAATTATTGTTATATATATTAATCAATTATTCTGTTCTGTGGGGCTAAGGCCCAAATCTAATGGTGCATGAGGGTTGTACACTGAGTCTCGCGACTCAACCTATTATTTAATATTTTCAGGTAGCACCTAGTGCATCAGACCGGGCTAGAAAGGAGCGCAAGGTGGCCATGCAAGAAAGTATCTGATCTAGGATAATTTTATTTTTAATATTTTTGATTAAGGATTTTAAGTCTCAATGTAGTAAGGCAATGGGCCACTAGACTTATATTTATTTTGGGGTTTTAAGTTGGGATTTTTTTTATTCTTAGGCATTTAAATTTTATGTTTAAATTAAGCTGAGACATGTGGTAAATTTCAGTTTTACTTTAAAAAACACTAAGGCATTTTATAACTTCATATCTTATATAACTTAATAAATTATTAAGTTTTCGGTATAAATGTTTAAACCTGATGATTGGTTTCCAAAGTGCCACAAGTTTTATAAAATCTCCTTAGTGACATACCAGATTCGGTTGTGGTGTTTGGGCTGGGTTTGGGGTGTTACAAATTGGTATCAGAGCTCCATTCAAAACTCGACTTTGGGGGTTTTGGGCTCAAAACATTTTTTTAGATAGGTTTTGAAACATGCATTTTCATGAATGATATAGGTCTGTTAGCTCAAGCATAGCACTTATGCCTCCTACCAAGTCCGCTGTAAGTATTTTGAACCATTGTGTGATATATATATATATATATATATATGGGCTTGAAGGGCTTTAAGGGATGTAGAGTACTTTTAATTAGAATTTGATGGACTTTAGGCTTATCTTAAACAAATCTTTACCCTTCATAAAACTTAATTTCCCTAATTAAACATGTCTATGAGCAAGTCACAAGGTTAAGGTGTGGAAACAAGCATGCGCATGTCTAGGATTGGATCCAGGAAGAGCTTGGTATTTAAGCAGTCCTAGTGACTCACCTCCTTTTCTCTAGAATCCTACCTGGTGCGTAGTGACTGTTCACCTTAACCGTGAGGACTTGTTAATGGGCCAAAGTTTTAACTAAAACCCGAAAGGGACCAGCCACTCTATTTTCACAAAAATTACTAGAATGCCCTAGTTTTGTAAAATTCTAAATACCCCTAATTTGTAAAATTGCCAAATTACCCCTAATTTGTAAAATGACAAAAATACCCCTAATTTGTAAAATTACCGAAATACCCCTATCTTGAAAAATCACTAAGACACCTTATTTTGAAAATTACGAAAATACCCCTATAGGTTAAAATTATGAAAATACCCCTGGGTAGTGAAATGACGAAAATACCCCTAGGAGAGGAATATGCGTTCATGGATGTTGCTTGTGTGGTTGATGCGTGTATGTGATGTTCTGATTGATGATGATTGGATGAGAATTCTAGAATTAGGAAATATAGACTTGAGAACTAAACCTGTAGATAGAATTTGAATTTGAAAGAACTACTATCGAAATAATTTTACATAAGATTGTTCACGGTTAATAAGTGGGAAGAATTAATTATTCATAAAATTCTTAATCAGATAAATGTCGATCGAAAGAATGAGCACAAGGGGACGAAGACGCTCTAGATGCGAATAATGATGCGTACCCCACTATAGTATATTGAGTGTTTATTTTTTTAATTAGAGTTTATTTTTTTAATTAGAGTGCCCAGCGAAAGCATAGTGGTGAGACTTAGGTAGTATGATTACTAGTTAATTGGAAATTTCGAGGATGAAATTTCTTTAAGGAGGGTAAAATTGTAACATCCTAAATTTTTGGGCCTATGCGTTTAGTGTGTGTATATGTTTAAAGTGTTAATTTATCTGTTAAGGTCTAAATTGGGCTCAAGCTTAGGTGGAGGCCTTGATTAAAATTTTCTGTTTGGGCATTATAGGACTTAAAAGGTAGTACCTGTGTTTAAAATATCAAAATGGGCTTGTGGCCTAGTGGTCAGTAGCACCACCTAGGGAACAAGAAGGTGACGCCACACCAGGGAGTTAGGGGCCCAAATTTAAGTTTCAAGGAGCCCAATTCCTTGGATTCAAGTTAGCTGATTTTCGGTATTAGGGTTAGGTGGAGTGGACGACTACAAGGCTCAAAAATAGCATGATTTATGTGAATGGGATAATGTAGATAATATAGTTGATAATATGGAAGATAAAAGAAGAAAATTTAGGAGCTATCTACTGAGAGCAGAGTTGGCCGAAATTCCATCACCTAGAGGAGTAAAGAAATCAATTTCTAATAGCCATAGGGGGTGCCGAATTTTCTATAAATAGGGGGAATAGCTCATAAATTTCGGCATTTGAACCCTACTTTTTCTTCATTCTTTGTGCCGAAATTCTCAGTCTCTCCCTCCACAATTTTCTATCAACTTTCTTTTAAAAAGCTGAAAATCACCACCTCCTTCACCCTTTCTTCTTTCTTTGAAATTTCCTGTTAGCTGAATCTTCTGATCTCTATTGTTATTCTTCTCCCATTCAATAAAAGCCGAAACTACACTCTTGTTTGTTCTTATAGCCGAAATCTTTCTCTTGTTCATCTTTTTCGGGATTTTCTTAAAAGTTGAAATTCTTAGATCTCTAATCTTCTACGCTTCGATCTTCTACTGTGATTGTCGAATCTTCCTGCAAGGAGTAGCCAAAACCATTTGTATAGGTAAGTGTCGATTCGTGAGATTTCAATCTTTTTCCAGCTTTTAGAGATCTTAGCCGAATGGCTATATGGTTAACTAATCGGGTGTTTTCTCTCATTTCGGATTCGGATTTGAAGGGTTCCAATCGCTAGATTTCTAAGCCGTAGTTCAAGAACACTTTCGGATCGAATTACTTTTAGGATTTTAAGGTAAGGAGATCTGTTAATTTAAATGTATAAATCGGGTAAAGCACTAGCCTTGGCCGAATATAAGAGAGGCCTTATCCTTGCATTCTTCCGGCTTTGGAACAAGGTTTTAGACTAAGGGTTGTAGATCCAGATAGTAAGGATATTGACTAAGGGTGTAAAGCTACGCGATATCAGGTGTGTAACACTTCCACACCATTTAGATTGCCTGTTATAATATGGTTATAAATCTGTTAAATTCTGTTAAATGCCAAACCCCAGCATAACGGTTGAAACTCAAAGAGGGTAAAGGCGAATCACCAGGTTAGTGATCTCTGTCATTCTAAAGTGAATGGTTCTGTTGCTTTGATGTGATAAACATGTATGCCAGTTTCTGTGATTGCACGGGGTTGGGTGATTAATGAAAGGGGAAGTGTTTTGCTGTAGTGGCTTATGCCATGATCTGTTGTAGTGGCTTATGCCATGATCTGTTGTAGTGGCTTTTTTCCATGATCTGATGGTGTGTAGCAGTGTGGGTTGATTGTAAAAATCTCCAGTGGTGTGAATGGCTGGTACGGGTGGCATGTAGCGAATGGAAACCTAGGATTTGGGTTGGGCTTGCATAATTATTGTTATATATATTAATCAATTATTCTATTCTGTAGGACTAAGGCCCAAATCTAAATGGTGCATGAGGGTTGCACACTGAGTCTCGTGACTCAACCTATTATTTAATATTTTCAGGTAGCACCTAGTGCATCGGACCGGGCTGGAGAGGAGCGCAAGGTGGCCATGCAAGAGAGTATCTGATCCAGCAAAATTTTATTTTTAATAGTTTTGATTAAGGATTTTAAGTCTCAATGTAATAAGGCCATGGGCCACTAGACTTATATTTATTTTGAGGTTTTATGTTGGTTTTTTTTATTCTTAGGCATTTAAATTTTATGTTTAAATTAAGCTGAGACATGTGGTAAATTTTGATTTTACTTTAAAAAACACCAAGGCATTTTATAACTTCATATCTTATATAACTTAATAAATTATTAAGTTTTCGGTATAAATGTTTAAACCTGATGATTGGTTTTCAAAGTGCCACAAGTTTTATAAAATTTCCTTAGTGACATACCAGATCCGGTCGTGGTGTTTGGGCCAGGTTTGGGGTGTTACATAAGGAATCCATACATATAAGTTATAACCCATAATTCACTTTTTATAATTTTATATGATTTTTTCAAAATAGATCAGGGAACCACTAAGTTAATTAGAACCAACCTCACTAAAATTAAGATATCTCAGAATATAAATTTCATTTTCCTTCTCCATTTCTTCCATATCAAAATAGACACAATAAGCCTTAATTTGATATCTCATTCACTTTCTAACTCTCTTTCTCCTATTTTTCCTGATTTTTCAAAAATACGTCACTGTTTCTAGCTGGAACTATTTTATTACAAAATATGGTTACTATTATGAATATACGCACTCCCGAGTGATCACGGATGCCGGTTTCTGATTTTCTTGGGTGTTTCGACCGAATCACAAAACATATCATACAAATTTTCAGAGAGATGTGAGATTACACACCATTTCAAACATGTTTCTGGAAGGAACGTGATTACACACCTTATTCGGAATCTGTAACACGATATTCTCCGCGGCACCTAAAGATAAAATCGATCAACAATTAGTCCAAAACCCAATTTACAACTTCATCCAAGTATTGTGATTGATTAACAATCTATATCACTTACCAACAATCTGAGTCTCTTATTACGAGAGATAGGTGTTCGACTTTGCCACTATTTCTGAAAAATCCACAAGTAGAGAGTATCGAGTGATTTTGTGCCTAAGAACATAATCGATTAGCCAAACTTTCAATCTGATTAACACCATAATTGAATAGAGATATCGAATGGACTATGAAAAAACTCCTTACCTTAATCAATGAAAATCTCGATTCCCACCAATTGGCTTATGACTACGAATGAATCGACAGGGATTTGGTATTAGGCCACCCACTAGATCTCTACGAAAAAGAGTTGATCAAATATTCGAGTGATGGAGAGAGTGATATTTCGATAAGAAACAAAGTGGAATAGCCATTTAGTGATGAACATACCTATTCGACTTGAAAAAAAAAAGAAAATGAAAGGAGTAGAAATGAAGCCTTTACCCAATTCAACCAAGGAGAGATGTCCAACATACAAAGATGGGGAAGATAGAAGATGATAGAAATTTGGCTATTGAAGAGAAAATAATAAAGAAGATTTGATCATATGGTAATGTCGATTTAGGAAAATGGAAGAAAGGTTGAAGGAATGATAAAAAGAAGAGAAGAGATATAAGAAGAAATGTTAGGTAATTCGGCTAACACAAAGGAAAAAGGTTGGAAAAGAGTACCAAAAATGTTCAAAAGAGAAAATAGGCTTTTCAAGCACAATCTTGCAAATAGGCTAGGATAATTTAGCTCCTCCTTTTTCCCCATCAAAATCGTCCACAGCCATGCCCCTAATAGTAAAAATTTGCCAACCAAACTTTCATAACATTTCCTTGAAAAAGGCCACTTGTTCCCTTACTTTCCCTTTCTCTTGATTTCTTTCCTCACCTTCATTCTTTCCTATTCTCCTTAGCCATCTTACCAAAAATAAAAAGTCCACCTTACCTTATTTACATGCTTGGCCGATACTTAAGGAAAGGGTGCAAAAATAATAGTCAAAATTTACACACAATGGGATTTGAACCTTTTCCCTCAAGGTACTTTATATGATGCCATAACCTCTTTACTAATTGCTCATTTATACTAGCAATTTACTCATTTTTTTCCATAAGCTTTGAGGTCACTTACTATCTCTTCTTAATAGGTTTAAACACAAAATTTTACTAAGTCCTAACTTGAACCCAAAACTTTATAGAAACCTTGTAACTTTCCAAAATTACTTTCTTAATAAGTCTAACTTGAATAATGCCATTCTCTTGTTCTCAAAATTTTAAACACTCCTACGCCCAAGGCCCAATCCTACTAGGCCCAATTTCGGGATGTTACATGATTGAACCTTAAGAATAGTTTAGGATGCTAGTGTCATGTCATTAGGTATATTTGAGTGGGCTTCGAGCCATGTTATTAGCACTTCAGTGTGAGATAAACTGATTTGGCTTCAAGCCATGCATATCGGCTGATTTGGCTTGAGCCATGATATCAGAATTTAGGATAAGTTACCCTAATTTGGCTTCGGGCCATGGTATAGGTACTTATCTAGTGAGACCTTGAGTATCCAACTTCTATTTCGAATGGTTCAACGGGTAAAAGAAGGATGTGATTGATTATGAGATTGGTACAAGATGGTACATGTACATATGGAAATGAATTAAGTATTGAAAACTAAGAAATTGATGAGTTCCTTGGTAAGTTATATGAATGATCATATGATGATTTGAGATTTAATAGGTTTGTTGCACCTTGTTTTTTATTATATGCATGATTAATGAATGATGATAGTTGCTTATTGTTAACATACAAGCTTACTAAGCTATATAGCTTACTTTGTTGTTTTTCCATGTTTTATAGTGATTTCAAAGCTAGCTCAGATTCGAGGATTGTCGGAGACCTCATCGCACTATCCACTGATTCTTTGGTACTTTTGAAACTATGTTTTAAGTATATGGCATGTATAGGTATTTGAGTCATTTTGGTTATGTTTTGGTAATATAATTGGCCAAATGAATTGGATTGTAAATGTCTATATTTTGAGTTGTAAATATAGCCATGAGATTTGGCTTAATTTGGTGAATTTGGTTATGTGTTTATATGTGCATATATGTTGATATTTGAGTTCTTTGGATGGATATGTGAATGACCATGTTATGAAGTTTGTGGAATTGTTATTTTGCTAGTGAATTGGTACAAAATGGGGTATGTTAGGTAATGGTTAAATTAGTTGATTGGCATATGTATTTGAGTAGGTTTTAGTTGAGTTAAAATTGAGTTATAAGCATGTCGAATGTTGGTATTGAAGAATTAGTCTTGAATGTGGCTGAATTGAATGTTATTTATGCTATGATTTGGTACCATTTTGGTTGGTTTAGGTATGTGCAAAATGGGTGGCAAAATGGCTTGGTAAATAGCCTATTTTTGTCTGCACAGGCAGAGACACGGGCATGTGTCTCAGCCGTGTGTAACACACGGTCATGATACACGGCCGTGTGTCCCCTGGTGTGGAAATTGAAATGAAGTTAGTATACTCCACACACTCTCACACACGGGTGTGTGATCAGATGTGTGGTATAATTTAGTATACCCCTAATTGGCACATGGCCTAGCACACAGGTGTGTGACTTGGCCATGTTGCATAAGTCAGTATACCCTACAGGTTTGGCACGGCCTGGCACACAGGCATGTGTGGCAATTTTGAATGGGCATACGGGCTAGACACACGGGCATGTGGTTGGCCGTGTGAGCCAAGCCGGTATGTACCCCCTATTTTCACACAGCCTGTGACATGGGCGTGTCTGGTGGCCGTGTGAGAGACAAGGCCTGGCCACACGGGCGTGTGTCCCCTATTTGAAGCAACATTTTCTAAGTTTCACAATAATTTCTCGAGTTATCGATTTAGTCCTGAAACATTTCTAATGCATTTTGAAGGCCTCGTAGGCTCGTTTAAGGGACACTATTATTTTTTGTTATTGAATTGTATTTGAAATGATAAATTATATATGAAATGTGTATTTAAAGTGTTGTAAGTTTGGTAATGCTCCATAACCCTATTCCGGCATTGAATACATGTGTTACATTTATTTGTATCAGAGCTATGGTTTAGTCGATTCTAGGACTAACGTAGCGTGTATGAGAGTCTAGCTATACATGCCATATATGAACTGTGATAGTGTGATGACTCCTGACATTTGAAAATGTGTTTTTATATAGCAAATGGATCCCAATCGACCGATAGTGAATGAGGTTGAGAGTAATACGCTTGTTCCCGCGCAAGGGATAGCGCCGTCTGATTCTAGACCCGTAAAGGTTAGCCTGGGAGGAGAGGCTAAAGAAGCCTTCTTCCAAATGATGAACGAATGGTAAACTCAATATATTCAAACAATCTCGGCTGCTCAATAACCTCCATCCCCTATTGTTCCTCAACCTATACCCGTAGCTCCTCAAGGAGTCGAGCTTTTAAGATTGAATAAGCCTCCACTTGATAAGATCCGTAAATGCGGGGCTGAAGAGTTCAGAGCTAATGTTGATGATGACCCTGAGAGAGCCGAGTTTTGGCTTGAAAATACGATTCGAGTGTTTGATGAACTTTCTTATACGCCATCTGGATGCTTAAAGTGTGCTATTTCTCTTTTGAGAGACTCTGCGTATCAATGGTGGAATACCTTGGTGTTTGCAGTGTCGAGAGAGCCAGTGACTTGGGAATTCTTTCAGATGGAGTTCTAAAAGAAATAAATCAGTCAATAGTTCCTTGATAAAAAACATAACGAATTTCTAGAATTGAAACAAGGTCGTATGACTGTAGCCGAGCATGAAATAGAATTCGTACTGTTGAGCAAGTATGCTCAAGAATATGTTTCTACCGAAGAGATAATGTGCAAGCGATTTGTTGATAGGCTGAACGAAGACATTAAAATTCTGGTCGGGATTTTAGATTTAATAGAATTTGTTGTGTTAGTTGACCAGGCTTGCAAAGCTGAAGATTTTAGCCGAGAAAAGAAGAAAGTTGATTTTGAGGCTAGAGATTCGAAGAAAAGATCAATGAATAAACCTTCTTATTCTTCATCAAATAAATTCTAAGATTCGTATAGTAGATCTAATGCATCAGTGGGATACCAGAACAGAGATCGTGGAAATCAAACTGTAAATTCTAAAGCTCAAGCTACATCTATCTCGAGTGTTGGTAGTGTGAGAAATAACAAACTTGAGTGTCAACAATGCAGGAGAAGACATTTTGGCGAATGCTAAAATAAGAGTACTAAAGCTTGCTTCAAATGTAGTTCACCATATCATTTTATCCAAGATTGCCCAGAGTTATCTGAGAAAGAAAAAGTTTAGAATGTAAGATCAAGCAATATGACTGTGGGAGGGAGACCACTAAGAAAAATAGGAAATGTATCCAGTGGTAGAGGTATAATTAGGGACTCAGCTGTGAGATTCGAGGCCAGAGCACCTTCTAGATCCTAGGCTATTCGCGCTCGCGAAGAAGCACCGTCCCCATATGTTATTGCTGGTACATTCTCTCTTTATGATACTAATGTGATTGCTTTAATTGACCCTGGATCGACACACTCGTATATATGTATGAATTTGGTGTTTAACAAGAGTTTTCCTGTCGAGTCTACTGAGTTTGTGATTAAAGTATCGAACCCTTTAGGCAAATATGTTTTAGTTGATAAAGTTTGCAAGAATTGTCCTTTAATGACTCGGGGTTACTATTTTCTAGTTGAATTGATGTTTCTACCATTTGATGAGTTCAATGTGATTCTGGGAATGGATTGGTTAACTCTACATGATGCTATTGTGAACTGTAGATGAAAGATTATAGAATTGAAGTGTCAGAATAATGAAATTCTTGATTGAATCAAATGAATCGAATGAATTGTCTGTTGTGATTTCGTCTATGTCAGCTCAGAGTTGTATGAGAAAAGGTTGCGAGGCTTATCATGCTTATGTTTTGGATACAAAAGTGTCTAAATAAAAGATTGAATCAGTGCCAGTTGTCTATGAATATCTAGATATGTTTCCTGAAGAATTATCGGGGTTGCCACCTATCAGAGAGGTTGAATTTGCTATTGAACTAGTACTGGGAACTTCACCGATATCTATAGCTCCGTATAGAATGGCTCCAACAGAGTTGAAAGAGTTGAAAGCTCAGTTACAAGAGTTAACAGATAGAGGTTTTGCACGACCGAGTTTTTCGCCCTGGGTGCGCCTGTATTGTTTGTTAAGAAGAAAGACGAGTCAATGAGAATGTGTATTGATTATCGTCAGCTCAACAAAGTCAAGGTAAAGAATAAATATACGTTGCCGAGAATAGATGATTTGTTTGATCAGTTGAAAGATGCAACAGTATTTTCAAAGATTCATTTGAGATCTGGTTATTATCAGTTGTAAGTTAAAGACTCAGATGTGCCGAAAACTGCATTCAGATCGAGGTACGGACACTATGAATTTCTTGTTATGCCTTTTAGACTAACTAATTTTTCCTGCCACTTTTATGGATTTGATGAATCAGATTTTTAAACCGTATTTAGACAAATTTGTCGTTCTATTCATTAACAACATTTTGATTTATTCACGAGATGAGTCTAAGCATGCCGAGCATTTGAGGATTGTGTTGCAAATCTTGAGAGTTAAGCAACTATATGCTAAATTCAGCAAATGTGAGTTTTGGCTTCGGTAAGTTGGATTTTTGGGAGATACAGTTTCAGCAGATGGCATTTGAGTTGATCGAGCAAGATATCTGTAATTATTGAACTAGAAACCACCTAGAAATGTATCCAAGGTTAGAAATTTTTTGGGATTGGCCGATTACTATTGAAGGATTTTCAATGATTGCTACACTGATGACCAGACTGCTACATAAAGATGTAAAGTTTGAATGGCCTGAGAAATGTCGACAAAGCTTTCATCAATTAAATGTATTGTTAATTGATGCACCAGTGTTGGTTCAACCTGAGTCGGGTAAAGAAATTGTGATTTACAGCGACGCGTCATTGAATGGTTTGGATTGCATATTGATGCAAGAGGGAAAAGTTGTAGCTTATGCTTTCAGACAGTTGAAACCGCATGAAAAGAACTATTTGACGTATGATTTAGAGTTGGCTGCTATAGTTTTTGCATTGAAAATCTGGCATCATTATTTGTACGGTGAAAAATGCCACATCTTTACTGATCATAAGAGTTTAAAGTATATTATGACTCAGAAAGATTTGAATTTGCGACAACAGAGATGGCTTGAGCTACAAAAAGATTATGAGTTAGTGATCGATTATCATCCGGGGAAAGCAAATGTGGTCGCAGATACTTTGAGTAGAAAGTCGTTGTTTACCTTGAGAGAAATGAATACACAGTTGACATTGTCTGATGATGGTTCGATTTTAGCTGAGTTAAACGCTAAACCAATATTTCTTCAGAAAATTTGAGAAGCTCAGAAATGTGATAGTGAATTAAAAGCCAAAGGAGATTAGTGTGAGTCGACTAGTAATTCAGAGTACCCAACCGGATTCGATGATTGTTTAATGTTCCGAGATAGAATCTGTGTATCGAAGAATTCAGAGTTGATTCAAAAAATTTTACACGAAGCACATAGTGGTTGTTTACCCGTTCATCCTGGAAGTACTAAAATGTACAATAATTTGAAACAATTGTATTGGTGGTCGGGTATGAAACGAGACATTTCTAAATTTGTAGCAAGATGTTTAGTGTGTCAGCAAGTGAAAGCTGAACATCAAGTGCCTTCAGGTTTGCTTCAGCCTGTGATGATATCAGAGTGGAAATGGGATAGAGTGACTATGGATTTTGTATTGGGATTACCTCAGTCTCTAAAAAAGAAAGATGCAATTTTGATTGTTGTTGATTGATTGAAGAAATCAGCACATTTTGTTTCGATACATACTGACTATTCACCCTATAGATTAGCTGAATTGTATATTACTGAGATTGTTAGACTGTACGGGGTTCCAGTTTCGATTATTTTAAATACAGATCTAAGATTCATATCACGGCTTTGGAAGAAATTACAAGAAGCTCTAGGTATAAAGTTGAATTTTAGTACAGCTTTTCATCCGCAAACTGACGATCAGTCTGAGTGAGTAATTCAGATTCTCGATGATATGCTCTGATGTTGTGTATTGGAATTCAAAGGTCATTGGGAGAAATATTTGCCACAAGTTGAATTTACGTATAATAACATCTTTCAACCGAGTATTAAGATGGCACTGTATGAAGCTTTATATGGTCGCAAATACCAAACTCCATTGTACTAGGACTGAGCTTAGCGAGAGATAGATTCACGGGGTTGATTTGATTAAAGAAACTGAAAAGAAAGTGAAAGTAATTCACGATTATTTGAAAGCAGCTTCAAATCGTCAAAAATCATATGCGTATTTGAAACGAAAAGATATTGAATATTAGATCGATGATAAAGTGCTTTTGAAAGTATCTCCGTGGAAGAAAATCCTTAGATTTGGTCAGAAAGGCAAGTTGAATCTATGTTTCATCGGGCCGTACGAGATTATCAAAAGAATAGGACAAGTGGCATATTGGCTAGCTTTACCATTAGAGTTAGAAAAGATTCATAATGTCTTTCACATATCTTTGTTACGTCGATACAGATCCGATCCATCACATGTGATTTCTCTAGTAGATGTTGAGATACAGACTGATATGACATACAATGAATGATACGGCCATGCCTCGTGTCGCACCTAGCTCGAGCAAGGATCCACTGGAGTTGTCCCAGGACCGATCATACGAGCTTGAGCCAAGCAATTCAAAGAGGCCATTTCGGCCTTAGTTAACCAAGTGTGGGGCGAGACATTGGTTGGACATATTAAGAAAGCTTGGACCAGCTCAACAAGATCACCTTGCAACCTCTTGCAAGCCGAACTCAGCTCAATTTAACTCATTTGAGCTCATTTCTATTTCTTTTTAGCTCATGCATTTATTTGCTGAAATAAACTAAGTATTTATTTTAGTTAGTTAAAATTAATTTCAGCTTATAATTATGTTTTTTAGTTCATTACATGATTTTAATATGTTTTGTTCCAGCTGAATTAATGTGTCTTATTTTATACAAGTATTTAATGTGTCTTGCTTAGTTACATGTTATTATGTGTCTAAGTATAAATCATGTATTTATTTTGTCCTAGTGTAGCCATATTAACTTTGTTTTAAACCAATTTAATGTGCTCTTTGAATTATTTGAAGCCATATGCATGAAAGGAATTTCATGCAAAGGTACATGCATGGACGGCTTCAATGCATGGTAAGGTACATGCATGGACAGCTTCAATGTATGGTGTACTAATGTTTGGTTTCTCCCAAGAAACTATTCGGTTAAAGAGTAGCTGTTCCTTTATGTTCTGGAAGCTAGCCGATTAGCTCCCAAGGCAGCTTTGAAGGTTTTCACACTAGCCAATTTAATTTGTTCACACATGAAGGCGATTTGGTTTTGTGTTTTAACACACACATGGCTCCTCAAGTTTAGCGTTCACACTCCCAAGCCTATTGCACTATCCAAGCTACCCATTAACTTTTCAAAACCATTCAGCTAAACAAGAAGCTAGCATTTGAGCTTATCCAATCAATCCAAGTTCATTTCAGCTGAATGTACATCATCTAGAAGATGTCTAATGGCGTTCCAATGCTGAATATAGACATGGGATTTTTTATGGACTTATTCTAGAATTTTTAGTTCATTTAAAGCTGAAAACACTTGATCATTAAGTTATTTGTTTGCCTATTGTAACGCGTAGGTTTGTGCAAGTGTACACAGTCGTTATCAAGTAATAAGTAAGTATCGAGTTATTGTCTCCACAGGGATTGTATTTATGCTAAGTCACTTATTTTGTAAAATTATACTAACAATTTGGTAAATAAAAACACAATATAATTGAGAAGTGGTGATTAAATATATTAAACTAAATGCAATGATCCTTAATGCAAATTATCCAAAGTATGCAAACTATATGAATGAAATGGATTTTAGTAAAATTAAACACAATTTGCAACAATTATAACATAAATAAACTAGGAAAATTAATTTAATTAAACTTAATTTATTATCAACATGCTTAATAACATTCGGGAAAACATTCCATGGAAACTCGATCTTTCATGAGTTTGGAAACCAAATTAGGTCCTTTTAGAATCATTTACTTAGTAAATACGCATTTTATTGATCCTTATTTACTAAGGGTTTCTTAGCATTCGTGTGACATAACAGGGACGTGTGAGGTTTGAAACAGTTTAATCACACAAATCTAAAAACTATACAGATGACAGAGCTTGGTCAGGGTTGTTATGCAACCTACAATTTAATTGAGTCAGGATCTAAATTGAGCATGCACATTTCAATTATGTGCCCATTAGTCGTTGTCTGTTCAAAATCGCTCAGCTAATTTAGGTGCATTTCAATCACGTATGAACGAAATACAGACTTGATTTTAACTGATGATCGATGTCTGTCGAGTCTTAAAAATTTATAAAAAGAATTATCAAACCTGGAAACTAACTAAGACAATGATGGATGCAAGTGCACCTATCGAACAGTAGTATAGCTAGTGGCAAGACTGGATTCTCGAACCCAAAGGAACCAAAAGTACTAATATTAACTCTCTTTCTATTATTTAACCTATGAATTAAGGGAATTTTTATCTAATCTAAAATTAACTAACTACTAAGCTAAAGATGCTAAAACAAAGAGATTGAATTGGGGAAATACTTGTGGGAAAACCAATTGATTTAGACAATACCTGAGGAAGAATCCACCTAGACTTCACTTGTTATCTAACTCTGAACCAGACGATTTATTCACTTGACTTGATCCGTAAGATTCCCTAGTTTATATTAATACCTCTCTTCAAGGCTACTTACGTCTAACCCTGGGTTGATTAATTGAAATCTCTTTCTAATTAAAACCCCTAGAATTGCATTAACTCGATTTATGGACTCCCATATTAGGTTTGACCCTATTCCATTAAATTTTTGTCACCCTATCTCTAGACGCACAAGCAACTTCGCTTAACTATGCTAGATCTACTCTTAGACAGGGTCTCTTCCTCCTCTACCTAAGCACATCACGCTTGAATCAATATCTCGAAAATAACAAAACAAGAATTAATAACACATAGTTAAGAACAAACCAAGTATTTATCATACAGCTCAAATAACAATAATAAGATCTGTCTTAGGTTTCATCCCCCTCAAGTATCTGAGGGTTTAGCTCATAATTGTAAAAGAAAACATCTAGAAGAAAATATAAAACAAAACATAAGAAATCCCTAAAACCCCCTGAAGGAATTGAAGGAGAAATCCTCAGTCTTGAGTATGATTCCAGCTTCTTGAGATGAATCAACTGGCTTTCTTCGAGTAAATCCCTGAATTTAACTACTCTGGCTCGGGTATTTGGCCTAGCTGAACGCCTCCTAAAGGTTGGCCTCTAGGGTCTTTATATAGTCTTTTGGAATATGTTTCTTTGCCTCTAAGTACCCTAATCCAAATAGAATTCTATTTTCCTATGGCAGAGAGACGCCCATGGCACACGTCCGTGTAAATCGTGGCTAGGCCGTGTTCAAACTTGTTGATGAGGCACGGCCATATTTTTCGGGGTTCAGGCTGTGGTCGACTTTTCTCACCGGGCACGGCCGTGTGGTCTTGGGCCCAGGCCCTGTGGATTTCATACTTTGGCCTATTTTCTCCATTTTCGGCCCATTTCTTGTTCTTTTCATCCTCCGGTGCTCTACTGAGTATAAAACATGAAAACAAAGGATTAGGAGCACCTATTTCCTTAATTAAAGGGATAAATCATCCAAAAACATGCTAAATATGGGATTAAAATATGTTACTATTATAGTTTATCAAATACCCACACAGTTAAGCTTTTGCTTGTCCTCAAGCAAAATTCTCAACTCACAATTAAAACGAACTTCCTCATTTCATAATATTCATTAATAATGTCTCATCATAATTCATAGATAATTTTTACATGGATAATTCAACTTAAAGAGTCCTAAAGATTCAAACAATCAAAGTCATAAGTTTTTAGCATGAAAACATAGGTGTTTCTCCTTACCTAAATAATCACCTTTAATTCAAAATCGACAAAAGTTGACATCTTCACTAAAGATTCACTCAAATCACTCAAGGTGTTTAAGGTTCAAAAATTAAGCTCAAAAGTCAAACATGAAAAGTTATTACCATAGGCTTGCTTGAAAATCAAATCTCCACCACTGTAAAATGAGATGATACACAAATCAAAAGGTCTTTTAAAGGTTGTAACGGGGCTTGGGTTAAAGGTGTGGATAAAAGCTGAATTATAAAGGTTAGAATTGAGATTGAATTGACAATCACCTAACTAGGAAAATGACTGATAACCTGAATAATTACATCAATTGAAAACTTGTAATTCTAATAATGCGAACTTCTTCTTCAAGATGTTGAAATTAAACGTATAGGCTCGCTTAATTACATAACTAATAATGAATATACTTTGAAATTTTTTTTAAGAACAAATCAATATACAATAAAACTTTAACAACTGAAATAATCTAATTAGGCAATTAATCAAAACAAGTCTCGATAGAAAGGTAGTAAAAATGAATGGTGATAACAAATACGAGATGGGTTTTGGGTTAATATTAGTGGGTTGAGTCAATAAAAAGGGTTGTTAGAATCAAAAGGGTTCACTAGGGGTCAATTATGAGGGTAGGCTTTTAGTGGAGTAAGTGGGTTAAATCCTAGGTGCCTTAATCATCTCTGTATATCAAATCAATAGTGTGGTCTCGATATGTATAATCAAAGCAAGTTCTAGAATAACAAATCAATGTTAACACACTCATAATCAATAAAGTGAGCACGAAAAGAATGTATGCTCTAAAAGGATCAAAATCTCACAAAAATTATGGGTATTTTGATGTCAACCTCGTAAATTTCAAACTTCAAGGTAACAATTTAGATTCAAGTAGACAACCTAACAGAATTTTATTTTTATTTTTTTGAAAATAGACTCATCATGCTTGATTCTCTAGTATCATAAAGTTTAAATCATCATTGCACAATTATCAATGACTTAATCTAAAACATATAAATAAAAATCATGAATCAACAGGAATTTCATTCTAATTAGTGATATGAGAAAATTACTTTAAGACAGAATATCATTCAGGGATTTGAGAATAATGCAAAAAGCTAGGCATTTTTTTCTGATAAACTTTCACCCCCCACACTTAAGATGTACATTGCCCTCAATGTACAAAGACATATAACAATCATATAACAATAAAATCAAAAGAGAGGGAGAGAGGTGAAACTTCTTGAATTTTTGGATGGATTCTTTGAGTTGAAAGTGTGGAAACTTGATTCGTAGATGAAAGATAAGTTGGAGGAGCGCCTCTAATTCCTATGCTAGATGAAGAAATTGGGAACCTCGTGAAGAGTTAGCCAGGAAATAATAATAATTTAAATTATACTAATTATATAATTAAAGTAAATAAAGATAACAAGAAAGAAAATATGACTTAAAATAAAACTAAAAGAGAAGATGAATGGACTAGAAAGTCCTTATTGGTAGATGGTTCACGAGGTGGGTGTGGTTTCAAATGCCATGGTGTTGTGATTTCCTAGCAGCCTTTAGAACGTAAAACAAAGAAACTAAAACAAAATAAACTAAATTTAATATATGAAAACTAAAGGAAAGAAAAATAAAGGAGAAGAGAAAAGTAAAATAGAAGTTAAATGGTCTCAAAGACCCTTGCTTGTTGAGTTAATAAAGCGGCCGGCATGAGCCTATGTTGATTTGTCTCGCACAGGGAGACAGGACTCGGATCTTTCTGTTTCTTCGACATTGTTGGAACATAGATTGAGACTTTTATGGAGTGAAGAAGGGGGAGAGTGAAGAGGGAGGGGAGTGGAGAGTGGATAGGGAATGGGTGAGAAGGGGAGAGGGGTGTTTTAAAGAGAAATTTTCAGCTCTAATACATCCCCACGCCCCTATATAGTGGGCGTGTTGTGTCACATAGCTATATCGCACGACTGTGTGGTGGTTCAATCTCTTCTCTCATGCCTTGCATTGGATTGTCACGCCCGTGTCAGTTCAACAGTGTCAACCATGGCTATGTCGCACGGCCGTAGTGT
Organism: Gossypium rotundifolium; assembly: GCA_025506655.1. NCBI lineage: Eukaryota > Viridiplantae > Streptophyta > Magnoliopsida > Malvales > Malvaceae > Gossypium > Gossypium rotundifolium. The sequence goes on along the minus strand of CP106724.1, from coordinate 130,822,805 downwards.
TAGGTGAGTTCGTGATTCAAAGATATTTTTCTCATCCTATCTTCTTCTAACTCTGCCATGTTAGTACGAAAATTTGTAGCATCCCCACGGCCACGGCCACGGTCCTGTGTAAGGCCGTGTAATGTGAAAATCTGCTCTTCATTAACTTGGTTAGTCTGTAGTTAGATGCTAAAAGAAAAAGAAATAAAAATAAATAGGGTTAGTGCTTGGGTTGCCTCTTGAGAAGTGCTCGTTTAAAGTCTTAAGCTAGACTTACATCTTATTCGTATCTTTACGGAGGTTTAATGAGTGAAAAATCTTTTTTCATGCTATCATCATATAATTTGAGTCAAGTTGAGTTTAATTTAAAAGTATCGAATGTAGATTACTTACCTCGACTGTTCTGTAAGGGAAAACATTAAGTACCGTAAAGGGGATCTCCTCGGTTATCTTCAGGTTTGATGTGGCTATTCATGGGTATGTTCTATCTAATAGTACCTGATCTCCTATTTTGAAGTGATTTGATGTTCCTTTAAGTTCTTTTAGGGGTTCCTTCGGTTTCACTTCATGCGGGTTTGATTTCTCCTTGAAATGCGTCTCCCACTCATCTAGCTCATCGATCTGAAGTCGTCGTTCCTCATGAGATATTTCCTTGTTGGTACGAGCTATAGTACTTGGCTCTATAATGTAATTCCATGGTGCTTCTTGAAAAGGAAGTTTAACTGAGTGCTTATCAATAGAATTTACGTCCTCACCTTTCTCACTCGATGTCCTAGTTGAATTGAGAGCTTGAAGACTGATTAATTCGTCACCTACACGAAGTATGAGTTCACCTATGCTGACATCAATTTTAGATCTGGCAGTTGCTAGAAAAGGTCTTCCTAAAATTATGTCTTCATCTATATCTAAAATAACGAAGTCTACGGGGAATATGAAGTTGTCGACTTTAACTAGTACATCTTCAATTATACCCTTAGGGATGCGAATAGTCTTATCAGCTAGTTGAATACTCATCCTAGTTTGCTTGGGTTTCCCTAGACCTGGCTGCTTAAACTTTTTAGATGGCATAACATTGATGCTTGCCCCTAAATCAGCTAAATCAATATCAATAGATAAACTACCAATTAAACATGGAATTGTAAAACTCCCTAGATCTTTTAATTTCCATGGTAGTCTATTCTGTAACATTGCCGAGCAAACTACATTTAGTTCCACTTGTGACTCCTCATCTAACTTTCACTTGTTTGTTAAGAGCTCTTTTATAAATTTCCTTGAATCTGGCATCTGTGAAAGAGCTTCAAGAAGCGGTAAGTTAATATGTAATTTCTTTAAGAGTTTAAGGAACTTACCGAATTGTTTTTCTGTGTTGTCTTCTTTCATCGTGTTGGGGTAAGGTATACAAGGTTTGTATTCTTTAATTACCAGTTTTGGCTTTTCTTGGCTTACCTGAATCTTACCTTCACTTACCATGGGTTCTTTTCTTGGCTCAGATTCAGATTCTACTAACCCTACACAGTCATGAGCTGTTATGGCTTGAATTTTCTCTTTTGGATTAGACTCAGTGTTACTTGGCAAGTTACCTAATGGTCATTTGGAGATCAGCTTTGTGAGTTGCCCTAACTGGTTCTCGATTCCTTTAATCGATGCTTATTGATTTTTAAGTGTTGTCTCGATGTTTTGAAAATGAGTTTCAGATACCACTATGAATTTTGTCAGCATCTTTTCAAGGTTCGGCTTCTTTTCCTGTGGGTAAGGCTATTCTTGGAAGTTTAGAGGGGGTGGTTGTTGTCATTGATTACCTTGACCACCCCACGAGAAATTGAGGTGGTTCCTCCAACCTGGATTATAAGTATTACTATAAGGGTTATTTTGAGGTATAAAATTGTTCCCCGTATAGTTTAATTGTTCGATTTCCATGCCAAAATTGTGGGTACTCAGGATTCGGCACACCTCCTAGATTTGAGTCACATTGCATAATTAGATGTACCTGCAAAGAACCACACAAACCATCAATCTTTTTATTTATCATCTCTACTTGATTTGATAGCATGGTGACTGCGTCGAGATTGAAAACTCTGGCTGCTTTAGTTGGCTTTGTCCTTGTAACTTGCCACTAATAGTTATTTAGTGACATCTCCTCTATGAATTTATAAGATACTTTAGGAGTTTTGTTATTCAGAGTTTCGCCGGCAGCTGAGTCAATTAACTATCGGGTTGAGGGGTTCACACCGTTGTAAAAAGTTTGGACCTGTAGCCACAAGGGTTAACCATGGTGTGGGCACTTTCTCAACAGATCTTTGTATCTCTCCTATGCATCGTATAATGTTTCTAAATCCATCTGCACAAAAGAAGAGATATCATTCCTTAATTTGGCCGTTTTGGCGGGTGGAAAATATTTCAGTAAAAATTTTTTAGTCATTTGGTCCCATGTAGTGATTGATCCTCGTGGAAGAGAATGTAACCACTGTTTGGATTTATTTCTCAAAGAAAAGGGAAATAATCAAAAATGAATGGCATCATCAGAAGCGCCATTTATTTTGAAGGTATCACAGAATTCTAGAAAATTAGCTAAATGAATATTTGGATCTTCGTCCTGCAAACCATCAAATTGAACAAACTGTTGAATCATTTGTATAGTGTTAGGTTTTAATTCAAAATTATTAGCAGCTATAGCAAGCCTAACAATACTCAATTCAGCTCATGTTAAATTAGGTTTAGCATAATCATCGGCCACCTCCTGAGGTATTGGATTATTCTCAGCCATCTTTTGGTGGTATTAGTTTCGTCCTCTTGCTCTTCTTGTATGTAATCTAAACCTCGCCTTACTTCTCTATGATTTATGCATACGGTTCCTTCAATATCACTATCATAAAGTAGTGGTCCTGTTGGGTTCCTTCTAGTCATAAACTAGAGGTACCTACTAGGAAAAGAGAAAAAGAAAAACAATATTTAGAAAAGTAAAAATAAAATTTAATTGCAAAAATAAAATATGGCTAAAGTAATAAAAATTGAGTGTTCTTAATAGTTTAGTTCCTCGGTAACGGCGCCAAAAACTTTAACGATGTCTGTCGAATCTTAAAAAGTTATAAAAAGAATGATCGAACTTGGAAACTAACTAAGACAACGATGGAGGCAAGTGCACCTATCGAACAATAGTATAGCTAGCGGCAAGAGTGGATTGTCGAACCCAAAGGAACAAAAAGTACTAATATTAACTCTCTTTCTATTATTTAACCTACGAATTAAGGGAATTTTTATCTAATCAAAATTAAATAACTACTAAGCTAAAGATGCTAAGACAAAGAGATTGAATTGGGGAAATACTTGTGGGAAAACTAATTGATTTAGACAATACCTGAGGAAGAATCCACCTAGACTTCACTTGTTATCTAACTATGAACCAGCGATTTATTCACTTGACTTGATCCGTAGGATTCCCTAATTTATATTAATACCTCTCTTCAAGGCTACTAGCATCTAACCCTAGGTTGATTAATTGAAATCTCTTTCTAATTAAAACCCCTAAATTGTATTAACTCGATCTATGCACTCCCATATTAGGTTTGACCCTAATCCGTCAGATTTTCGTCACCCTATCTCTAGGCGCACGAGCAACTCCGCTTAACTATACTAGATCTACTCTTAGACAGGGTCTCATCTTCCTTTGTCGAAGCACATCACGCTTGAATCAATATCCCAGAAATACCAAAACAAGAATTAATAACACATAGTTAAGAACAAATCAAGTACTTATCATACAGCTCAGATAACAATAACAAGATCCGTCTTAGGTTTCATCCCCTCAAGTATCTGAGGGTTTAGTTCACAATTGTAAAAGAAAACATCTCAGAAGAAAAGATAAAAAAAATATAAGAAATACCTAAAACACCCTGAAGGAATTGAAGGAGAGATTCTCTTTCTTGAGTATGATTTTAGCTTCTTGAGATGAATCAACTGCTTTCTTTGAGTAAATCCCTAAATTTAACTGCTTTGGCTCGACTCTTTGGCCTAACTGAACGCCCCTAAAGGTTGGCCTCTAAGGTCTTTATATAGGCTTTTGGAATATTTTCTTTGCCTCTAAGTACCCTAATCTGAATAGAATTCTATTTTCCTGCGGCAGAGAGACGCCCATGGCACACGCCCGTGTAAATCGTGGCCAGGTCGTGTTCAAACCTGTTGATGAGGCACTGCATATTTTTCAGGGTTCAGGCCGTGGTCAACTTTTCTCATGGGGCATGACTGTGTGGTCTTGGGCCCAGGCAGTGTAGATTTTGTACTTTGGACTATTTTCTTTGTTTTCTGCCCGTTTCTCGTTCTTTTCATCCTCCGGTGCTCTACTGAGTATAAAACATGAAAACAAAGGATTAGGAGCACCTATTTCTATAATTAAAGGGATAAATCATCCAAAAACATGCTAAATGTAGGATTAAAATATGTTACTATTATGGTTTATCAATTGAAAACATGATCGATTGAGGCATAAACATTATAAGCATGAATCAAATAAATATTATTTAATCAAAGCAATCATCTTAGCTTAAATAAAATTAAGATAACATTGTTGTAAACAAGAACAAAGAACACATAGCAAACATCTTTAGATCAAATTAAAGAAAAGAAAGATTAAACCCAATTCAAAGTGGCTGTCACCCAAGACTTTTACTGATGAGGCTATTTCGTTCCTTTGCTTTGCTCCTTTGCTGATGGCTCTCCAAGGTGGCCGACCAATGGTTCTTTAAGAGGCTTAATTGCTAAAATCTCTATGAATAGATGATGCTACGCATGGGAATGGAACAGACTAAGAGAATTTGGAGAGAAGAGAGAATGATGAATGATGAGAATGAATAAGGGAATGAGAGGGTCTTATTTATAAGTGAGGAGAAGGGGATTGTTTATAACACCCCATACCCGGTCTAGACATTACGACTAGATCTAGTATGTCCTAGGGAAAGGTTATAAAAGGGCTTTAGAATTTTAAGGAAAAACCGTAAGTTTGAAACTTCCCGTTTAGGTGATATTATAAAAACAGTGACTTGAAGATTTAAGAAAATTTCGAGTTGAGTTGATCGAGTATTCGATATCTTTGTTAGGACTTGAGAGAAAATAGTTGTTTAGGTTCCTTATGTTTTGAAAACCCTATCTTAAAGTTTTCATGTCAAAATATATATTGATTTCATATCATAAATAAATAAATAAATAACCAAATATCAACTTAAAAAGGCCTTATTACATAACAATATCCCCAATTAAAAATAATTTATAAAAAGGAAATGAGTTTACGAAAAGAAGCATTTCATGGCCTCCACGAGTCCATCTCAGCTTCTAGATCCATGATCTACTGATTACTTGCAAGATTAAGTAGAGGGGTGAGTCACCAAGACTCAATGTGTAATTCCCCTTATATCACATCAACGGCTTCGAGCCGACAATTGCATATTGGGCCTTAGCCATCTTAATATGACATACACAAAATATGAATGTAATGTGTTCCAGCCCAACCTAACTTTCCATCCTCTACACGCCACCCGTACCAACCCAACACACCGTGGGGATTTCTACAGTCAACCCTCCATCCACTACACGCCATATATGTGGCACCAAGCCACTAGCGACAGAGTCCCTAATTATATCACGTGGGGCCAACCCACTTGTGGTACCAAACCACTAGGACAAGTCACAGAATCAACATATATATATATATCGTGGAGTCAAACCACCGTGGTACCAAACCACTGAGACTTAGTCACTGAATTAGATATGTGGGGCCAACCCACGGTGCCAAACCTCTGTGACAGTCTTTACTAGCACTTCCCCTTTCGCATCATAAACCAAACCCGTGCATAACATACCAAATGAATGCAACATGCTATCAAGCAAAGTAACAGGTTATAGCATACATTTATATACTCATAAATGAAACTTTAAAGACACTTACCTGGTATCCCCAACTATACCCACAAGGGTATTGCGACTGCCTTTCCAGTCACTTCGGCTTTTTAGCCCAAATAGTTAATTACAATAGAGTGTAAAATTTACACACCTGATAACACGTAAGACTATACTCTCTACGTCGACGCTCTCGTTAGCAGGGACAATAGCTATCTGTCTATCCCATACAGGCATCGGCTCTCTTCCATAGCCCGGCAGAAAATCTCAAACCGTCGACACAGCACATTTCTTAAACTTTAGAATAGGGGTTATGGACACACTCCCCTATCTGGCTTGATCGTTTCTTGCATCCATGAATAGCCTTGATCAATACACAGGAAGGCATAGGTTGACTAAATAATAGGACTTGGTTTAGGCATATTATGATTGAAAGAAAATGAATAACCGAGATTCACTAGATAACCCCTTACCTTAAGATCCCGAATAGAGAGATGGGACTCAGAGATTGACTGATCCTCAGACTTGGAACTCAAATCGTTTGGCTAAAGATGTTTCTCGAAATAAGCGCTCCCAATGAGAGAATAAAATAAAAGAAGAGAAGTCAATTCAATTGTAACATCAAGCCAATTAGCCATTCGGCTTTGGCTACTAAATACCAAAAGAAGAACATAGGGATTGTTCATGAGGAAAGCAAAAGAGAGAATCTTACCTTAACACAGAAGACTCGAATGACACACAAGAAGATTCGGCACAAGCGGTTATAATAGAAAAAGTTACGAGTTTGACCAAGATGATCACACCAGAGGGGAATCAGTTTTAGGGAGGATAACAAAGAAGATTCGGTGTACTGATGGAACTCACTTGCAGAAGATGATCCAGGGTTCGGCTCAGGAGAATAAAAAGGAAACCGTAAAAAGAGAATAAGAAGAAGATAAAGAATTTATGAGGCTAGGAGGTTTCGGCTAAACAAGGGAGGAAATAGAGGAACAACAAAAGAAGAAGAAAAGAAATCGCAGAGGGGTGAAGGTGAATGGTTTGGCCAAGAAAATCAAACAAAATAGAAGGGAAAAGAGGATGATTTTGGCTTAAGAAGAAAAGTAGAGAAGAAAGATGGAATGTAAAGAATTGGTGTGGTGCTTTCGATTGTGAGGTTAAAGAGAATGAGTAGAGAGGAAAAGGAGATTTGACAAAGGGCTCAAGAGGTTTCGACTTAAGAGGGAAAAAGAAAACAAAAGGAAGAATGGTGGAAATGATGAGTAAGGTGAAGCTAAGGTTTGACTACCAAGTAAAAGAGGGTTCGGTTAAAAAGTCTTAGGTGAAAAGGATGAAGAAAAGGGATGCACTAATGGTCTCTCAAATTTCGGCTAAAGGTCAAAGGAGAAGAAAATAAAAGAGCATAATAGGACCTACTAAGATTCGGCACTATCCACTTCCCTAATGACTGAATGCACTTCAAGAGAATAAAGGAAAAGCTTAAGACCCTAATTGATTTTTGGCACACACCCCACTAGACCCTAACCAAAATTTCTCCCCCTTCTTAAGCTCTCCACAACCGGCCAATACCTCCATCCACTTGAAAATCCCTTACTTTGCTCCTACATTCACTCTTGTTCACCCATTCAAAATAGTTTGAATTATTCAAACTCTCCCTTTCACTCATGGCCACTCTTTCAAATTATTTGACTCATTCAACCCCCTCTATGCAGTGCCCTTGCCAAATCCACCACCCAAGCTCCTTAGGCGCAAAAATTCAGTTCTCCTTGCTGACGACACGACTCGAACCCCTTCTCCCTGTAGCTTCTCCCTTGTGATGCCACTTTAAGTACCCTATGTGGCGCCTCCTTGCCACTTTACCATCTCCTTTCTTGTGTTAACAGAACACAATTAAAGACCCTTAAGGCCTGCCTCAGCTAGCTCTCCCCTAAAGAGCCTAAAAATGAAATTTCCACCAAGGCTCAGGCTTGACCTCGAGCCTTCCCGAGACCCCCAAACACATCAAAATAACATACAAAGCATGCCTACACACAGTAACATAGAATAATGCCAAGCCCCTAATTCCAAAATGTTACATTGTTTGCTAAAAATAGTGGATGTTAACCTCTTCAAATCTCCTCAAATTGTGGCCGGCCATGCTTAGTGGCTTTTGACTTGATTTTGCTTTATTTTTAAGTAATTTTGGATGCCACACAACTCAGGACTGAGACTCGGTCAATTGTAAATCTTCGGGCAAATCTCTAATTTCTCCAACACTGTAAGGACCTTGTGTAATTAAAACAAAGAATGGTTTAAATGGACAGCCATGTGTAGCCGAATATTGGGTTGACTTGGTCTCCAATTTGGATGGTTTTGTAATCCTGCAAAGCTATCAGACCTATTCAGAATAAATCAACAAGTTAGAGGACCAAAGAATAAAATTTATCCAATTTAATTAATTAATTAAAACCCAAATTATTAATGAAATATTTTAAAATGAATTATTAAATATAATTTTATATTTTATTATTTAATTTAATCATGCATGGCCCACTTTATGCCTTAAAAATATAATATATTCAAATTAATATAAAATAAGCCATTTATTGGATGAAAACTATATAATAAAGCATAAAATCACATTTTAATAATTCCTATGTCCTAATTTCATATTTTCACATATTTCATTAATTTATTAATCAATTACTTAGTTTTAACAATGGATTTAAGTAAAAAGGTGATAAATTACATAGGAAAAATCCTATATATTTTTCCGTTTACACACCCCCAAACTTAAATCATTGCTCGTCTCGAGTAATGTTTATGCACAACAAAAGGTCTTGCTAAGGAAAATTGCTAATTGTGTAAGCAGCATCAATCTTTGTTGTAACACCCCTCATCCAGGTCCGGCGCCAGAACAGGATACGAGGCATTATCGGACATGATCCAAACTATTGTACAAAATTTAAAATGTAAAATTCGTATAAATATAAAACTTTTCCATACATAGTCATTAATACCCATAAGCAAAATAACCATTCGTTACTACAAATAACAAAACAATTAGGCGTTCTATACATGCCATAATTCCCAAAATATTGTTTTCAAAATACCAAAAGAAGGCTGATAGTGTAGATAGATCTCCGACGATCACCGAATCCCGAGCTAGCTTGATGACACTGTAGAACAAGGAAAGTAAAGAAAGTAAGCATATAGCTTGGTAAGTAAGTATATAAATAATTAATAATGGATTTAATATGTTTACAAAATAACACAATCATATCTATATTCAACGTCACTATTTATTCAAGTTAGGAGCAAGCTATCTATTCGAGTTACAGTCACTAAATTATTTTTATCTGGAGCTAAAAAACTCCAAATTAAGATACATAAATTTTCCCTAAAACTAGACTCACATATCTTGTTACCATAAAATTGTCAGAATTTTTGGTTTAGCCAATTAGTACAGTTTATTCTTCAAAATCTCCCTGTTCTGCTGTCCAACATTTCCGACCCCTCTTCACTAAAAATTATTATCTTGTTGTACAGAATGATAAAGATGTTACCGTTTGTTTTTATTGAAAATATACTCATTAAGAGATTCAATAATATAAATTTTATCCCATGATTATTTTTTTATAATTTTTAATGAATTTTCAAAGTCGGAACAGGGGATTTCGAAATCATTCTGACTCTGTCTCACCAAAATTCAAATATCTCAGAATATGAAATTCTTTTTCTTAACCCGTTTCTTTTATACAAAAATATACTCAATAATATTTAATTTAACATCTTATTCAACTTCTAATTAAAATTCCACCATTTTTGGTTATTTTTCAAAGACACATAACTGCTGCTGTCCAAAACTGTTTTATTTCTAAATTTCACTCTTTCATGTTTTCTTTATAGTAACTTTCATTGGAACACTTACTCCATATCAATCTTACCAAGGTTCGATCACATATCAAGCACATTTCTCATAAGTTTACACACATATACCTGCACTTATTCATCACATAATCATATTCAATTACACTTAGTCGATTTCCCGTTGAACTCATCAGAATAATAACAGATACACGGTGGCCTGCACATAGTACCACCCTTGTAGCCGAAGCTATCCGGTGCACATAGTAGCCTGCACTTAGTACTACACATGTGACCAAGACCATCACTTACACATAGTGGCCTGCACTTAGTACCACACATGTGATCGAAGCTATTGGGTACACATAGTAGCCTACACTTAGTACTACACATGTGGCCTATCCGTCTGGTACACGTAGTAGCCTGCACTTAGTACTACACACATGACCTAAAATCATCTCGTAGCTCTCTTGTACACATAGTGGCCTACACTTAGTACCACACATGTGACCTAGCTACCTCATTCGTATCTTTTCTATTCCGAAGGTTCAACCGAAAATTTTCACTTTTTAACATTTTACCAATTCATCCATAATCAATCACAATTCATAATTTACATCAAATAATTACTCCATATTCAACCATATCTCATATAATATAACAAAATATTAAAACATAAATAAAAATGATGTATTGTTTACATACAAACTTACCTCGGTACAAAATATGGCAAATTCGCAATTTAGTCCACAACCTTTTCTTTTCCCCGATCAAGGTCAATTCCTTGTCTTTCTTGATCTATGACAACACATTTAACTCATTTAATACTCATATTATTAAATTTAGTCCAAAAATCACACTATGACAAAATTATAATTTTGCCCCTAAAATTGCACATATTTACAATTTTGCCCCAATACTCGAAAATTAAACTTCATCCCCTATTCTTATGTTTTATAAATGATGGTCATTTTTCCCTTCTATGGAAACATCAAATTCTCACTCTAACATGTACTTATGAACATTAGGTATTTTTACCGATTATGTTATTTTACTCGTTTTCACGTAAAATCACTTAGCAAAAGTTGTTTAACATAATTTTAGCCTTCATATTCTATCATAAAACACCAAAAGAAACACATTTCACCTATGGGTATTTTTCCAAATATTAACCCTAGGTTAAAATATTGCCAGAATAAGCTAAATCAAGTTACTGAGATTCTAAAAGCGTAAAGAACATGAAAAACGGGGGTTGGATTGACTTACTATGGAGCTTGTGTAACATCCTGGAATTGGGGCTACTAGGATTGGGCCCAATGGGCCTTGGGGGTAGTAGCATTTAAATTTTTTGAGAACAAGAGATTGGTACTAAGGCAAGTTGGACCTATTAGGTGAGTGATTTTTAGAAGCTTAGGGGGCTTTTGTGAAGTCTCGGGTTAAAGTTAGGCCATAGGAAAAATTTTGGTTTTAGGTTAAAAAAATCCTAGGAGTTGGTAGGTAGGCTTTAAGAATAAAATGTGGGGAAAAATGACAAGTGGAGTGTGTGGTGTAGTGGCAAAGTGACGGCACATAAGGAGCAATGGGGTGACGCCAAAAGGAAGGAAGGAGGTCCAAGGTTCAAGTCTTGGTGCTTGCATTTTGGTTTTCTTTTTAAATGGATTTTTGAATTTGGCCATAGGACTTATATTTAGTTGCACATGATTTTAAAAACAGGGAGCTAGTTGGTAAAGTGGCTAGCAGCGTGGGTTATGTTACAAGGGAGCCTGAGTTCGAATCTCATGAGAAGCAAGGGAGTATTTATTTTGCTAAGATGGGGAGGCAAGAGTTTGAGTTGGATTTAAACTCTGCTAGCGGAAGGATCCCACATGAAAAAGATACAAAGAAGGAAGGTGATAAGCTAGCTATATGAAGAGCATTCTAGGAGGAGAGAAAATATACCTTGGTGGGAGCTGGGCATAGGTGTAACATCCTGAAAATGGGCCTATGTATTTCTGATTTAATTATACGGAATGCCATGACTTATGTATTATGAATGTATGATGAACATTTTTCGAAAGTGAACATTTTGGAAACTTGGAAATGTTAAGTTAAAAGAGGAAAGTGAACATTTTGGAAACTTGGAAATGTTAAGTTAAAATAGGAAAGTGAACATTTTTGGAAACCTGGAAATGTAAGGAAATGATTTAGAAATGTTAAGTAAAAGAGGAAACTAAAACAAGGTGGCCTTAAGAAAAATAATAGAAGAAATTTGACACAAACATAGGCTTGTTTAAGTGGCTTGGAGGCACCACTTAAGGGCCTAGCATGTGACTCCACCTATATATGCAAATGGGCTCGAGTTTGAGCCACATGGAAAGCAAAAAGAAGTTTTATTTTTGCTATAAGATAGGTAGAAGTGGACGGCATTAAGGCACCATAAGGAAGAGTTTTTTTTTTTTTTTTAGAATTCGGCTAGATGAGGGATACTTGTTGGATTAAATTTTATTTTTGAATAAGGTGATAATTAAAAGATAAATGAGGAGATTAATAAGGGATTTGATCAGAGTTGAGGTGGTGGCCGAATAGGGGGCTCTTTGGGATTGGTATTTTCGATTTTGAAAGGGGGGCTTAAGTGCCGAATTTTGTTATTTCACCCTAAGTCTCTCTTGCCGAATTCTATAATCAAGAAAATCCTCTCCTTTTCTCATTATTTTGATAAGGCCGAAACTCCATTAGCATCCTCCCTTGCCGAAATTCTTCTCCTCTTCTCCTAATCTCCTTTTGTTTCCCTCTTCCAAATTCCCTTGTAGTCGAATCTAAAAGCTTTCTTCATCTCTTATCTACTCTTGATATCATAAAGGGCCGAACCACCATTGTTGATCTCAAAGCCGAATCTTTGAGAGATTGCCAGCAAAGGTGCTATCGATTTCTTCAAGCAAGGATTGTCGATCTCTAAAGTAAGGGTAAGATCTCATTCAGTCTCATTCTTTTTCTTCTAAGATTAAAATCAAAACCAGGAAATCTAACCCCATTATTGTGTTAATCGAAGCTTGGAAAGAAGGCTTCGGGATTTAGGAGTTATCAATTACCAAGAGGAGATCTTTCGGGATTTAAAATCCACAAGGTAAGTCCATGTGAATATTCGGCCAAGGCCTATTTTTGGTGTTTAGATCTAGTTCATATTTATTCAAAATAGTCGAAACTAACAAGTTAATAGATCTAAGGATCAGCCGATTACAAGGAAGGAGAAGTTCTTTTCTCGAAGGTACACCATAGGCTGCGTGTTCTCTAGTTATTCGGTGAGTTTCGGGATTTGAAAATCGCAAGGTATGTGCCTAAATATAATCGACCATAGGCCTATTTTAATAACTAGATCTCTTTTATAATTGTTTAAAAATCTGAAACTAACCTGTGATGTGATTTGATGTATGGTCGAATGCAAGAAGGAATACAACAAAGTTTCGAAACTTTATTCTTAAGTCAATGGGCAACAAGGTAAGATTTTTGCCACCAAGGTCCTTTGGGATTTAATCTCATAGCCGAATAGACCTTTGCTAAACATCAAAGTGATTGACCAAATGTAGGAATTGAGATCTAAAGTGTTAGATCGGGTTTCGGGTTCTCGAGAAAGCATTAAACGAATCAGGTGTGTACCCTACCCTAAGTTTTAATACTTTCATGGCTATGTTTTAAATTAAATGTGTTATTAAGAATGTGAAAAGCATGACTAAGGTACCATACAATGGTACAAAGTACTAAGGTACGTTTCCTACTCCTACTAGGAATTTGAATATATGTTATTTTTAACATGTGAAAAGTGTTAAGAATATGAAAAGTGATAAGAACTTGAATTAAGGTATGATATTGCATGATATGTATGATATTGGGCATATGGGTTATATGAAAAGGGGAAGTTAATTTGGTGACCTAAGACCACGAAATCTGAATGTGGTGACCTAAGACCACGATAACTGAATGTGGTGACCTAAGACCACGAATTCTAAATGTGGTGACCTAAGACCACGAATTTTATAAGGGCGATGAGCACGTCGACTGCAGCGACTGCCTTCGATGGTGTGTAGCGGTTGGAGGGTTGAGTTAGCAGTCCCCACGATGTGCAGGTTGGTACAGGGGACGTGTAGCAAATGGCTATCTAGGTTTGGGTTCGGGTTGCATCATTATTTTTTTATTTGTTTATGAACATGTATGATAATGTATGCCCGAATTGTTAAATTTTAGTGTTGGTTACACATTGAGTCTGCTTGACTCACCCTTGTGGGATTACTTTTCAGTGACGACCAATGATGGACCGGCCTAAGATGCTTAGGGATGGCCACGCACAACAAGAAGTTCATTTATTTTTATTTGGACTATTTTATTTTAAGTATTTTAAATTTTTATTTTGGGAATTATTTGATGTAATAAGGCCATAGTAGCACTACTTTACTTTGCTTTTATTATTAAGCTTGCAAACTTTTATTTATTAAAAGATTAAGTAAATTTATTTTAAAACAAAGCCCAAACTTTTTGTCACCTAAAGTAAAGGATTTTAATAATGAAATAAACTTGTTTTCAACTCAAGCCCAACCCAAAAACAATCTTTCTTTCAAAAACTCAGATTTTTCAAAGTAACAAAAGAATTTAAAACGGTTTACACAGGGGAACATACCAGTTCAGTCAAGGCTTGTGGGTCGGGTTTGGGGTGTTTTAGCTTGGTATCAAAGCCCAATTTTAAACTCTCGACCTTGGGTTTAAGGCCCAAAACGTTTTCAAAGTTAAGCCCAAAAAGAATTTTTGTGAATTAAGCAGGATTTTCTGGCATGGCACTCAATTCAAGTCCACCGTAAGTACTTGATCTTTGTGTGATTTATGATATGAATTGTAGAAGGGTAGAAATGGAACGTAGATTAGCATGATAAGTACTTGAACCCTAGGGCTAGTTACCCCAACAATTACATAAGACTTAAATGCCTAATTAAACAAACCTGTGGTTAAGTCGTCGAGTTAGGGTGTGGCAACCATGGTGCGCATGTCTAGGATTGGTTTCGGTGGGAGCTTGGTATTTAAGCAGTCCGCATGACTCACCTCCTCTCCACTCGAATCCTACCTGGTGCGTAGCTTCGGTTCACCCTAACCAAGAGGACTTATACACGGGCTAAACCCCTAACTAAAACCCGAAAGGGACTAGCCGTATTTTTTTATGAAAATCCTAGTTTTATAATCACCAAATTACCCCTTGAATAGTAGAAAAAACTTACTTTGTAAAATTTTCAAAATATTTTGATTTAAAAAAAAATTATTACAAAAATACCCTTAGTGGTAAAATTACAAAAATGCCCTTGGTTTATGAAATTTTCAAAATGCCCACAACTCTTATCAAAATTTCATTACTTAATAAAATGTTCAAAGACCCTAATTTGCAAAATATCAAAATACCTTGATTTTGGAAAATTATGAAATTGCCCCTAACCTGCAAAATTACCAAAATGACCCTGATCTTCAAAAAAATTTCTACAACAACACTGATTTGGAAAACAAATTCTCAGAAACAACCTTCAAGTTTTGTAAAATTTCAAAGTATCCTTGATTTATTAAGATATACAAATTTACCCGGGTTAATTACCAAAATATCCTCGAATTTTAAAATTTCCCAAAATACCCTCTAAATGAAAAATTACCAGAATACCCTTATTGAAAAAAAAACCAAGGAACCTTATTTTGACAAATTACAAAAATACCCCAGAGGGAAAATTACAAAATACCTCGGTAGTGGAAAACAAAGAATAATGAAAACTACAACATTTCTCGAATGAACGAAAGTTCATAATTGATTGATGGATGTATGAATGTAAAGACTGTGTGCATGTATGAATACGAAAGAACCACTCCTAAAATTCATTTCATAAAACTTCTTCGTGGATAATCAGTGGAATAAGGGCTAATTCATAAAACTTTCTTAAATTAGATTAAAGCGCATCGTTAGATATGAGTTCTAGAGGACGCGGACGTCATGGACGCGGTAAAGGAAGAATGATCGTCGAACTCGTTAGATCGGGTCAAGGGTCCGCAATGAGTTACCACCACCACCACCACCCCAGCCTATTGGTGTCAAGCAAGAAGCTCAGACGGGATGATGTTGTATCATAGGCTATCATGAAGTTCTTGAAATGGTGGCTAGTCTTTGGAGGGAATACGAGAGCTCAAAATCTATACCCGAGTGACTCCGAGCCAACGGAGCCGAAGTGTTCCATGGAGTATCTAGTGTGCCACCCAGTACAGCTGAATACTGGTTGGAAGCAACCGAGCACATTATGGATGAGCTCGATCTGACCCCTGAGGAGAAGTTGAAGGGAATGGTGGCACTGTTACGCGATGAAGCGTACCAATGGTGGTTAACAGTTCGGGATGGTGCCCCAACTGAGGATCTGACCTAGGAATATGTTAAGGCGGCATATCAAAAGAAGTATGTCGGCACACATTATATTGAGAGGAAGGCTTTTCTAGGACTGGTTCAAGGGAACAAGTCAGTAGCAGCGTATGAAGCTGAATTTCTGAGGTTAAGCCGATATGCTGAGGAGTAGTGGCTACGAGCATGAGCGGTGTGTTCGGTTCGAAGACAGTTTAAGGGATGATCTAAGGTTATTGATAGCTCCACATCAAGAGCGGGAGTTTTCTGCGTTAGTAGAAAAGGCTAAGGTAGCCGATGGAATCAAGGACTCGGTTAAGCAAAGCTCTGATAGGAATAGACCCAAGAGGGGTTATGGGTCATCAGGATCGTCGAGAAATGTGAAGAAAAGGCCCAGAGCTGATGGGCCGCGGGGTCAGCAAGTTGGTACAAGAGGGCAGTATCGTCCTTGTGATCAGTGTGGGAAGAAACACTTAGGCGAATCTTTGGAAGAAGACAGTGGGTGTTTGGATGTGGGTCAAAGGACCATATGATCAAGGATCGCCTCAAGAAACCAGATGAGAATCGCCAATGACTCGTAATGCTAATCAGGCTGGTAGGGGGGACAGCAGCCTCAGCGAGGTCGCGGTCCAAATAATCGAGGAAATGGTAGAGGACGTGGAACACCGGATCGAGGTGCTGCTAATACTGAGGTAAGGCAGTCGGGTTTGGTTTATGCAGTTCACCGTAGAGAGGATGGAGACGCGCCGGACATCATAACCGGTACGTTCCTCATTCATGGCAAGCCCTATTTTGCTCTTATTGATGTGGGCTCGACCCATTCTTATGTTGCATGTAGTGTAGTGGAAACACTAGGCCCAGACTCTAAACTTTCTGATAGGGAGTTGACTGTAGTAAGCCCATTAGGCCAAACTATAGTGGTGGATAAGATCTTTCGAAGTGTATCCCTAGAAATTCAGGGAGTGAGCTTTTGGGCTGACTTAATGGAGTTACCCTTCGGAGAATTTGACCTCATACTTGGTATGGATTGGTTAGTAGAGCACCGAGCCATGTTGGATTGTGTGACTAAAAGAATGGAACTAAGGATCCCGAAAGATGAAGTGGTAGTAATGATAGGAGAAAGAAGAAACTACTTGTCTAATGTAGTTTCGGTGCTAAAGGCTAAAAAGATGGTTACGTAAAGGGTGCAAGGCGTTCCTAGCCTTCGTAAGTGCGCTAGATGGAAAGGAAGAAGGTGTTAGTGGAGTTAGAATGGTAAGAGACTTTGAGGATGTGTTCCCGGAGGAATTACCAGGAATACCCCCAGATAGGGAGGTGGAGTTTGGAATTGACTTACTGCCGGGAATAGCTCTTGTGTCAATTGCCCCTTATAGAATGGCACCAAAGGAGTTGGTTGAGCTTAAGGCTCAAATCCAAGAATTGCTGGATCGTGGGTTTATTTGACCCAGTGTGTCTCCATAGGGAGCACCGGTCCTATTTGTGAAGAAGAAGGACGAAACTATGCGGATGTGCATAGATTATCGTCAGTTGAATAAGCTGACCATTAAGAACAAGTATCCTTTGCCGAGGATTGATGACTTGTTTGATCAGCTTAAGGGGACGGCAGTGTTCTCAAAGATCGACTTAAGGTCGGGATATCATCAGTTGAAGGTAAAGGAGGCGGATATCCATAAGACAACCTTTAGGACAAGATACGGCCATTTTGAGTTTGTAGTAATGCCGTTTGGGTTGACAAATGCCCCAGCCGCGTTCATGGATATGATGAACCGGGTGTTTCAACCTTACTTGGATAGGTTCATCGTGGTGTTCATCGACGACATCCTAGTGTACTCCAAGAGTGAAGAGGAGCATGATGAGCATCTCGGATTGCGTTGCAAGTATTGAAGGAGAAGAAGCTTTATGCCAAATTTAGCAAGTGTGAATTTTGGCTTAGGGAAGTTGCTTTCTTAGGACACGTGGTGTCTGCTGAAGGAATAAGGGTGGATCCTAAGAAGATTGAAGCAGTGTTGGATTGGAAACCACCTAAGTCGGTGACAGAGATTCGTAGTTTCTTGGGATTGGTAGGCTATTACAGAAGGTTTGTGGAAGGATTTTCGTCAATAGCCGCGCCTTTGACAAAGTTGTTGAGGAAGGAAGTACCCTTTGTATGGATGGATAAGCAGCAGGAGAGCTTTGAAAAGCTTAAGAGGGTATTGACTAAGCTCTCGGTGTTGATTCAAACTCGAGGCGTGAAAGGATTTTACAGTGTATTGTGACGCTTTCCATACAGGTTTGGGTTGCGTATTGATGCAAGACGGAAAGGTAGTCGTATATGCCTCCCGACAGTTGAGGCCACATGAGGTGAACGACCCGACGTATGACTTAGAGTTGGCGACAATGGTCTTCGCTCTTAAGGTATGGAGGCACTACCTTTATGGTGAAAAGTCAACGATCTACACAGACCACAAGAGTCTCAAGTATCTATTGACTCAGAAGGAGTTGAATCTGAGGCAGCGAAGGTGGGTGGAATTACTAAAGGACTATGACTATGCGATTGAGTATCACCCGGGCAAGGCGAATGTAGTGGCGGATGCCCTAAGCCAGAAAGTTGTGTCGGATCTGAGGGCGTTATTCACACACTTGAGTTTGTATGATGATGGGAGCCTGTTGGCAGAATTGCAAGTCAAGCCGACGTGGTTGGATGAGGTGAAAGAGGGACAGATGGCTGATGAGGACCTAAGTGTTAAGTTACAACAAGTACAGAATGGGAATTAGAGGACTATGGTGTTAGTAATGAGGGAGTATTGTGCTTCAAAGGAAAGGTCTGTATGCCGAGGGACGAGGAGTTAAGACTGAGGATTCTTCGAGAAGTACATGGTAGCCCTTATGCTATTCATCCTGGAGGCACTAAGTTGTACAGAGACCTAAGGGAACAATTTTGGTGGCCTGGTCTGAAAAAGGAAGTTACTGAACTTGTTGGCAATTGTCTGACGTGTCAGCAAGTTAAGGTTGAACACCAATTTCCATCGGGATTCCTTCAGCCAATCGAGATTCCGCAGTGGAAGTGGGAAAGAATTACCATGGACTTCGTTAGTGGGCTTTCCCTTATGCCTACTAAGAAGGACTCGGTATGGGTAATAGTGGACCATCTGACCAAGTCCGCGCACTTTATCCCGGTAAGAGTTGATTATTCTTTTCAGAAATTGGCTAAATTATATGTGGTAGAAATTGTGAGGCTACATGGAGTGCCGGTGTCTATCATTTCAGATAGAGACCCAAGATTTACGTCTCGGTTTTGGAGGGCACTTCATCAAGCTTTAGGCACTAAGTTGGATTTCACTATGGCCTTTCATCCACAATCGGACGGGCAATCTGAACGGGTAATCCAGGTTTTAGAGGACATGTTGAGGGGCTGTGTGATGGATTTTAGAGTAAGTTGGGAGGAGTATTTGCCTTTAGCAGAGTTTTCCTGCAACAACAGCTATCAGGCAAGTATTCGAATGGCACCTTATGAAGCACTGTATGGTCGGAGGTGTCGAACTCCTAGATGTTAGACGGAATTAAGAAAACGTCGAGTTTTGGGACCAAAATTAGTAGCAGAGTCTGAAGAGAAGGTTGAGATAATTCGTGCACGGTTGAAGGAAGCATCTGATAGACAAAAGTCATACGCAGATCTCAAATGGAAGGAGATCGAATTTGATGTGGGAGACCGGGTATTCCTTAAGGTTTCGCCTTGGAAGAAGGTGATGAGATTCGGTCACAAAGGGAAGTTAAGTCAAAGGTTTATAGGACCCTATCGAATGTTGAAGCGAGTTGGACCAGTGGCATACTAGCTAGAGTTGCCACCAGAGTTGCAGCAGATGCACGACATATTCCATGTATCCATGCTACGTCGCTACCGATCGAATCCATCTCATGTGGTACCAGTTGAAGAAATGGAGCTAAGGCCAGATTTATCCTACGAGGAAGAGCTAATTCAGATCTTGGAACGAGACGTGAAAATATTACGGAGGAAGTCAGCTCCCCTAGTCAAAGTGTTGTGGCGCAATCATGGATCGGAGGAAACTTCGTGGGAGCCAGAAGAGGCAATCACAAAGAATACCCTCATTTATTTTAGCCGGGCAATTTCGTGGACGAAATTATTTTAAGGGGTAGAAGCGTAACATCCGAAAATGGGCCTATGTATTTCTGATTTAATTATACGAAATGGCATGACTTATGTATTATGAATGTATGATGAACATTTTTGGAAACTTGGAAAGTGAACATTTTGGAAACTTGGAAATGTTAAGTTAAAAGAGGAAAGTGAACATTTTGGAAACTTGGAAATGTTAAGTTAAAAGAGGAAAGTGAACATTTTAGAAACTTGGAAATGTTAAGTTAAAATAGGAAAGTGAACATTTTGGAAACACGAAATGTAAGGAAATGATTTAGAAATGTTAAGTAAAAGAGGAAACTAAAACAAGGTGGCCTTAAGAAAATTAATAGAAGAAATTTGACACAAACATAGGCTTGTTTAAGTGGCTTGGAGGCACCACTTAAGGGCCTAGCATGTGACGCCACCTATATATGCAATTGGGCTTGAGTTCGAGCCACAAGGAAAGCAAAAAGAAGTTTTATTTTTGCTACAAGATAGGTAGAAGTGAACGGCATTAAGGCACCATAAGGAGGAGTTTGTTTTTTTTTTTTGAATTCGGCTAGATGAGGGGTACTTTTTGGATTAAATTTTATTTTTGAATAAGGTGATAATTAAAAGATAAATGAGGAGATTAATAAGGGATTTGATCAGAGTTGAGATGGTGGCCGAATAGGGGGCTCTTTAGGATTGGTATTTTCGATTTTGAAAGGGGGGCTTAAGTGCCGAATTTTGTTATTTCACCCTAAGTCTCTCTTGCTGAATTCTATAATCAAGAAAATCCTCTCCTTTTCTCATTATTTTGATAAGGCCGAAACTCCATTAGCATCCTCCCTTGCTGAAATTCTTCTCGTCTTCTCCTAATCTCCTTTTGTTTCCCTCTTCCAAATTCCCTTGTAGTTGAATCTTAAAGCTTTCTTCATCTCTTATCTACTCTTGATATCATAAAGGGCCAAACCACCATTGTTGATATCAAAGCCGAATCTTTGAGAGATTGCCAGCAAAGGTGCTGTCGATTTCTTCAAGCAAGGATTGCCGATCTCTAAAGTAAGGGTAAGATCTCATTCAGTCTCATTCTTTTTCTTCTAAGATTAAAACCAAAACCAGGAAATCTAACCCCATTATTGTGTTAATCGAAGCTTGGAAAGAAGGCTTCGGGATTTAGGAGTTATCAATTACCAATAGGAGATCTTTCGGGATTTAAAATCCACAAGGTAAGTCCATGTGAATATTCAGCCAAGGCCTATTTTTGGTGTTTAGATCTAGTTCATATTTATTCAAAATAGCCAAAACTAACAAGTTAATAGATCTAAGGATCAGCCGATTACAAGAAAGGAGAAGTTCTTTTCCCGAAGGTACACCATAGGCCGCATGTTCCCTAGTTATTCGGTGAGTTTCGGGATTTGAAAATCGCAAGGTATGTGCCTAAATATAATCGGCCATAGGCCTGTTTTGATAACTAGATCTCTTTCATAATTGTTTAAAAAGCCAAAACTAACCTGTGATGTGATTTGATGTATGGTCGAATGCAAGAAGGAATACAACAAAGTTTCGGGACTTGATTCGTAAGTCAAATGGCAACAAGGTAAGATTTTTGCCACCAAGATCCTTCGGGATTTAATCTGATAGACGAATAGACCTTTGCTAAACATCAAAGTGATTGACCAAATATAGGAATTGAGATCTAAAGTGTTAGATCGGGTTTCGGGTTCTCAGGAAAGCATTAAACGAATCAGGTGTGTACCCTACCCTAAGTTTTAATACTTTCATGGCTATGTTTTAAATTAAATGTGTTATTAAGAATGTGAAAAGCATGGCTAAGGTACCATACAATGGTACAAAGTACTAAGGTACGTTTCCTACTCCTACTGGGAATATGAATATATGTTATTTTTAACATGTGAAAAGTGATAAGAATATGAAAAGTGATAAGAACGTGAATTAAGGTATGATATTGCATGATATGTATGATATAGGGCATATGGGTTATATGAAAAGAGGAAGTTAATGTGGTGACCTAAGACCACGAAATCTAAATGTGGTGACCTAAGACCACGATAACTGAATGTGGTGACCTAAGACCACGAATTCTGAATGTGGTGACCTAAGACCACGAATTTTATAAGGGCGATGAGCACGTCGACTGCAGCGACTGCCTTCGATGGTCTGTAGCAGTTGGAGGGTTGACTTAGCAGTTCCAATAGTGTGCAGGTTGGTACAGGGGACGTGTAGCAGATGGCTATCTAGGTTTGGGTTCGGGTTGCATTATTATTTTTTTATTTGTTTATGAACATGTATGATAATGTATGCCTGAATTGTTAAATTTTAGTGTTGGTTACACATTGAGTCTGTTTGACTCACCCCTTATGGGATTACTTTTCAGGTGACGACCAGTGATAGACCGGGCCGGCAGATGCTTAGGGATGGCCATGCACAGCAAGAAGTTCATTTATTTTTATTTGGACTATTTTATTTTAAGTATTTTAAATTTTTATTTTGGGAATTATTTGATGTAATAAGGCCATGGTAGCACTACTTTACTTTACTTTTATTATTAAGCTTACAAACTTTTATTTATTAAAAGATTAAGTAAATTTATTTTAAAACAAAGCCCAAACATTTTGTCACCTAAAGTAAAGGATTTTAATAATGAAATAAACTTGTTTTCAACTCAAGCCCAACCCAAAAACAATCGTTCTTTCAAAAACCTAGATTTTCCAAGGTAACAAAAGAATTTGAAATGGTTTATACTGGGGAACATACCAGATTCGGTCAAGGCTCGTGGGTCGGGTTTGGGGTGTTTCAATAGGAGCTTTGGGAGCGCGGTTGAGCAGCTTCAAAATTCCTATTAGGTGTGCAACTCTCTCTCTCTACTCTAGTTGCAGAGTGGCAAATGCCGAAATGTCGGTCACACGGCGATGGTAGCCACACGAGTGTGTGAGCGCATGTGTGGAAGCTTCGACATGATAGTCGAGGCCACCATGAGTATTCCTGTAGGTGTGGGATATTGGGCCACGATGGCCCGAAATGGGCCAAGTGGGCCCAATGGGCCTAATGGCCCATATGAGTAAATTGTATGATTGAATAGTAGATAGTGAACTAGACTATGTGAATCTCATATATGTGGCTAGGTTTGGGTGAATGGGCCACACGATGTGTGGGCCCACTTGGGCCGATAATGGGCCTTAGGCCCATTTGCATCATTATCTCTATTTAGAATACTTGAGTCGTTCGAGGCGACAGTGGACCTTCTTTTGGGTCGTTAATACCCTGGTTTGTAAAATTATCGAATTACCCCTGGTTTGTGAAATTATCGAACTACCCCTAATTTGCAAAATTACCAAAGTACCCCAGATTTACGAATTACCAAAATACCCCTGATTTATGAAATTACCAAAATACCCCCAATTTACGAAATTACCAAAATACCCCCATTTTGTAAAATTACTGAAATACCCTTGGTAGGTAAATTACGGAAATACCCTCGATGGGTAAAATGACCGATATGCCCCTAGAGGGCAAAAATGACGAAAACGCCCCTACATGTTATATGATTATTCTTGTATGTGATTTATGATTGTTATCGTATGATTATTATTGTATGTTGCATTCATGTGTTATATGTTGCATGGGGATGGGATTATTCGACAAGAAAAGTCCAGATATGATCGCATGGTCGCTTGATGACTGTGGATCCACCGAAGGCTTTTAGCCACCGAGTAGCTATGCTGCACTGATAAGTTAGTGTCGCAACCGGTGCTACATAAGGAGTGCAGGGATGGGTGGGTCGATTAAATCCCCACAAGAGTGCAGGGTTGGACAAGAGACGGAGTGCAGGGTTGGTATGGGCATTAATGCATTGCATATGTGGTTTTATTTGGGATGGGCTCAGGCCCAGATAAATATGATTTGTGATGTAACAGACCGAATCTAAACCTAATCAGAACGGTGGTTTCGGGACCACAAATCCAAGCTCGAGAAATATTTAAATATTATAGTTAGTGTTTATTATATATGAATTTATATGTGTGAAAGTTTCGTAGAAAAATTTTATCGTTTAAGTATTGAATTTGATAAAAAGGACTTAATCGCGTAAAAGGTAAAAGTGGCATACTAAAGTGTAATGTGCTAATTTGAGCAAGGCGTTTTAATAGGAAGTATTGAAAGGGTAAATAACCCATTTTAAGAGTTAGTGGCCGGCCATGGACAAGTTTGTCCTTAAGTTAAAATGTTTAGTTATTTTAATTATAAGGTTAGTTTAGTAATTTGGTAATTATTTATTATATGTTAAAATAACCAAGAAAAGAAAGCCATCATCTTTTGACTCATCCATGGCGAATGTGGAGGAAGAAAATAAGCTTTAGATTCTTTGAAATTTGGCACTTTGAAGCCAAAATTCAAGGTGAGTTTTAGTTAGTTTTGGATAAATTTTACGTTTTTGAGATTGTTGCTTGAACCAGTAGTGACCCATGTTAAAATTTTTGAATCTAAGCATGATTGATGTTCGCTATTGATAGGTTTATATGGTTTTGATGTTTGATGATGTTAGATAAAAGATAAGTTAAAAATTAGTATATTATGTATTGGAAGTTTTGAAGAATTTTTGTTTTAGGGCCAAATTGTAAAAATGAAATTTTAGGGGGGTTTATTTACAAAATAACTAAAATGTGAGGGCTTGTAAAGTCCCTAGGAATATTCGCCCTTGTATAGTCTTAGCTAATTTGGTGTATTTTGTGTGTTATGCAAATAGGACTAAATTACAAAGATGTGAAATATTAGGGGTAAAATAGTAATTTACCCATTTATGTGCTTAGGGACTAAATTGAGATGAAATGTACTTGAATGAGCTAAATTTTAATGTGTTTTAGATCAAGAGCAAAGAAAAAATGGATTTAGATCGGGAAAGACGAAGGTTCTCGAATAGCCGATTTTGTACGGTCTATCGACAATCGAGGTAAGTCTTTAAGCAAGTATAGGTTATAGAATTATTTATGAACGTATTAAATGATAATATTTGATAAATTTGAGTATAGAATCTTGTGTTAGCGAATGTAAAAGTATTAGAATGGATTGGTTGAAGTTTTATTCAATGTGATGTGAATAAGTGTTTTGGTTTGCTATATGATAAAATATGTGAATTATAAGTGGTGGTGAATTTAGCACAATGAAATGTGAAATGAAAGATTAACTATATTTAATTTGGGCTTTAATGCTAGCAGGAGCTTCGTCTTGCATTGATTTATTTCGGCTTTAATGCCTAGCGTGCTTCGTCTTGATGATTTATTTTGGGCTTTAATGCTAGCGTGCATCGTCTTTGATTTATTTCGGCTTTAATGCCTAGCGTGCTTCGTGTTTGATTTATTTGGGCTTTAATGCCTAGCGTGCTTTATCTTGATGTGTTTTACAAAGGAGAAACAAAATTTTGTTCAAGGTAAACCGTAGCTAATGTATCTAGTTAAAGGCTCGGGTAAGCAAGTAAGGTATGTTATGTTTAATGTTACTCGAGTCGAGTTAATATTATGAGAACAGTGTTATGTACATTTGAGATTATGATTGATGTTCATGAGTATTATATGATTGAGTTTGAGCTTGAATGTACTATTATGGAGATTCAGTTTTCAAATAGACATGCTATGAGTGAAAGAAATTTTAGTACGATAACATGGTTGATATGAATGCTGTACTTATACTATATGGAGCATGTGATTCTTGTAATATACTTATTTTGTGCTTCGAAGAGATACAGGGATATGGAAATAAAGTACAATTACTTAGGTTAATGAACTATTAGTATTCGGCCCTGTAGAAACCAATATATTTAA
Organism: Gossypium rotundifolium; assembly: GCA_025506655.1. Lineage (NCBI taxonomy): Eukaryota > Viridiplantae > Streptophyta > Magnoliopsida > Malvales > Malvaceae > Gossypium > Gossypium rotundifolium. The sequence goes on along the minus strand of CP106724.1, from coordinate 130,796,776 downwards.
ATGTATATGTGCAATGTCATAAGTTGATTGATTTAAATGTTTAAGTGTTTGAATGTTATATTATCATGAGCTTGGAACTTACTAAGTTAGTAAACTTATTTGTGTGAAATGTTCTCCTCTGTTTTATAGATTAGGTTCTGGCTACAAGCTCAACGGGATCGTCAAGAAAGTCAACCACACTATCAATCTAATTTGGTACTCTTTCATTTTGGTTTTCGGATAGAGGCATGTATAGGAAAGACTTTGACTTTGTTTTGTTGAAAACTTTTTGTTCATGTATATAATAGCCATGCGAATATGGCTAAATTTTCGGTTAAGTATGTTTATCATGCTTTTGATATAATAGTCAGTTTATATCATTAATGTTTGTGCAAATTCAATCAAGGTTTAATTCGAATATGGTAAAGAAATATATGTTTGTGAAGTGAACATTTGAGTTGGGTAATGTGGTATGAATAATCAATTGTATACTCAATTATATTGAACCATAGTTGTGTTTTGTTCATAGGTTAATAATGTTAGGATTTCATGTGAGTGTTCAAGTATAAGTTAAATTTATATAAATTATTATGATGCATGGATATTATGAATCTGTATGTGGGTATATTCAGGTTATAATCTAGGTACATATCGTATACACATATATGGATAGATATATAATTATATAGGTTAGTCATGACATATAGGCGTGATGTGTTTAGTTGTGTTATATCCATTATTAAATGTGCATGTTTTGCTTAAATGTGAAAGGTAATAATAAATCTCATAAGTTATGTATTCGCAATACATGGTATTGAGTAGAAAATATATATATGGTTTTGGATTTCATTTGTACATGGCTAATAAACATTATATGCTTGGTTTGAATGCGTCATTATAATGATAAGCTCATGATTAAAGTATGTATTTTAAGGCAAATTGTGTGACTTTAAGATATGTATAATGGTGGAATAAATGATATATATAATTGAAATGAATTCAATTGAACTCATGAGACATGATTTGTATATCGTATGACTAAACATTTAAGACTAATATTTAATTAGTAAAATATATATATATATATATATATATATGCATTTATGGATAAGTTCTATGTGATTATGTGAATGTATGAAAGCGGTATTTTCTTTGAAAATGCCTTGTAACCCTAATTTGGCGACGGATTTGGGTTGGGGGTGTTACATTTTATTGGTATCAAAGCTACGGTTTAGTCGATTCTAGGACTACCGTAGTACGTAAGAGTCTAGCTATACATGCCTTTGCATTTTATATGTGATAGTGTGGTGACTTCTGACAATTTCAATTGTATTTTATATAGTAAATGGATTCCGATCTCGATAGAGCAGAATGATGATGTGGAGAGTGTTGCGCTGGTCTCGGACATGGATCGGCGCCATTAGACTCTCAACCGCCACGGGTAACCACGAGGAGAGGCTAAACAAGCCTTCTACCAAATGATGAATGAATGGTTTACCCAGTTTGTTCAGAATAATCCGGCTGTACAACAACCTCCACCCCCGAATAATCCAACTCCGGTACCTTCAGCACCCCCGATGATAGATCTAATGAGATCTAGTAGGCCTCCTGTTGATAAAATCAAGAAATTTGGGGCCGAGGAATTCAAGGCTAATGATGATGATGATGCAGAGTGAGCTGAAATGTGGCTTGATAACACTATTCGGGTACTTGATGAGCTATCCCGCACCTGCATTTAATGTTTGAAATGTGCTATATCTTTACTTCGGGACACTGCCTATCACTGGTGGAATACACTAGTATCAGTGGTTCCAAAAGAAAAAGTGACATGGGATTTCTTCCAGAATGAATTCCGCAAGAAATATATCAGTCAGAGGTTCATCGACCAGAAACGAAAAGAATTTCTTGAACTAAAACAGGGGAAAATGACCGTGGATGAATATGAGCAAAATTTGTCGATTTAGCCGATATGCTCGGAGTGTGTATCAACTGAAGCCATTATGTGCAAAAGGTTTGAAGACGGTTTGAATGAAGATTTAAAGTTGCTAGTTGGCATTCTTGAGATCAAAGAGTTTGTGACACTAGTCGAGCGAGCTTGCAAAGTTGAAGAGCTTGGGAAAGAGCAAAGAAAGGCTGAGACAGAAGCTAGAGACACTCGTAAAAGACCGTCGGGTAAGAATTTCCATTCCACATCTAAGAAGTTTAGAGATGACTTCAGCCGACATAAAGCTACTTCAGATTCACCTAGACGTGATCGACCTTCAGTGGGCTCCCGAGCTACCTCGATGGCCAGTGTTGATAACGTTCCACAGAATCGAGTTGAATGCAAACATTGTGGAAAATGGCATTCTGGGAGTTGTAGAGTTCGTGATCGGTCCTGCTTTAAATGTGAATCCTCAGACCATTTTATTCGAGAGTGCCCGATGTTAATGAAAGCGAATCTGGCATGTAACTTTAGACCGAAAGCAAATGCATCAAGACGGGCGGACCACCCAAGCATTTTGGCAATGTAGGTGGTAGTCAAAGAGGGACTAAGAACACGGCAGTTTGATCTGAGGCTAGAGCTCCAGCTAGAGCTTATGTTACTCGAGCTAGAGAGGATGCTGCTTCTCCAAATGTCATTACGGTACTTTCACCCTTTATGATACTACTGTAATTGCATTGATTGATCCTGGTTCGACCCATTCATATGTATGTGAAACTCTGGTATTCAGTAAGACTCTGCCAGTTGAGTCTACTGAGTTTGTGATTCGCGTATCCAACCCTTTGGGTAGATGTGTGTTTGTTAATAAAGTGTGTAAAGGTTGCCCATTGATGATTCGGGATTTTTGCTTCCCAGTCGATTTAATGCTGTTGCCTTTTGATGAGTTTGATATAATTTTGCGGATGGACTGGTTAACTTCGCATGATGCAGTGGTGAATTGCAAAAGAAAGCTTATTGATTTGAAACATCGAATGGTGAGATCATTAGAATTGAATCTAGTGATTTAAGTGGGTTTCCACGCTTATATCCTCGATGTTAGCCCGTAAGTATGTGAGAAAAGGGTGCGAAGCTTATTTGGCTTATGTCTTGGATAATAAATTGTCTCGAGAAATGATTGAATCTGCATCGATTGTATGTGAATACCGGATGTGTTCCTCAAGAACTACCGGTTTACCCCAAAGACGAGAGATTGAATTTGGCATTGAATTAGCACCGAGAACGACTCCGATCTCAATAGCTCCTTATCGGATGGCACCTCATCGAGCTAAAAGAGTTGAAAGCACGATTGCAAGAGTTAACAGATAGGGCTTTGCACGACCAAGTTTCTCTCCTTGGGGTGCACCAGTTCTTTTTGTGAGAAAGAAAGATGGAATGATGCGAATGTGTATTGATTATCGGCAACTGAATAAGGTAACTATAAAGAATAAGTACTCGTTACTTTGGATTGATGATTTGTTTGATCAGTTGAAAGGGGCTTCAGTATTTTTGAAGATAGATTTGAGGTCGGGTTATTATCAGTTGCGAGTCAGAGATAAAGATGTGCCAAAGACTGCATTCCGGACGAGGTACGGACATTTTGAGTTTTTGGTTATGCCTTTTGGGCTTACTAATGCACCTGCTATTTTTATGGATTTGATGAATCGGGTTTTTAGACAGTTTTTGGATCGATTTGTGGTAGTGTTTATTGATGATATATTGATCTACTCCAAAGATGAAATTGAGCATGCTGAGCATTTGAGATTAGTGCTACAAACTTTGAGAAATCAGCAGTTGTATGCGAAGTTTAGTAAGTGTGAGTTCTGGATGAAAGAGGTCAGCTTTTTGGGACATGTTGTTTCAGCATCAGGCATTCGAGTCAATCCGAATAAAATCTCGGCTATACTTGATTGGAAGCCACCGAAAAATGTTTTCGAGATTCGAAGCTTTCTGGGACTTGCGGGTTACTATCGACGATTTGTGAAAGGTTTTTCTATGATAGCTACCCTGTTGACCAAGTTATTGCAGAAAGATGTCAGGTTCGAGTGGTCAGAAAAGTGTCAGAAAAGTTTTGATCAGCTGAAAGCCCTTTTGACAGAAGCTCCAGTATTAGTTTAGCCTGAATCGGGTAAAGAATTTGTTGTTTATTCTGATGCTTCTTTAAATGGTTTGGGCTGCGTTTTGATGCAGGAAGGCAAAGTTGTAGCCTACGCTTCAAGACAATTGAAGCCGCATGAAAGAAATTACCCGACGCATGACTTAGAACTTGCAGCCATTGTTTTCGCATTGAAAATTTGGTGTCACTATTTATTTGGCGAGAAATGTCACATTTATTCAGATCATAAAAGTTTAAAGTATTTAATGACTCAGAAAGATCTAAATTTGAGACAACGCAGATGGTTAGAATTGTTGAAAGACTATGAGTTGGTGATTAACTACCATCCGGGAAAAGCTAACGTTGTTGCAGATGCGTTAAGTTGAAAATCATTGTTTGCTCTTCGTGCAATGAACGCACAGATAGCTATGTCTGGTGATGGTTCGATCATAGCCGAGTTACAAGCAAGATCAATGTTTATTCAGCAAATTTGTGATGCACAGAAAGTTGACAAGGATTTGATTGCTAGTCAAATTTAGTGTGAAAAAGGTGCAGAATCAAATTTTCAGATTGATGCAAATGACTATTTGAATTTTAAAAGCCAAATATGTGTTCCGAAGAACTCAGATTTGATACAGATGATTCTAAGTGAGGCCCATAGTGGTCGATTATCAATACATCCGGGTAGCACAAAGATGTATAATGATTTGAAACAGTTCTATTGGTGGCCGGACATGAAAAGGGATATATCTGAATTTGTTTCGAAATGCTTAATTTGTCAGCAAGTAAAAGCTGAACATCAAGTGCCATCCGGACTACTTCAGCCAATCATGATACCTGAATGGAAATGGGATAGAATTACCATGGATTTTGTATCCGGTCTTCCTATGACACCGAGTAAGAAAGATGCCGTCTGGGTTATAGTTGATAGACTGACTAAATCAGCTTATTTTGTGACGGTTCGTACAGACTTTTCACTTGATAAACTTGCTAAATTGTACGTATCGCAGATTGTGAGATTGCATGGTGTACCGAGTTCCATTATTTCAGACAGAGACTCGAGATTTACATCGTGGTTTTGGAAGAAGTTGCAAGATGCCTTAGGTACTAAACTGCATTTTAGTACAGCCTTTCATCCGCAGACAGGCGGTCAGTCTGAGTGAACTATTCAGATACTTGAGGACATGTTGAGATGTTGCGTTCTCGAGTTTGAAGGTGCGTGGGAAAGATATTTACCTCTGATTGAATTTGCCTATAACAACAGTTTTCAATCTAGTATCAAAATGGAGCCCTATGAAGCCTTGTACGGGCGAAAGTGTCGAACACCATTATACTGGACTGAGCTCAGCGAGAATAAGATACACGGGGTTGATTTGATTAAAGAAACTGAATAGAAAGTAGCTATTATTAGAGACAATTTGAAAGCTGCTTCGGATCGTCAAAAGTCTTATGCTGATTTGAAACGTAAAGACATTGAATTTCAAGTCAGAGATCGAGTATTTTTAAAGGTTTCTCCGTGGAAGAAAGTACTCTGTTTTGGCCGAAAAGGCAAGTTGAGCCTGAGGTTCATCGGACCGTATGAAATCATTGAACGTGTTCGGCCTGTTGCTTATAGGTTGAAGCTACCCTCGAATTAGAAAAGATACGATGTATTTCACATTTCTATGCTCGTAGATCTGGATCGATCTCACATGTGATTGCTCGTTCAAATTGATATCCAACCCGATATGACATATGAGGAAAAATTGATCCGTATTTTAGCTCGGAAATGAAAGAGTTAAGAAACAAAAGGATTTCCTTAGTGAAAGTACTATGGAATCGGCATGGAGTTGAAGAGGCTACGTGGGAGCCTGAGGATTCAATGAGGCAACAATATCCGACATTATTTAACGGTAAGATTTTCTGGGACGAAAATCTTTAAGGGGAGAGTCAGAATGCATCAAATCGACCCTAATCGTAATGGTGGTTTTGGGACCACGAATCCGAGCCCGAGAAATATTTAAATATTATATTTAGTGTTTATTATATATGAATTTATATGTGTGAAAGTTTCGTAGAAAAATTTTATCATTTAAGTATTGAATTTGATAAAAAGGACTTAATTGCGTAAAAGGTAAAAGTGGCATACTAAAGTGTAATGTGCTAATTTGAGCATGGCTTTTTAATAGGAAGTATTGAAAGGGTAAATAACCCATTTTAAGAGTTAGTGGCCGGCTATGGACAAGTTTGTCCTTAAGTTAAAATGTTTAGTTATTTTAATTATAAGGTTAGTTTAGTAATTTGGTAATTATTTATTATATGTTAAAATAACCAAGAAAAGAAAGCCATCATCTTTTGACTCATCCATGGCCGAATGTGGAGGAAGAAAATAAGCTTTAGATTCATTGAAATTTCGGCACTTTGAAGCCAAAATTCAAGGTGAGTTTTAGTTAGTTTAAGATACATTTTACGTTTTTGAGATCGTTGCTTCGAACCGTAGCTGACCCATGTTAAAATTTTTGAATCTAAGCATGCTTGATGTTCGGCTATTGATAGGTTTATATGGTTTTTGATGTTTGATGATGTTAGATAAAAGATAAGTTAAAAATTAGTATATTATGTATTGGAAGTTTTGAAGAATTTTTGTTTTTAGGGCCAAATTGTAAAAATGAAATTTTAGGGGGGTTTATTTGCAAAATAAGTGAAATGTGAGGGCTTGTAAAGTCCCTAGGAATATTCGCCCTTGTATAGTCTTAGCTAATTTGGTGTATTTTGTGTGTTATGCAAAAGGACTAAATTACAAAGTTGTGAAATATTAGGGTAAAATAGTAATTTGCCCATTTATGTGCTTAGGGACTAAATTGAGATGAAATGTACTTGAATGAGCTAAATTTTAATGTGTTTTAGATCAAGAGCAAAGAAAAACGGATTTAGATCGGGGAAAGACGAAGGTTCTCGAATAGCCGATTTGCACGGTCTATCGACAATCGAGGTAAGTCTTTAAGCAAGTATAGGTTACAGAATTATTTATGAACGTATTAAATGATAATATTCGATAAATTTGAGTATAGAATCTTGTGTTAGCCGAATGTAAAAGTATTAGAATGGATTGGTTGAAGTTTTATTCAATGTGATGTGAATAAGTGTTTTTGGTTTGCTATATGATAAAATATGTGAATTATAAGTGGTGGTGAATTTAGCACAATGAAATGTGAAATGAAAGATTAACTATATTTAATTTGGCTTTAATGCTCAGCGTGCTTCGTGTCACCGATTTATTTCGGCTTTAATGCTCAGCGTGCTTCGTGCGATGATTTATTTGAACTTTAATGCCTAGCAGACTTCGTGCTTGATTTATTTCGGCTTTAATGCCTAGCAAGCTTCGTCGTTTGATTTATTTCGGCTTTAATGCTCAGCGTGCTTTATGCCTGGGTGATGTGTTTTACAAAGGAGAAACGAATTTTGTTCAAGGTAAACCGTAGCTAATGTATCTAGTTAAAGGCTCGGTAAGCAAGTAAGGTATGTTATGTTTAATGTTACTCGAGTCGAGTTAATATTATGAGAACAAAGGTGATGTACATTTGAGATTACGATTGATGTGCATGAGTATTATATGATTGAATTTGAGCTTGAATGTACTATTATGGAGATTCGGTTTTCAAATAGAAATGCTATGAGTGAAAGAAATTTTAGTACGATAACATGGTTGATATGAATCTGACTTATACGATTTGGAGCATGTGATTCTTGTAATATACTTATTTTGTGCTTCAAGAGATCTGAGGTTATGGAAATGAAGTACAATTACTTAGGTTAATGAACTATTAGTATTCGCCTCAGAGAAACCAATATATTTAAATGTATATGTGCAATGTCATAAGTTGATTGATTTAAATGTTTAAGTGTTTGAATGTTATATTATCATGAGCTTGGGACTTACTAAGTTAGTAAACTTATTTGTGTGAAATGTTCTCCTCTGTTTTATAGATTAGGTTCAGGCTACAAGCTCAACGGGATCGTCAAGAAAGTCGACCACACTATCAATCTATTTTGGTACTCTTTCATTTTGGTTTTGGATAGAGGCATGTATAAGAAAGACTTTGACTTTGTTTTGTTGAAAACTTTTGTTCATGTATATAATAGCCATACTAATATGGCTAAATTTTCTGCTAAGTATGTTTATCATGCTTTTGATATAATAGTCGATTTATATCGTTAATGTTTGTGCAAATTCAATCAAGGTTTAATTTGAATATGGTAAGGAAATATATGTTTGTGAAGTGAACATTTGAGTTGGGTAATGTGGTATGAATAATCAATTGTATACTCGATTATATTGAACCATAGTTGTGTTTTGTTCATAGGTTAATAATGTTAGGATTTCATGTGAGTGTTCGAAGTATAAGTTAAATTTATATAAATTATTATGATGCATGGATATTATGAACTGTATGTGGGTATATTCATTATAATCTAGGTACATATCATATACACATATATGGATAGATATATAATTATATAGGTTAGTCATGACATATAGGCGTGATGTGTTTAGTTGTGTTATATCCATTATTAAATGTGCATGTTTTGCTTAAATGTGAAAGGTAATAATAAATCTCATAAGTTATGTATTCGGCAATACATGGTATTGAGTAGAAAATATATATATGGTTTTGGATTTCATTTGTACATGGCTAATAAACATTATATGCTTGGTTTGAATGCGTCATTATAATGATAAGCTCATGATTAAAGTATGTATTTTAAGGCAAATTGTGTGACTTTAAGATATGTATAATGGTCGGAATAAATGATATATATAATTGAAATGAATTCAATTGAACTGTGAGACATGATTTGTATATCAGGTATGACTAAACATTTAAGACTAATATTTAATTAGTAAAATGTTATATACATATATATATATATATATGCATATTTGGATAAGTTCTATGTGATTATGTGAATGTATGAAAGCGATATTTTCTTTGAAAATGCCTCGTAACCCTAATTCGACGACGGATTTGGGTTAGGGGTGTTACATTTGACATTTATGGGTTAAGGCCCAACTGAGGTTTTATGGGCTAAGGCCCAATTGCCACCGTTATTGAAATGGGCTTCGACCCAAACTGTTGTGATCCATGTTCTTATTGATGAGGGTTATGTACACTGAGTTTTCGTAAACTCACACCCTCTTTTTAATATTTTTTTCTCAAGTTATCCTCAGTAAGCAGTTCGATGTGCTGGAGGATTCGGAGGTGTCCACACTACGAGCAGTTTTGAGACTCTAGTATTTTACTTATTTTTAACTTGGGTTAATATTTTGTAATAAGGCCACTCTTAAATTATGGTTTTAGTTTTAGATTTTTAGTTTATTATGTTTTAAATCTGCTAAACTTTGTATCACGATTTTCCAAAACAATATCTGCTTTCAAAATACTACGCTTTCGTGAATAGGTCGTAAACATCACGTTTTCATAAGTCAGTCATTTTAATTAAGTTTCCACAACAAACAAAGTTTTTTTAGGTAATAACTTTTTAATAAATGTCAATTAATAATAAACAAATGCAAACTGGGACTTTAGTTTTTAATATCAAGAAAGGTTTTCAAATGGAACCATGGTTTCTCGAAAAGCACCCCCATGTGACATGCCAGATTCGGGCCTAACTTCTAAGCCGGGTTTGGGGTGTTACATTTAGTGGTATCAGAGCCTAGGTTACAAAACTCGGGCTGTGAGATGGACTTTAGTGTTTATTTTAAAGATGTTTACAAATGATTTTGAAGTATTTTTGAAAGGTTTTTGTGTGGCACACCGAGTCTCCAGCGTCGGACCAAGTAAGTTCTCTTATCTGTTTTAAACTGTTATTGCTGTAGGTAGATATTGGGCTTACTTTAGATAATAGACTATACTGAGGCCCGTAGGGGAGTAAAAAATATAGTGAGCTGGCAATTTCGAAAGCAACTCTTAACTACTACTTCCATAAAACATTTGTTTAATTACTGGAACTATGAGCTAAATTCATAAAATTTGTAATTCAGATAATTAGGACTAGAGTGCGCAGCGTGAGTGTAGTGTTGTAGGTTAGGATGTGCGACTGTTTCTATAGTTGGAAATTTTGGGAACGAAATTTCTCTAAGGAGGGTAGATTTGTAACATCCTGGAACTGGGCCTAGTAAGATTGGACCTAATGGGCCTTGGGGGTAGTAGCGTTTAAAATTTTTGAGAATAAGAGAATGGTACTAAGGCAAGTTGGACCTATTAGGTGAGTGATTTTTGAAAGGTTAGGGGGCTTTTATGAAGTCTCGGGTTAAAGTTAGGCCATAGGAAAAATTTTGGTTTTAGGTGAAAAAAGCCATGGGAGTTGGTAGGTAGGCTTTAAGAATAAAATGTGGGGAAAAATGACAAGTGGAGTGTGTGGTGTAGTGGCAAAGTGACGGCACATAAAGAGCAAGGGGGTGACGCCAAAAGGAAGGAAGGAGGTCCAAGGTTCAAGTCTTGGTGCTTGCATTTTGGTTTTCTTTTTAAATGGATTTTTGAATTTGACCATAGGGCTTATATTTAGTTGCGCATGATTTTAGAAACAAGGAGCTAGTTGGTAAAGTGGCTAGCAGCGTGGGTTATGTTACAAGGGAGCCTGAGTTCGAATCTCATGAGAAGCAAGAGAGTATTTATTTTGCTAAGATGGGGCGGCAAGAGTTTGAGTTGGATTTAAACTCTGCTAGCGGAAGGATCCCACATCGGAAAGATACAAAGAAGGAAGGTGAGAAGCTAGCTATATAAAGAGCATTCTAGGAGGAGAGAAAAGATACCTTGGTGGGCATTGGGCATAGGAGCTTTGGGAGCACGGTTTAGCAGTTTCAGAATTCCTATCAGGTGTGCAACTCTCTCTCTACTCTAGTTGTAGAGCGGCAAATGCCGAAATACCGGTTACAAAGCGATGGTAGCCACACGAGCGTTTGAGTGCACGTGTGAAAGCTTCGACAAGATAGTCGAGGGCACCATGAGTATTCCTGTAGGTGTGGGCTGTTGGGCAACGATGGCCCGAAAGGGGCCAAGTGGGCCTAATGGGCCTGAGGGCCCATATGAGTAAATTGTATGATTGAGTAGTAGATAGTGAACTAGACTATGTAAAACTCATACATGTGGTTAGGTTTGGGTTGAATGGGCCACACGAGTGTATGGGCCCACTTGGGCCGACAATGGGCCTTAGGCCCATTCGCATCATTATCTCTGTTTAGAATACTTGAGTCGTTCGAGGCAATAGTGGACCTTCTGTTGGGTCGTTAATGCCCTAGTTTTAAAATTACCAAATTACCCCTGGTTTGTGAAATTATCAAACTACCCCTAATTTGTGAAATTACTAAAGTACCCCCAATTTGTAAAATTACTGAAATACCCTCAATTTGTGAAATTTCCAAAATACCCCCGGTTTACAAAATTACCAAAATACCCCCAGTTTGTGAAATTACTAAAATACCCTTGGTAGGTAAATTATGAAAATGCCCTTGGTAGGTAAATTACAGAAATACCCTCGATGGGTAAAATGACCGATATGCCCCTAGAGGGCAAAAATGACGAAAATGCCCCTACATGTTATATGATTATTCTTGTATGTGATTTATGTTTGTTGTCGTATGATTATTATTGTATATTGCATTCATGTGTTATTATGTTGCATGGGGATGGGATTATTCGAAAGGGGAAGTCCAGATAGGATCGCATGGTCGCTTGATGACTGTGGATCTATCGAAGGCTTTTAGCCACCGTGCAGCTATGCTACACCGATAAGTTTGAAACACCCCAAACTCGGCCCAAAAAGCCCGACCGGATTTGATATGTTCCTCGAATAAAACTTTAGCAAATTCTCGTTTTGTTTAAGAAAAACTTGATGATTTCGTATAAAACAGATTAACTTATTATTCAGGTTCAAATCGAATTTAAATAAATTTGTATCTTCTTAAAACATTATTTTTAAGAGAAATTTATAAGTTATAAGAAAACCAAATTTAATGAAAAATTTACTTATTATTGTAAAAACATATATATATTAGTGTCAAAAATAGTTTAAATTATTTATCGAAAACCATTTAGTTATTTAATAAAAATTGTTCGTGGCAAAATAAAAATCCAAACGCAAAAATTAAAAGCAGTTCATAGTGGCCTTATTACAAAAATAACAAAACCCATAATCAATTTTAAGTAATAAAAAAAAGCTTAATAATTTTAATTAGGAGAAACTCCGAAATACTTTGCTGAGCAATGGCCACCACATAGTCCTCGCTGACCCGATCCATCGTGCTAAGAGTCACCTGAAAAATATCCCATAAAAGGGTGAGTCATAGACTCAATGTGTAACAAAAACACTAAAAGCCCAATTGATCATGGCCTTTAAGCCCATTTAATAACACATATAGCCATAAGCCCAATTAAGTCATATTTAGCCATAAGCCCATTTTCATAGCAAATCAAATAAAAATCATTTAGAAATCACATGGATATATATATAATGAAATGCAAACCCGGGCCCACCTAAATATCCATCCGCTACACACCACCCATACCAACCAATCACACCGTGGGGATTACTAAATCGACCCTCCATCCGCTACACACCATCAAAGGCAGTTGCTCAGTCAACATGCATATCGCCCTTATAATTTTGTGGCAAGGCCACCAGATAATTGTGACCGAAGTCACCGGATTCAAATATGTGAGCGAAGTCAGCAGATTCACATATGTGACCGAAGTCACCAGATTATGTGGTAAAAACCACCGGAACACTTCCCCTTATCAATAACACCCATATGCCCATACACATACATATTATTTAGTTTTCATGCCATTTACCCCAAAATCATAGCAAAATCATACTTATTTCACATTTAGGCATATAGCAAAATTAGCGAAGTATTAGGGGTAAACATGCAACATCCTAGATTAGGGGTTATGCGTTCATGCATAATTCATGAGTAGTAGGATTTGGCAGTGTTTGGAAGAGAATTAAGGGTTTTTAAAATCCTAGGATGGAAGAGAAAGCTTTGGACAATTATTGGTTTTTAAGTTAAAAACAAGAAGTGATGTGGAAAAGTGGCACGGGACGCCACCTAAGGTGCAAGGGTTATGGCATCAAGTGAAGTACTTTGAGGGAAGAGGTTCGAATCCCATTGTGTGCATTTTTAAAACCTTGGAAATGTATGGAAATGTAAGGAAATGTATGGAAATGTATGGAAATGTAAGGAAATAAAAGGAAATGTAAGGAAATGTAAGGAAATGAAAGGAAATGTAAGGAAATGAAAGGAAATGAAAGGAAATGAAAGGAAATGAAAGGAAATGTATGGAAATGTATAGAAATGTATGGAATTGTAAGGAAATAAAAGGAAATGTAAGGAAATGAAAGGAAATGAAAGGAAATGAAAGGAAATGAAAGGAAATGTAAGGAAATATAAGGAAATGATTTGGAAATGATTCAAAAGAGGTAAGTAAACATTTTGAGAAACTTGGAAATGTATGGAAATGTTACATTAAAAATAGGAAAGTAAACATTTTGGAAACTAAGCTAAAAGAGGAAACTAAACATTTTGGAAACCTAAAAAATGTCAAGTTACAAAGCCGCGCGAAAATTTTTGGAAACTTAAAAATGACCCCGAAATATTGAATTTTAAAGTTCAAAAGGGAACTTAGGGCCAGGTGACCCTAAAATAAAAAGCACGTGAAATTTGACCCAAAAACGGACTTGGAAAAGTGGCCTGAAGATGCCACTTAAAGCCCAAGGAGTGACGCCACTTAGGTGGATAATTTGGGCCTCGTATGGCCACAAGGAGTCCAATAAGAACAAGTTTAAATTCGGCTCATCAAGGGAAGGGGGTGGACGGCACCTAGCTAAAGCTTTAAGTGATTTTTTATTTAATTACTTAGAGAGGAAGCAATGGATGACAATAAGGACTCTTAAGAGAAGAGTTTTATTCCTTTAGAATTTTGGCTAAATAGGTGGATAAATGAAGAATTATTCTTTAATTAGGAGAATGAGGGAAGAGTGATGGCCAAGTAAAGGATTCTTGGCCTAGTAATTTCGGCTATAAAAGGATGAGACTAGGGCCATTCATTATTCATTCTCCCTCTCTCTTTTCCTCTGCCGAATATTCTTCTTGAGCATCCATTCTTTTTCTTCTTTTCTTTTAGCCTCCTAGCCGATTCCTTCTAAGCCTATTATTCCTCTCTTCTTTCATCTTTGAAACCGAATACATAATGGAATCATAGCCGATTGTTCATCAAGTCTCTAAGCCGAATCTCTAAAGGTTGAAGTGAAGGTGCAATCGATTCCTTCAAATAAGGGTAAGATCCAAGTTTGGTTTCCATTCTTTCATATTTTAGACTTATCGAAATGTAGGGCTAATCCCATTAATGTTCATGGTTGTCGAAACTTTGAAGAGATCTTTTGGGATTTACTAAGTGTAGGCTACAAGGAAGGAGAAGTTCTTTTCATGAAGGTACATTATAGGCCGCGTGTTCCCTAGTTATTCGGTGAGTTTCGGGATTTAAAACCCACAAGGTAAGTGTCTATAGCATTCGGCTAAGGCCTATTTTGATAGTTAGATCTAATTCTTGTTTGTTTAAAAAGTCAAACTAACCCCGATGAGATTTATGCTTGGCGAATACAAGGAGGAGCATAGCATAGATTTCGGGATTTGATTAGTATTGAAATCGGCAACAAGGTAAGTCTTTTTACAAATCCTACTAGGATTTGGATATCATAGCCAAATAGAATTTATGCTAAGTAATAAATGATGAATCAAATGTAGGGACTAAGGATCTAAACTTTAGATCTAGCTTTTCGGAATCTCAAGGAATCGCTAAACAAATCAGGTGTGTACCCTACACTAAATCTTGATAGATTTACGGCTTTAATTTAATATATGTGTTAATATAAAAGTGTAAGAATATGGCTAAGGTACCGTGTGTACCCCACACTAATCTTAATAGATTTATGGCTTAAATATGATATATATGTTAATGTGAAAGTGAAAGAATGTAGCTACAGTACCATATTATGGTACAAAGTACTCAGTGCACGTTTTCCTACTCCTACTAGGATTTCAAATATGTTATATTTAACATGTGAAAAGTGATGTGAAAGTGAAATTAAATATGATATGCATGATATGTATAATTTGGGGCATTCGGGTTATTTGAGAAAGGGAAGTGAATGTGATGACTTGGTCTCACTAAGTGAAACGTGATGACTTGGTCTCACTAAGAATATGTGATGACTTCGGTCTCACTAAGTGAAACGTGTTGACTTCGGTCTCACTAAGAATATGCGATGACTTCGATCTCACTAAGAATATGTGATGACTTCGGTCTCACTAAGTGAATGTGGTAACTTCGGTTACATTATCTGAATGTGGTGGCTATGCCGCGAATTTTATGTGGGCGATGAGCACGTCAACTGCAGCGACTGCCTTCGATGGTGTGTAGCGGATGGAGGGTTGACTTAGTAGTCCCCACGGTGTACAGGTTGGTACGGGTGGAGTGTAGCGGATGGCATATAGGTTTGGGTTCGGGTTTGCATCATTATCTTGAATTTTATATGAATATGATATGTATGGTGTGCCTATTTCTATTATGTTTTGGTGTTGGTTACACATTGAGTCTATCGACTCACCCGTTAGGGAACATGTTTGGTGATGAGCGGTAATGGATGGAATGGCGAGAACTTGTGGTGGCCATGTTCAAATTTGAAGTTTGATTTAATTTGAACCTTTATTTTATTTTAAGTCTTGTATAATTTTATTTTGGGTTTTATTTTATGTAATAAGGCTATAGTGATGATTTTATTTCTATTTTGATTACTACGCTATGAATTTAGGGCTTTATAAAGATTAAGCCCATTTAATTTAAAATAAGTTTAAATATTTTGTCACCTGAAGTAAATGGGTTTTTGATTTAAAAAAATATATATAATAAGTGAACTTGTTTTCAACTCGAGCCCAACACATAAACAAACTACCTTCCAAAACACACAGTTTTCAAAGTATTCGAATGAATTTGAAACGGTTTACACCGGGGAACATACCAGATCCGGTCCATTCTCGTGGGCCGGGTGTGGGGTATTTTAGTTTGGTATCAGAGCCCAATTTTAAACTCTCAGCCTGTGGCCTAAGGCCCAAAACATTTTCAAATTGAGCCCAAATGAGTTTTATGAAAATATTTACGAAAGTAGATGGTTTGATGGCATGGCACCTAAGTCTCCAACCCATGATCCACCGGTAAGTACCCTAACTATCGTGTGATTATGTGAATTATAGAAGGGTAGAAAAGGAATGAAACGTAGAATAGCATGATAGGAACTTGAACCCTAGGATTAGTCTACTCAAACACAGATACATAAGACTTAATACACTAAACAAACCTATGGCTAAGTCAATCAAGTTAGGGTGTGGCAACCATGGTACGCATGTCTAGGATTGGATCCGGAAGAGCTTGGTATTTAAGCAGTCCTAGTGACTCACCTCCTCTTCCCAGGAATCCTACCTGGTGCGTAGCTTCGGTTCACCCTAACCCATAGGACTTAGTGGGTGTGGCAACCCCTGTACGCATGTCTAGGAATGGTTTCAGTGGGAGCTTGGTACTTAAGCAGTCCGCGTGACTCACCTCCTCTCCACTCGAATCCTGCCTGGTGCGTAGCTTTGGTTCACCCTGACCAAGGAAGCTCGGTCATAGGCTAAACCCAATAACTAAAACCCGAGAGGGAACTAGCCATTTTTTTAAGAACCCTAATATTAAAATTCTTAAAATCATTTTTTTCTTCAATTCAAGAAAATTATTTCTTTTTACACAAATCTTCCGAGAAAAAAATTTGATTTATAAAATTACAAAAATACCCCTAGTGGTAAAATTACAAAAATACCGTTGGTTTATAAAATGCCCAACTACTCAACAGTTTTGCCAAAATTTCATTATTTCATAAATGTTCAAAAACCCTAATTTGCAAACTATAAAAAAATACCTTGATTTATGGAAAATTACAAAATTGCCCCTAACTTACTAAAATTATCAAAATGACCCTGATTTCCAAAATTTTTGCAACAACACAGTTGTGGAAAGTACAATCCTCAAAAAGAACCCTCAAAGTTTTGCAACTTCTAAAATATCCCCGATTTATTAAAATTTTACAATTTACCCTAGTTTGTGGAAAAATTACCAAAATACCCCCAAGGTCTAAAAATTTCTGAAATACCCTCGGATTTCAAAAAAAAATTTCAGAATACCCCGGGAATTTAAAAATACTTTGTGACAAAATCACCAAGGAACCTTATTTTGACAAATTACGAAAATACCCTTGTAGGACAAATTACGAAAATACCCCCGGGTAGTGAAAAAAAAAACAACAACAACAACAATGAAAACTTCAACGTTTCTCTGAATGAACTAAGGTTCATAATTGTTCAATGGATGTATGAATGAATGAAAAGACGTGTGCATGTATGAATACTGAAAGAACCACTCCTAAATTCCTTTTCATAAAATTTCTTCGCAGTTAATCGGTGAAACAAAATTTTTAATACATAAAACTTCTTAATCGATTAAATCACGATGTTAGAAATGAGTTCTAAGGGACTTGGATTTAGAGATTGTGCCTGGAAAGTATGATGGCTCTATTAAGATCAAAGTCTTGCACGTAAGCATAGTCTTGGTGAGAAGGATTGTACGTTGTCGTTAAGTAATTTCGAGGACGAAATTATTTTTAAGGAGGGTAGAACTGTAACATCCTAGATTAGGGGTTATGCGTTCATGCATAATTCATGAGTAGTAGGATTTGGCAGTGTTTGGAAGAGAATTAAGGGTTTTTAAAATCCTAGGATGGAAGAGAAAGCTTTGGACAATTATTGGTTTTTAAGTTAAAAACAAGAAGTGATGTGGAAAAGTGGCACGGGACGCCACCTAAGGTGCAAGGGTTATGGCATCAAGTGAAGTACTTTGAGGGAAGAGGTTCGAATCCCATTGTGTGCATTTTTAAAACCTTGGAAATGTATGGAAATGTATGGAAATGTAAGGAAATGTATGGAAATGTATGAAAATGTATGGAAATGTATGGAAATGTAAGGAAATGAAAGGAAATGTAAGGAAATGAAAGGAAATGAAAGGAAATGAAAGGAAATGTATGGAAATGTATAGAAATGTATGGAAATGTAAGGAAATAAAAGGAAATGTAAGGAAATGAAAGGAAATGAAAGGAAATGAAAGGAAATGAAAGGAAATATAAGGAAATGATTTGGAAATGATTCAAAAGAGGTAAGTAAACATTTCGGGAAACTTGGAAATGTATGGAAATGTTACATTAAAAATAGGAAAGTAAACATTTTGGAAACTAAGCTAAAAGAGGAAACTAAACATTTTGGAAACCTAGAAAATGTCAAGTTACAGAGCCGCGCGAAAATTTTTGGAAACTTAAAAATGACCCCGAAATATCGAATTTTAAAGTTCAAAAGGGAACTTAGGGCCAGGTGACCCTAAAATAAAAAGCACGTGAAATTTGACCCAAAAAACGGACTCGAAAAAGTGGCCTGAAGATGCCACTTAAAGCCCAAGGAGTGACGCCACTTAGGTGGATAATTTGGGCCTCGTATGGCCACAAGGAGTCCAATAAGAACAAGTTTAAATTCGGCTCATCAAGGGAAGGGGGTGGACGGCACCTAGCTAAAGCTTTAAGTGATTTTTTATTTAATTACTTAGAGAGGAAGCAATGGACGGCAATAGGGACTCTTAAGAGAAGAGTTTTATTCCCTTTAGAATTTCGGCTAAATAGGTGGATAAATGAAGAATTATTCTTTAATTAGGAGAATGAGGGAAGAGTGATGGCCAAGTAAAGGATTCTTGGCCTCGTAATTTCGGCTATAAAAGGATGAGACTAGGGCCATTCATTATACATTCTCCCTCTCTCTTTTCCTCTGCCGAATATTCTTCTTGAGCATCCATTCTTTTTCTTCTTTTCTTTTAGCCTCCTAGCCAATTCCTTCTAAGCCTATTATTCCTCTCTTCTTTCATCTTTGAAACCGAATACATAAGGGAATCATAGCCGATTGTTCATCAAGTCTCTAAGCTGAATCTCTGAAGGTTGAAGTGAAGGTGCAATTGATTCCTTCAAATAAGGGTAAGATTCAAGTTTGGTTTCCATTCTTTTATATTTTAGACTTATCGAAATGTAGGGCTCATCCCATTAATGTTCATGGTTGCCGAAACTTTGAAGAGATCTTTTGGGATTTACTAAGTGTAGGCTACAAGGAAGGAGAAGTTCTTTTCCCGAAGGTACACCATAGGTCGCGTGTTCCCTAGTTATTTGGTGAGTTTTGGGATTTAAAACCCACAAGGTGAGTGTCTATAGCATTCAGCTAAGGCCTATTTTGATAGTTAGATCTAATTCTTGTTTGTTTAAAAAGCCGAAACTAACCCCTGATGAGATTTAGTGCTTGGCCGAATACAAAGAGGAGCATAGCATAGATTTTGGATTTGATTAGTATTGAAATCGGCAACAAGGTAAGTCTTTTACAAATCCTACTAGGATTTGGATATCATAGCCAAATAGAATTTATGCTAAGTAATAAATGATGAATCAAATGTAGGGACTAAGGATCTAAACTTTAGATCTAGCTTTTGAATCTCAAGGAATCGCTAAACAAATCGGTGTGTACCTACACTAAATCTTGATAGATTCTGACTTTAATTCAATATATGTGTTAATATGAAAGTGTAAGAATATGGCTAAGGTACCGTGTGTACCCACACTAATATTAATAGATTTATGGCTTAAATATGATATATATGTTAATGTGAAAGTGAAAGAATATGGCTAAAGTACCATATTATGGTACAAAGTACTGTGCACGTTTTCCTACTCCTACTAGGATTTCGAAATATGTTATATTTAACATGTGAAAAGTGATGTGAAAGTGAAATTAAATATGATATGCATGATATGTATAATTTGGGGCATTCGGGTTATTTGAGAAAGGGGAAGTGAATGTGATGACTTCGGTCTCACTAAGTGAAACGTGATGACTTCGGTCTCACTAAGAATATGTGATGACTTCGGTCTCACTAAGAATATGTGATGACTTCGGTCTCACTAAGTGAAACGTGTTGACTTCGGTCTCACTAAGAATATCTGATGACTTCGATCTTACTAAGTGAAACGTGTTGACTTCGGTCTCACTAAGAATATGTGATGACTTCGGTCTCACTAAGTGAATGTGGTAACTTCGGTTACATTATCTGAATGTGGTGGCTATGCCACGAATTTTATGTGGGCGATGAGCACGTCGACTGAAGTGACTACCTTCGATGGTGTGGAGTGGATGGAGGGTTGACTTAATAGTCCCCACGGTGTGCAGGTTGGTACGGGTGGAGTGTAGCTGATGGCATATAGGTTTGGGTTCGGGTTTGCATCATTATCTTGAATTTTTATATGAATATGATATGTATGGTGTGCCTATTTCTATTATGTTTTGGTGTTGGTTACACATTGAGTCTATCGACTCACCCGTTAGGGAACATGTTTGGTGATGAGCGATAATGGGCCAGGGACGGCGAGAACTTGTGGTGGCCATGTTAACTTGAAGTTTGATTTAATTTGAACCTTTATTTTATTTTAAGTCTTGTATAATTTTATTTTGGGTTTTATTTTATGTAATAAGGACATAGTGATGATTTTATTTCTGTTTTGATTACTACGCTATGAATTTAGGGCTTTATAAAGATTAAGCCCATTTAATTTAAAATAAGTTTAAATATTTTGTCGCCTGAAGTAAATGGGTTTTTGATTTAAAAAAAATATATAATAAGTGAACTTGTTTTCAACTCGAGCCCAACACATAAACAAACTACCTTCCAAAACATACAGTTTTCAAAGTATTCGAATGAATTTGAAACGGTTTACACCGGGGAACATACCAGATCCGA
Organism: Gossypium rotundifolium; assembly: GCA_025506655.1. Classification (NCBI taxonomy): domain Eukaryota; kingdom Viridiplantae; phylum Streptophyta; class Magnoliopsida; order Malvales; family Malvaceae; genus Gossypium; species Gossypium rotundifolium. The sequence goes on along the minus strand of CP106724.1, from coordinate 130,775,802 downwards.
TCCATTCTCGTGGGTCGGGTGTGGGGTGTTTCAAAACATACCAGAATATTGCATACCACTGAATGGTACCCACAATCATTATCAAACATATTTTCATATAAATCTTATTTATTTTAGATCTATGAGGAATTTAGTATAATGTTACACACCTTATGACAGTGAGAACGATACCTTCCCGCTCGTCAACACCTAGTTAATTATCACACTTGATTAGAACACACTAATACTTATAATCTACACTATTGATGAGAGATCTAAATCCTTACCCTCAGAATCTCGGACAACCGTTATATGTGGTTTCTCTCCGATAGATGTATCAAAACCCGATGACAACCCACGAACGTAAAGTGGCTCGGGTGTACGCACGACTTCAAATAACCGATCTTCGTTAGCAGAGGGTCCACAACCCGGTGGAAAATCTCGTATCCCGATCTGACCCTTCGCTTGAAGTTTGAGGGTATATGAGCCTCCCTCTTCCAAACACTCCTTACCACTCTTTTCGAACCTATCTTGTTCGTCCCGAACTCTCCCCTAAAATAAAGTCGATTAGTAATCTATCTAAAAGAAACGATATAACCGAAAATGATAATCCTTACCTTCGATGATTCCGAATGATCTCTCCTTAAACATTGGCTACCAACAAGAATCCTTAAAATCCCCTTCAAAGATTCGGCCTAGGAGAAAATGAGAGAATTAGGTTTCTAAATCGGCTATTCTAAAAGAAAATAATGAGAACAATTGATAAAAATCCTTACTTGACTATTTGGAGATTCGGCCTTATTGATTTAGAAGAAAAGAAATGGTGATTTCGGCTTGGACAAAATGAGAAGAGAAAAGATAGTGTTTTTGGCCATGGTGGTTTCAGTTTTCAATAAAAGAGAAGAAAGAAAAAAAAATGAAAATGGAAGATGATTCAGTTTTAACAAAAGAGAAGAAAAAGAATGGTGGTTTTGGTTGTGATAGATGATGGTTTCGGTTGAGAGAAAGAAGAAGAAAGAGAAAAAGAGAAAATAAAAGATTAAAAGAAAAAGATGATGATGATGATTTTCAAAAGAAAAGAGATGAGTTTAGAAACTTATGTGCATTCGGCCATGAGGGAAAAAGTGAAGAAAAAGGTCTTTGAAACTTTGGTACTTTCGGTTACAAAGAGAAGAGAAAGATGTTATGTTTTGGAGAATAGAAACTAAAAAGACTACTCAAAACCGAAATGGTAAAATTTCAAATGACTAAAAGAGAAGAGAAAGGTTTCTCTTTTGTGTAATATGCAATCGGTTAAGAGACAAGGTTTGGAGAGAAAAGAAATGATGCACAAATTGGTTAAAGTTTTGGCCAACTTACACCCCTAAGGCTAATGCAAAATTCGACCAACACCTTGCCAACATGATCCCCTTTTTCCTCCTCATTTCTTCCCCATCAATCCCTTGATTCTATCACAATTAAACCATCCCCCTTAGCCCCTTATGCCGTCTAGGTTCATGGTCAAATGACCATGAAAAAGCTTCCAAAACTTCATCCCCTCTTCAAGCCCTTTGTCCCCCTATCTTACCATAACTTCATGATTCCATACCATAACTCCTAACTTGCCTTTTTCCTAAGGTCTACTAACCAAAAATAAAAAGTTGTCCATCCATTCTAGATAAGCTTGGCCGACACTATAGGAAAGAAATAAAAAAAAATAAAATCCTTTCACTTGCTAGCTAGGGGATTCGAACCTCTCCCCTCATGCATTCACCCATGCGCCATTACTACCTTGCCAATTGACTTATTATGCTTAAAACCTCTTGTCAATATTTCTTAAAGCCTATCTTGCTTAGCTCCATCTTAAGTATTAAAAATTTAATATTTCTCTAAGCATTCACTTACATACTGAAGTTCTTAAAACTTCCAAAGCTCACTCAACTACACATAGGCAATGTAACAACATTCAATTAAGTAAAAATGCATAACCCCTTTATTCAGGATGTTATAGTTCTACCCCCTTAAAATAATTTTGACCTCAAAATTACCTGGCTAGAACAAGTGAGGGTATTGCTGTCGCATCGCTTCCTCTGGCTCCCACAAAGCTTCTTTTGATCCATGATTACGCCATAACACTTTGACAAGAGGAACTGATTTTCTCCGTAACACCTTTACATCCCGCTCCAGGATTTGAATTGGCTCCTCCTCATATGACAAATCTGGTATTAATTCCACCTTCTCAACTGGCACTACATGAGATGGATCCGATCGATAATGACATAACATTGAAACATGGAACACATCGTGCATTTGCTTCAACTCTGAAGGCAATTCTAACTGATATGCCATAGGTCCGACCCGCTTCAAAACCCGATAAGGTCCAATGAACCTGGGACTTAACTTTCCTTTGTGACCAAATCTCATCACCTTTTTCCAAGGTGAAACCTTCAGGAATACTTGATCCCCCACAGCAAACTCTATTTCTTTCCGCTTAAGATCCGCGTATGACTTTTACCTGTCAGATACTTCTTTTAACCGAGCCCGAATTACCTTAACCTTTTCTTCGGATTCAGCCACTATTTTTGGACCCAAAATATGACGTTCCCCTAGTTCTGCTAACACATAGGAGTGCGACACTTCCGTCCATATAGTGCTTTATACGGTGCCATCCGAATACTGGCTTGGTAACTGTTGTTGTACACAAATTCTGCTAACGGTAAGAACTCCTCCCAGCTTCCTCTGAAATCAATCACACATCCCCTTATCATATCCTCTAATACTTGAATTACTCGCTCAGAATGGCTGTCAGACTGTGGATGAAATGCCGTACTGAAGTCCAATCTGGTGCCCAAAGCCTGATGCAATGCTTTCCAAAACTGAGACGTAAACCTTGGATCTCTATCCGAAATGATCGACACCGGCACTCCATGCAATCTCACAATCTCAGCCACATATAACTTCGCTAATTTCTACAAAGAGTAATCAACCTGAACTGGGATAAAATGTGCAAGATTTTGTCAATCGGTCCACTATCACCCATACCGAATCTTTCTTAGTAGGCATAGGAGGAAGCCCACTAACAAAATCCATGGTGATTCTCTCCCACTTCCACTGCGGAATCTTTATCGGCTGAAGCAATCTCGAAGGTACTTGATGTTCAACCTTGACTTGCTGACACTTTAAACACTTTCCTACAAACTCTGTAACTTCCCGTTTAAGACCAGGCCACCAAAACTTATCTCGCAAATCTCGGTATAACTTACTTCCTCCAAGATGCATAACATATGGGCTACCATGCAACTCCTGAAGAATCTTTTGCCTCAGCTCCTGATCCCTCGGCATACAGATTTTACCTTTGAAACACAATACCCCATCATTGTTAATACTCAAATCTTCTAATTCCTCATCCTATACCTGCCGTAGCTTTGCACTCAGATCTTCGTCTACCAACTGTCTCTCTTTCACTTGACTCAACCATGTCGGCTTAACTTGCAATTCTGCCAGCAAGCTTCCGTCATCATAAAGACTAAGATGTGCAAACATCGCCCTTAGATCTGACACCACTTTCTGACTTAGAGCGTCTGCCACCACATTCGCCTTGCCCGGGTGGTATTCAATAGAACAGTCATAATCTTTCAACAACTCTATCCACCTTCATTGCCTCAAATTCAGTTCTTTCTGAGTCAGTAGATATTTCAGACTTTTGTGGTCCGTGTATATCACTGACTTTTCCCCATATAAATAATGTCTCCAAACTTTAAGAGCAAAGACCACCGCTGCCAACTCTAAGTCATGCGTCGGGTAATTAACCTCGTGTGGCCTCAACTGCTGAGACGCATACGCAACTACCTTCCCGTCTTGTATCGTAACACATCCTAATCTCGTATGAGAAGCATCACAATACACGCATTTAAATCCTTTCCGCCTCAGTGAATCAAAATCGAGCTTGGTCAAAACCCTCTTAAGCTTCTCAAAGCTCTCTTGTCGCTTATCCGCCCACACTGAAAGGTACTTCCTTTCTCAACAATTTCGTTAAAGTGCACTATCGATGAGAATCGCTCGACGAATCTTACGTAGTAACTGCTAATCCCAAGAAACCGCAAACCTCGCCATTTAACTTGGGTGGTTTCAATCTAGTACTACCTCAATCTTCCGAGGATCCACCCTTATCCCTTCCGCAGACACCACATGGCCTAAAACGCAATCTTCTTTCACCAAAATTCACACTTGCTGAATTTGGCATAAAGTTTCTTCTCCCTTAAAACTTGCAACATAATCTGGAGATGCTCATCATGCTCTATCTCTGACTTAGAATACACTAGGATATCGTCTATGAATACCACGACGAATTGATCCAAGTAAGGTTGGAAAACCCGGTTTATCATATCCATGAACGCAGCTGGGGCGTTCGTCAATCTGAATGGCATTACCAGAAATTCATAATGCCCATATCTTGTTCGGAAAGCTGTCTTATGGATATCTACTTCTTTCACTTTAAGCTGATGATAGCCCGACCTTAGATCTATCTTTGAGAATACATGACTCCTTAAGTGATCGAACAAGTCATCGATCCTTGGCAAAGGATACTTGTTCTTAATGGTCAGCTTATTCAACTGCCGGTAGTCTATACACATCCGTATCGATCCGTCCTTCTTTTTCACGAATAGGACCGGTGCTCCCCATGGAGACACACTAGGTCGAATAAATCCACGATCAAGCAACTCCTGGATTTGAGCCTTAAGCTCAACCAACTCCTTCGGTGCCATTCTATACGGAGCAATAGAAACTGGCGCTGTTCCAGGCAATAATTCAATCCCAAATTCTACCTCTCGATCCAGAGGCAATCCTGGAAGTTCTTCCAGAAAAACATCTACAAATTCTCTTACAGTCCTGACTCCTTCAACAGTTGCTTCTTTAGCCTCCAAGGCACTAACCAACATCAGAAAAGCCACACATCCCTTTCTAACCATCTTTTCTGCCTTAAGAGCGGATACTACATTTGATAAGTAGTTCCATCTCTCGCCCATCACTACAACTTCTTTGTCATCAATAGTTCTTAATGACATCCGCTTAGCAGCACAATCCACATTTGCACGATATTTCACTAGCCAGTCCATGCCTAAGATCAGATCGAATTCTCCGAATGGCAACTCCATTAAATTAGCCAGAAATTGCATCCCTTGAACTTCTAAAGGCACTTTCTTAAAGAGTTTATCTATTACTACTGTCTGTCCTAAAGGGCTAAGTACAGTCATCTTCCTAGGTACAGTCTCAGAAGTCACATGCAGAGCTTCGGATACTTCACTAGCGATGTACGAATGAGTTGACCCTATATCTATCAAAGTAATAAAGGGTAACCCAGAAATCAGAAACGTACCCGTAATAACATCAGGTGCATCACTGTCTTCTCTGTGATTTAATCAGATATACGAGACTGGTCGTCTCGCCTCGAGCTACCACTACCTCGCTCAAGTCCGCGACCTCTACCGAACCATTACTTCTTCCATTTGGACCTCGCTTCGTCCACCTCTGCTAGCTCGATTAACACCACGACTCTTTGGCGGTTCTTATCTGAATTCATCGGGCAATCCTTGATCATATGATCTTTAGACCCACACTTGAAACATCCCCCGGTCCTTTTCCAACATTCTCCTGGGTGCATCTTCCCACATTGAGCACAAGTACGATGTTGTCCTCCCGTAGCAATCTGCTAACCTCGCGACCCTTTAACTCTTGGTTTCTTTTGAAAATTCCCGGATGACCCTGAAGACCTAAAACTCCTCTTATTCTTATTCTGGCCTCTGTCCCGGTTCTATCTCTCAGTCCGCTTAACTCCTTCAGCTATCCTTGCCCTTTCTACTAAGACTGCAAAGTCTCTTTCCTGGTGCGGAGCAATCAACACTCGCAGTTCATCTCTCAGTCCATCCTCGAATCGATTAATTGTTCATATTCGGTAGCTACTATCCTCCGCATATCGGCTAAGTCTCAAGAACTCTGCTTCATACTCAGCTATCGTCTTATTTCCTTGCACTAAATTCAGAAGCGCCTTTCCCTGAGAGTCGATGTAGATAACTCCAACATATTTTCCTTCGAACTTAACTTTAAAATACTCCCAATCCACTCGATCCGCAGGGGCACTCTTCTTAACAGTGAGCCACCACTGGTAGGCCTCATCACGAAGTAGTGAAACAGCACCTTTCAACTTTTCCTCAGCAGTACAGTCCAAATCGTCCATGATCCTCTCGACTGCCTCTAACCAGTTCTCCGCTACATTCGGAGCTATTCCAGATACTCTCCTAAAAATCTCAGCTCAATTTGATCTAAGTCTCTCACCATCGACTTTCGAGACCCATTTCAGACTAGCTTCGCTACTCATTCCAAAACTTCAAGACCGACTTGTGATACTACGTCACCTCCTTCATTTTGCTCTTGAAATTCCACCCCAACAGGTGGTATGAGCTTCATTTTCGTAACCTTGACCGGATCTAACTGGTTTCGACACAGCCATTCTTCCTCTACCACGTCCACGACGACCACGCCCCTAGAACTCATATCTACTAAGCTTCTTATCTATTTTTACGAAAAAGTTTGATGCATTAGAGTCTTTTCACTTCTTATTAAAAGAAAGTTTTATGCAAAAAATATTTATTCAGTGGTTTTTCCATAGTAGTACACATACACCTAGGGTCCATGTCTCTAAAGTATAGTTTCCTTAGGCTTATCATACATTCATATCACTTTATCAATAAAAGTACTTACCTGATGGACCTGGGCCCAGAACTCGGATGCCATGCTTCAATAAAACCATTTAACTTAAGAAAACTTTCAAAAAGTCATTTGGGCTAAATTTTTGAAAATGTTGTGGGCTTCAAAACCCAAGGCCAAGAGTTTAAAATTGGGCTCTGATACCAAGTTGAAACACCCCAAACCCGGCCCAAAAAAAGCCTGATCGGATTTGATATGTTCCTCGAATAAAACTTTAGCAAATTCTCGTTTTGTTTAAGAAAAACTTGATGATTTCGTATAAAACAGCATTAACTTATTATTCAAAGTTGAAATCGAATTTAAATAAATTTGTATCTTCTTAAAACATTATTTTAAGAGAAATTTATAAGTTATAAGAAAACCAAATTTAATGAAAAATTTATTTATTATTGTAAAAATATATATATATATATATATATATATATATATTAGTGTCAAAAACAGTTTAAATTATTTATCGAAAACCATTTAGTTATTTAATAAATATTGTTCGTGGCAGAATAAAAATCCAAACGCAAAAATTAAAAACAGTTCATAGTGGCCTTATTACAAAAATAACAAAACCCATAATAAATTCTAAGTAATAAAAATAACTTAATAAATTTAATTAGGAGAAACTCCAAAATACTTTGTTGAGCAATGGCCACCACGTAGTCCTCGCTGACCCGATCCATCGTGCTAAGAGTCACCTGAAAAATATCCCATAAAAGGGTGAGTCATAGACTCAATGTGTAACAAAAACACTAAAAGCCCAATTGATCATGGCCTTTAAGCCCATTTAATAACACATATAGCCATAAGCCCAATTAAGTCATATTTAGCCATAAGCCCATTTTTATAGCAAATCAAATAAAATCATTTAGAAATCACATGGATATATATATAATGAAATGCAAACCCGGGCCCACCTAAATATCCATCCGCTACACACCACCCGTACCAACCAATCACACCGTGGGGATTACTAAATCGACCCTCCATCCGCTACACACCATCGAAGGCAGTTGCTGCAGTCAACATGCACATCGCCCTTATAATTTTGTGGCAAGGCCACCAGATAATTGTGACCGAAGTCACCGGATTCAAATATGTGACCGAAGTCACCAGATTCACATATGTGACCGAAGTCACCAGATTATGTGGTAAAAACCACCGGAACACTTCCCCTTATCAATAACACCCATATGCCCATGCACATACATATTATTTAGTTTTCATGCCATTTACCCCAAAATCATAGAAAAATCATACTTATTTCACATTTAGGCATATAGCAAAATTAGCGAAGTATTAGGGGTAAACATACCTAAATATCGCATACCACTGAATGGTACCCACAATCATTATCAAACATATTTTCATATAAATCTTATTTATTTTAGATCTATGAGGAATTTAGTATAATGTTACACACCTTATGACAGTGAGAACGATACCTTCCCGCTCGTCAACACCTAGTTAATTATCACACTTGATTAAAACACACTAATACTTATAATCTACACTATTGATGAGAGATCTAAATCCTTACCCTTGGAATCTCGGACAACCGTTATATGTGGTTTCTCTCCGATAGATGTATCAAAACTCGATGACAACCCACGAACGAAAAGTGGCTCGTGTACGCATCGACTTCAAATAAGCGATCTTCGTTAGAGGGTCCACAACCCGTGGAAAATCTCAGATCCCCGATCTGACCCTTCATTTGAAGTTTGAGGGTATAACAGAGCCTCCCCTCTTCCAAACACTCCTTACCATTCTTTTCGAACCTATCTTGTTCATCCCGAACTCTCCTCTAAAATAAAGTCGATTAGTAATCTATCTAAAAGAAACGATATAACCGAAAATGATAATCCTTACTTTCGATGATTCTGAATGATCTCTCCTTAAACGTTGGCTACCAACAAGAATCCTTAAAATCCCCTTCAAAGATTCGGCCTAGGAGAAAATGAGAGAATTAGGTTTCTAAATCGACTATTCTAAAAGAAAATAATGAGAACAATTGATAAAAATCCTTACATGACTATTTGGAGATTCGGCCTTATTGATTTATAAGAAAAGAAATGGTGATTTCAGCTTGGACAAAATGAGAAGAGAAAAGATAATGTTTTGGCTATGGTGGTTTCGGTTTTCAATAAAAGAGAAGAAAGAAAAAAAAATGAAAATGGAAGATGATTTAGTTTTAACAAAAGAGAAGAAAAAGAATGGTGGTTTTGGTTATGATAGATGATGGTTTTGGTTGAGAGAAAGAAGAAGAAAGTGAAAAAGAGAAAATAAAAGATTAAAAGAAAAAGATGATGATGATGATTTTCAAAAGAAAAGAGATGAGTTTAGAAACTTATGTGCATTCGGCCATGAGGGAAAAGGTGAAGAAAAAGGTCATTGAAACTTTGGTACTTTCGGTTACAAAGAGAAGAGAAAGATGTTATATTTTGGAGAATAGAAACTAAAAGACTACTCAAAACCGAAATGGTAAAATTTCAAATGATTAAAAGAGAAGAGAAAGGTTTCTCTTTTGTGTAATATGCAATCGGCTAAGAGACAAGGTTTGGAGAGAAAAGAAATGATGCACAAATTGGTTAAAGTTTTGGCCAACTTACACCCCTAAGGCTAATGCAAAATTCGGCCAACACCTTGCCAACATGATCCCCTTTTTCCTCCTTATTTCTTCCCCATCAATCCCTTGATTCTATCACAATTAAACCATCCCCCTTAGCCCCTTATACCGTCTAGTTTCATGGTCAAATGACCATGAAAAAGCTTCCAAAACATCATCCCCTCTTCAAGCCCTTTGTCCCTCTATCTTACCATAACTTCATGATTCCATACCATAACTCCTAACTTGCCTTTTTCCTAAGGTCTACTAACCAAAAATAAAAAGATGTCTATCCATTCTAGATAAGCTTGGCTGACACTATAGGAAAGAAATAAAAAAAATAAAATCCTTTCACTTGCTAGCTAGGGGATTCAAACCTCTCCCCTCATGCATTCACCCATGCGCCATTACCACCTTGCCAATTGACTTATTATGCTTAAAACCTCTTATCAATATTTCTTAAAGCCTATCTTGCTTAGCTCCATCTTAAGTATTAAAAATTTAATATTTCTCTAAGCATTCACTTACATACTGAAGTTCTTAAAACTTCCAAAGCTCACTCAACTACACATAGGCAATGTAACAACATTCAATTAGGTAAAAATGCATAACCCCTTTATTCAGGATGTTACAAGTTAGTGCCGCAACTGGTGCTACATAAGGAGTGTAGGGATGGGTTGGTTGATTAAATCCCCACAAGAGTGCAGGGTTGGACAGGAGACGGAGTGCAGGGTTGGTATGGGCATTAATGCATTGTATATGTGGTTTTATTTGAGATGGGCTCAGCCCGATAAATATGATTTGTGACATTTATGGGTTAAGGCCCAATCGAGGCTTTTATGGGCTAAGGCCCAATTGCCACGTTATTAAAATGGGCTTCATTTCAAATTGTGATTCATGTTCTTATTGATGAGGGTTATGCACACTGAGTTTTCAGTAAACTCACACCCTCTTTTTAATATTTTTTCTCACGTAATCCTCAGTAAGCGGTTCGACATGCTGGAGGACTCGAAGGTGGCCACACTACGAGCAATTTTGGGACTTTAGTATTTTACTTATTTTTAACTTGGGTTAATATTTTGTAATAAGGCCTCTCTTAAATTCTGGTTTTAGTTTTGGATTTTTAGTTTATTATGTTTTAAATCTTCTAAACTTTGTATCACGGTTTTCCAAAACAATATCTGGTTTCAAAATACTACGCTTTCACGAATAGGTCATAAACATCACGTTTTCATAAGTCAGTCATTTTAATTAAGTTCCCGCAACAAACAAAGTTTTTTTAAGTAATAACTTTTTAATAAATGTTGATTAATAATAAACAAACGCAAACTGGGACTTTAGTTTTTAATATCAAGAAAGGTTTTCAAATGGAACCATGGTTTCTTGAAAAGCACCCCAATGTGACACGCCAGATTCGGGCCTAACTTCTAGGCTGGGTTTTGGGTGTTACAGCTTGGAAGCTTGGAAACCCTAGCTATGGAGTCCCCCCTTGAAGTTTCGGCCTAAGGAAGAAGATGAGTATATTTTGCCATCTTTTTCCCTTTTAATTTCTTTTTATTGCCAAATGACTAAATTACCTTACCTATATTTGTCCATTTTTGTCCATGAAAGCCTAATGGTATAATTGCCATTTAAGGACCTCTACTTCAATTATGCTCTTCAATGAAATCCTTTAGTATCTAGAATTCTCATTTATCAACTTTTACAATTTAACCTTAATAAGCAAATTAGACATGAATTTCATAAAATTTTCTATCAATACTCTAACACATGCATCCAATCAATTAGTAAATCATAAAAATTAATCAAAATAAACTTTTCTATCTTGGATTCGTGGTTTTGCAACAACTATTCCGTTTAGGCCCTATTTTAGGATGTTACATTTGTCCCATAATCATGCATTAATAACTTCATGCTTATCAATCTTCTTTATTAACAAGTAATTCATATGCAAAAATTCCTTAAGATTAGACTAAGCTTCAAAATATGCCAACATGAATCATAGTTTGCATGTATGTCATAGCCATAGATAACATTCTTTATTTAGCATAATTTCCTATCAATCAAGCAAACAATCACAAAGCTTATTTATGATCTTAATATGTTGAACTCAGGACTTCCTCTCCACTAATGTAGGTGACATAATCATCAAATTAATAGGTCATTTATAAGGTTGTAATGGGACTCGGTTAAAGGTAGTGATTTTAAGAGATGAGACATTTCGGTTCTAAAAAATCTTAACCTTTAACTTTGTATTGGTTTTCTCATAATATAACCTTTTTTCTTTAAGTGAACCTTTGGAACACCCCCAAACTTATTTTGAACTCAAGCTCATACATTTTTCATTTTTTGGATACTGAGCAAACTTTTTTCGCTCTCTTTTTTTTTAGCATGAACACATACATCTTTATGAAAATTTCCTAAAATGTTGATTCCCAAGACAACTTTAGTTAAGATAGGTGCACAAAATTAGGATAACTTTAAAAAGATGGTAATTGGCTTATAATTTAGATTCATTGCAAAAAACAGGCCTTTAAGCTCAAAATTACAGTTTCAAGGGTTTAAAATCTTAGGGTTGGCTTGAAAAGGCTCAAATGGCCAAAGAAATAGTGCCTATATCATTTTAGATTTTTATGTCCCCTAGAATTTCACCTCAAGAAAGTTACTAAGTCAATTTAAAAGATATAAACCTTCATACATGTCTAATCTCAAAAGAAACTAAGTTTTCATGGCAAACATTACTAAGGCTAAGATCATACAAGCATTCCATTCTTCATGATAACATACTTTCACTTAGATAAAATCATCATTCATACTTGCATACAAACTATCTCAGTAACAAAAAATATCTCTAAACATTCATTTATTAAAATATACTTATGAAAGAAATGGTTGAAACATACTTGAAAATTTTAAAAGTTTGAGCAATTTATTTGTCTTACCCCCTTTAAAAGGAAGCAATGTTCTCATTGCAAGAACAAATTAATGAATGAAAACTGAACACCAGGTAGGGCTGTAAAGAAAGAGAGGTGAGTCATTAAGACTGATTAAATACCAAGTCTTCCCTAATAACCCAATCCTAGACATGTTCATTCCCATTACCACATCATTTAGTCTTATTCATTCTAAAGAAGTGTTAAGTTTGTTCATGCTTGATATGTTTTATATTGTAGAAATTAAATCCTAATTACGAAAGAAAGAATTTCCTATGGACCTAAAAATAATTAAATAAATAACAAGACAAGAATACCCCATTTTATTTTTCTGACCCATTCCCCTTGTCTTCTTTAGCTCCATCTACGCTTGCATAGTCAGTATCTTTCATCCATGTCTCAAAGATAGCATCTGGGAACTCAGGAACAAAAGTATTAGAGATATTCTTAAAAGTATTTCGAATTGAGTCATCTCTAATTTTTTTCATATTTCCAGTAAGTTTGTTGTTGAATGTGCATGAACTTGCACATATCCATCAAAATTGACAACTTCGATTTCCTTGAAGTACTTGCAGAAGTCGACATGGGAGTTGTATATTCAGGTTCAACACTTAGCTTGATCGGTTCTTCTTCTGGCTCAACCCTTGGTTCAGGAATGTTTAGTTCCTTATCAAATTCTTCCTCTTCAGTGTCTATAACTGAATTAGCTTCAGTTTCAGTTCCATCTGTTGACTCCTCGGTATCCAGCTTAGTTAGCTCTTCTTGCTCGTTTTGATTTAGCTCATGCACCCTCTCTACTAATCTTTCAAGATCATAATTTGTAATGCATCCTTGAACATATCGCCCCTTCAGATTTTCTTGTGTCTTAACACGGGCCTTTAAGCAAAGTGAAGTGATTAATGATGGGAAATAAGCACTTCCTGCCTTCTTTTTAGCACAATCGTGAATCTCCTTGAGGATAATTTTCCCAACATTAATGGACTTTTCTATCAAAATTGCATATAATAAAAGCATTCGTTCCATTGCGATGGTGGAACTATGTGAGATGGGCATAAAACTATAACGAACGAAATAAAACCATACCTTTGCTACTGGTTTTAAGTATTCTCTTCGAAAAGAATGGCTTCCATTCTTTCTTATAATCCATTGGGATCTTGGATTTTTCACAACATCAAGCACTTGTTGAAAAAATCCCAATTGATATTGTTCATCATAGGGTAGTACTCATCTTCTTCAACATCAGGTAAATTAAACAAATCATTGATGGACTTAGAAGTATGATGTACCTTTTTCTTTCGAACAATGACTTTAGTAGCATCTTGCATAGTCAAACTAGCATAGAATTATTGAACTAGTTCATCACTTAGAAGTGAATGAGCATCACAAAATCGTTCCCACTTGAGAGCATTGATTTTCTTTCTAATCGGTATAGGAGCAGCCATCAAATCATTACTCTTCAAGTCAAAACCTTTTTCCAGCATCATAGGTTGATGTTTGAAGATTGAATCAAATCTATCTTTCACTTCTTCATTGATCAAAATCGGGTTTTCAGGAGTAGTCTTTGAAGATCTGGTTCTTTTGCAAGACATGGTATCTTTTCCCAAAAAATTGGCAAAGTTTCTATATAAGAGAGAAAAGAGAAATCGACAAAGTGGGTAGAACTTTCTACGAAAAAAATCTTACGGTGGCAAGGATGGTTCGGCGATGACGATGACGACGACGTATGACAGCAATGGTGGTGCTTCGGTATCTCTTTGCAGTTGCAATAGGGAATTTCGCAAAATGGGAAGAGAACCAGGGTTTCTTTTGGGATTTGAGGTTGACGGCACAAAAGAGAGATTTAGGGATTTTTAGGGTGTAAGCAAATTACTTTGAGGGATATGAAAATTAGTAGAATGGAGAGGTTTTATATAGGGAAAGATTAGGGCAACATGTAGCAAAAATTTAGCTACATTAGGGTTACTTCGGTGGCAAGAAATGGGTGTGACGGCAAGGCATGGATTTTCCCTCCTTTTTGCTGTCTTGGGCCTCAAACTCAGATTGTATCTTACTAAAAAAAAATTGATTAGTACTTGGACCAAATTTGACCCCCTTTATTAACATAAAAATTTAAATTTGAAATAGAACAAATGAAACTTAAAAATTTTAAATCTTAATTAGAAAATTTCTTCATAACAAATTACATTAAATTAATTCCCAGGAAAGGTTAGAGGGGTCACAACGGTACCACTTAAGTTCCAATCTCCTTAGACAGAATTAATTAAATGTAATAAGTTAATAAAATAAGTTTTAATTATTTATTTATTTACAAAATGAGTTCATGAAAAATTAAGGGTCTATTAATTTGAACGAGGATTCAACTCGCTCAACTTCACCATCCTAGTAGTGTTTGAGACGTTGACCATTAACTTTAAACGTACCTCCGTAATTGTTGTATAATTCAATAGCTCCATAATGATAAAATAAGGTTCTTTCCATCGGGATTTAAGCTTCCCAGGAAATAACTTCAACCTTAAATTAAACAACAAAACCTTCTGACCTTTTTTAAACTCACGAGGTTGTATATGACTATCATGCCATCTCTTTGATCTTTCTTTACACATTTTAGCATTCTCATAGTAAAACAACCTTATCTCTTCCAACTCATCAAGTTGTAACATCTTTCTCTCCCGGCTTACATAAGATCAAAGTTTAACAGCTTCAAAGCCCAGTGAGCTTTATTCTCCAACTCTAATGGCAAATGACATGCCTTTCCAAAGACTAATTGATAAGGAGTCATTCCTAATGGTGTCTTAAATGTTGTTCGATAGGCCCATAATGCATCATCGAGCCTTCGAGACCAATCTTTTCTGCTAGGGCGTACTACCTTTTCAAAGATACCTTTGATTTCGCGATTCACTCTTTAAACTTGCCCATTAGACTGGGGGTGATAGGCAGTAGCAATCTTGTGCTCCACATCATGTTTATCAAACAACCACTTAAGCCATTTGTTCACAAAATGAGAACCTTCATCACTGATAATAGCTCTTAGTATCCCAAATCGTGTAAACACATGCTTATGTAAGAATCGCATGACTACTTTAGCATTATTTGTAGGGTATGCTTTAGCTTCAACCCACTTGGATACATAGTCCACAGAAACTAAGATGTATTTGTTCCCATACGAAGAAGGAAATGGGCCTAAGAAGTCAATGCCCCATACTTCGAATAATTCAATCTCCAAAATGTTTATCAAGGGCATCTCATTCCTCCTTGATATATTTCCAGTCCTTTGGCATTTATCACAGTTCTTCACATAAGCATAAGCATCTTTAAATAGTGTAGGCCAAAAGAAACCTGCTTGTAAAATCTTTGCTGCAGTACGTAAACCACCAAAGTGTCCCCCACTTAGAGATGAATGACAATGATACAAGATCTCAATAATCTTACTTTCAGCTACACACTTTCAGATCATATTATCTGTACATTGTTTAAACAAAAATGGATCCTCCCAAAGACAATACCGACTATCATGAAGGAATTTTTTCATTTGTTGGTATGTCATTTCTCGAGGAATTATTCCACATGCAAGATAATTGGCAAAATCAACAAACCAGGGTATTTCAAGAATTCGATTTACCTAAAATAAGTGTTCAAAAATTCTCGTTGATAGGCACACATGACTGAGTTACCACATCTTGCTCCAACCTCGACAGATGATTAGCTATTTGATTTTCGACACCTTTTCTGTCTTGGATCTCAAGGTCAAATTCTTGGAGTAAAAGTATCCAACGAATTAGCCTTGGTTTTGCATCTTTCCTCGTGAGCAAGTATTTAATGGTCGCATGGTCATTAAATACTATAACTTTGGTACCTATAAGATATGAGCAGAATTTGACAAAAGAAAACACTATAGTGAAGAGTTCCTTTTCAATTACTGTATAATTGAGTTGAGCTCCCGTCAAAGTTCTACTTGCGTAGTAAATCGGGTAAAACACTTTTTTTTCTTTGACCCATCACAGCTCCAACGGAATTGTAACACCCCAAACCCGCCCAAACACCATGACCGGATCTGGCATGCCACTAAGAAGAATTAGTAAAAACATGTCGCATTTTTGGAAAATATTTTCCTAAAGTTTAACCTTTTATTCGGGAAAAACTTAATAGGTTGATAATTTAGATAAGCTATAAATTCTATAAGATGTTTCTATGAATTAAAAACTGAAACTTAAATACATGCCTTACAAAAAAAAAGTGTAAACTTAAAATATCTAATAATAATAATAAAAGTCCAAAATTAAAACTGAACCGAAATATAAAGCCAACAGCCCGTGGCCTTATTACATTGAAATTTAAAACCCATTAAATAAAGATATAAAACAATAAACTAAAGACTTTTGCTGAATCCAAATGTTCTTTTTCATGGCCACCTTGCGCTCCTCTCAGCCCGGTCCGATGTACTAAGTGCTACCTGAAAAAAATATTAAATAATAGGTTGAGTCGCGAGACTCAGTGTGCAACCCTCATGCACCATTAAATTTGGGCCTTAGCCCCACAGAACAGAATAACAGATTAATATATATAACAAAAATTATGCAAGCCCAACCCAAATCCTAGGTTTCCATCTACTACACGCCACCCTTACCGACCATTCACACCATTGGGGATTTCTACAATCAACCTACACCGCTACACGCCATTGATGGTAGTCATGCTGCTCATCGTCAGATCATGGCAATAGCCACTACAACAGATCATGGCAAAAGCCACTACTACAGATCATGGCAAAAGCCACTACAACAGATCATGGCAAAAGCCACTACCCAGAACACTTCCCCTTTCATCAAACCCAACCCCGTGCAATCACAGAAATCAGCATACTTATAAAACATATCATCTTATCAGGAACATTCACTGAAGAATGCAGAGATCACTAACCTGGTGATTCGCTTTTACCCTCTTCGGGTTTCAAACGTTATGCTAGGATTTCGGCATTTAACAGAATATAAGTAGATTTATTAACACATATTAACAGACAATCTAATGGTGTGAAAAGCTACACACCTGATAACGCATAGTACTACTCTCTATGTTGATACCCTCGCTGATCTGATCTACTGCCTTTTGTCTACAACCTTGCTCAAAAGCCGAAAGAACGCAAGGATAATGCCTCTCCTATATTCGGCCAAGGTTAGTGCTTTACCCAATTTATACATTTAAATTAACAGATATCCTTACCTTAAAATCTCAAAGGTAATTCGATCCGAGTACTACTGAACTCTGGCTTAAAAATCTAAATGATTGGACCCCCTTCAAATCCCGAAATGCCGCAAATGAGAGAAAACACCTGATTAGTTAACCATATAGCCATTCGACTAAGATCTCTAAAAGCCAGAAAAAGATTGAAATCTCACGAATCGACACTTACCTATACAAATGGTTTCAACTACTCTTTGCAGGAAGATTCGGCAATCACAGCAGAAGATCGAAGCTTAGAAGATTAGAGATATAAGAATTTTGGCTTTTAAGAAAATCTCGAAAAAGATGAACAAGAGGAAGATTTTGGCTATAAGAACAAACAAGAGTGTAGTTTCGACTTTTAGTGAATGGAAGAAGAATAACAATGGAGATCAGAAGATTCGGCTAATAGGAAATTTCAAAGAAAGAAGAAAGGGTGAAGGAGGTGGTGATTTTCGGCTTTTGGAAGAGAAAAGATGAGAAAAGAAAAACAACTAAGATGGCCTTCAGATTTTCGGCACAAAGAAGGAAGAAAAAATAGGGTTCAAATGCCAAAATTGATGAGCTATTCCCCCTATTTATAGAAAATTCGGTACCCCTATGGCTATTAGAAATTGATTTCTTTACTCCTCTAGGTGATGGAATTTCGGCCAACTCTGCTCTCAGCAGATAGCTCCTAATTTTTCTTCTTTTATCTTCCATATTATCAACTATATTATCTAAATTATCCCATTCTCATAAATCCTACTATTTTTGAGCCTTGTAGACGTCCACTCCACCTAACCCTAATGTTGAAAATTAGCTAACTTGAATTCAAGGAATTGGGCTCCTTGAAACTTAAATTTGGGCCCCTTGCTCCCTGGTGTGGCATCACCTCATTGTTCCCTTAGTGGCGCTACTGACCACTGGGCCACAAGCCCATTTTGATGTTTTAAACACAGGTACTACCTTTTTAAATCCTATAATCCCGAACAAAAAACTTAATTAGGGCCTCAACCAAAACCTAAGAGTCCATTTTTGTGTCCTCTATTTTCTTAATCTGTTTTTGAGGCCTCATGCCTAAGACTAGGGTCCACTAAGTAAGAACATAAATTTTTCCTATGGTTTCCCCTAACTCTAAGGCTTTAACTAATCCCGATAATACCTTAATATTATTATTCTAAGTGCTACACATACATATTAACTCCCATGTATAGAAATTAAAAGTTTTGAGATTTTTGGGGCGTTACAACCTAATAGGCCCAAATCTACTAGGCCCAAATTCGGGATGTTACAGGAATAGTCACTTGATCGTACATCAACTCAAAAGGTGAGTTCCAATCAGGTGTAATGATTATTGGGGCTAAGATTAACTGCTTCTTTAGATCTTTAAAAGCTTTTAAACATGCTTTGTTGAAATCAAACACTGTATCTTTCTCTAACAACAAACATAACGGTTTAGAAATTTTTGAGAAATCTTTGATAAACCTTCGGTAAAAACTGGCATGGCCTAAGAAACTTCTGACTCCTTTCACATTCATTGGGGTCAGTAATCTTTCAATTACGTCCACCTTTTCTTTATCGACTTCAATTCCTTTTTTTGAGATCTAATGACCTAAGACAATCCCTTCCTTGACCATAAAATGGTATTTTTCCCAATTAAGGACAAGATTCGTCTCTTCACATCTCTTCAGTACCTTAGCCAAATTACTCAAAAAGATATCATAAGTGTTACCAAAAATAGAAAAATCATCCATGGAAACCTCAACAAAATTTTCAACCATATCAGTAAATATTACCATCATGCATCGTTGAAAAGTTGTAGGTATATTGCATAAAACAAAAGACATTCGCCTAAAAGTAAGCATACCGTATGGACAAGTAAAGGTTGTTTTATGTTGGTCCTCCAGGGCTACAACTATTTGGTTATATCCTGAACAACCATCTAAAAAATAATAGAATTCATTACCTGCTAATCAATCTAACATCTGATCCATAAAAGGCAATGAAAAATGATCCTTTCGAGTGGCTTTGTTCAACTTTTTATAATCAATACAAATTCTCCAACCGGTAACAGTTCTCGTTGCAATTAACTCATTACACTCATTTTCAACAATCATGATTCCACCTTTCTTCAGCACACACTGCACCAGACTTACCCACGAACTATCTGAAATAGGATAGATGGTTCCTGCATCTAATCATTTGATCACTTCCTTTCTCACAACTTGTTTCATAATAGGATTGAGCCTCCTTTGCCCATCAATTTGAGCTCTTTCACCTTCTAAAATGATTTTATGCATGCAAAAAGAAAGGCTTATACCTTGAATATTAGCTATGGTCCAACCAATTACTTTCTTAAATTTCTTTAGAGCAGCAATTAGTTGCTCCTCTTGATCTTTCGTCGGTTCTGCTAAAATAATCACAGGAAAAGTAGAATTGTAACATCCTAGATTAGGGGTTATCCGTTCGTGCGTAATTCATGAGATAGTGGGATCAGTGGGTGTGTTGGATGTGTTCGGAAGAGTTTCAAGAACCTTAAGATGAAAGGAAATATAAGGAAATGTAAGGAAATGTAAAGAAAGGAAATGTATGGAAATGTATGGAAATGTAAGGAAATATGGAAATGTAAGGAAACGAAATATATACGATTAAAAGAGGAAACCTAAGTAAATTAGGAAAGTGAACATTTTGGAAACCTAAGTAAATTAGGAAAGTGAACATTTTGGAAACCAAGCCAAAATAGGAAACTAAACATTTTGGAAACCAAACCAAAATAGGAAACTAAACATTTTGGAAACCAAGCCAAAATAGGAAACTAAACATTTTGGAAACTTGGAAAATCTGAGCATGAAAATTTTGGAAACTTAAAATGACCCGAATGTCGAATTTTAGAGCCCAAAGGGGAACTTAGGGCCAAGTGACCCTAAAATATAAAGTACATGAAATTTGACCCAATAACAGACTTGAAAATGTGGCTGAAGATGCCACCTAAAGCCTTAGGAAATGGCCCACATGCAAAAGGTTTTGGGCTTGAGTTCGAGTCACATAAGAAGCAAATAAAATAAGTTTTATTTTGGTTCTAGAAGCCCAAGAGGTGGACGGCACAAAGCTTGCAAAGAGGAGTTTCACTCTCTTTAAAACTCGACTAATTAGAAGATCATAAGGACTCTTAAGGGAAGAGTTTAATTCTCTTTAAAATTCGCTAAATAGGTGGATAAATGAAGAATTATTCTTTAATTATGAAAATAAGGAAGAGTGGTGGCCAAGTAAAGGATTCTTGGCCTAGTAAATTCGGCTATAAAAGGAGGGACTAGGGCCATTCATTATTCATTCTCCTCTCTTTTCCTCTGCCAGAATATTCTTCTTGAGCATCCATTCTTTTCTTCTTTTCTTTTAACCTCCTAGCCGATTTCCTTCTAAGCCTATTATCCTCTCTTCTTTCATCTTTGAAACCAAATACATAAGGGAATCATAGCCGATTGTTCATCAAGTCTCTAAGCCGAATCTCGAAGGTTGAAGTGAAGGTGCAATCGATTCCTTCAAATAAGGGTAAGATCCAAGTTTAGTTTCCCATTCTTTTATATTCTAGACTTATTGAAATTTAGAGACTAATTTCGATTATTAATCTTGGTGAATCATGGAAGAAGAAATTCTTTTCCGAAGGTACACCATAGGCCACGTGTTCCCTAGTTATTCGGTGAATCTTGGATTTAAAGTCCATAAGGTAAGCATCTAAAAATATTCAGCCAATGTTTGTGAGATTATCTAGATCAATTCTTTAATTATTGAAAAGCGAAAACTAACCCATATTGAGATTCAAGGTTGGCGAATATCGTAAAGGAAAAACCAAGTGTTCGGATTTGAATAAACACCTAATCACCTCAAGGTAAGTCTTTTACAAATCCTACTAGGATTTGGATATCATAGCCATATAGAATTTATGCTAAGTAATAAAGGATGAATCAAATGTAGGGACTAAGGATCTAAACTTTAGATCTAGCTTTTCGGAATCTCAAGGAATCGCTAAACAAATCAGGTGTGTACGCACACTAACTTTCGATATTTCATATGGCAATTATTTTTATTATATGATTATACGTAAGAATATGAATATGGCTAAGTACCCTAAGGTGGTACAAAAGTACTCAGGTACGTTTTCTACTTCTGATAGGATTATGAAATATGTTATAACATGTGAATATATGTATATGATTATGAATTTAAGTATGTTATGCATGATATATATTTATATATTTGGGGCATTCGGGATTTATGTGAAAGGGGAAGAAGGTGTTGACTTCGGCCTCACCAATGTTATATTTGAAGGTGTTGACTTCGGTCTCACCAACGTTATATTTGAAGGTGTTGACTTCGGTGTCACCAACGTTATATTTGAAGGTGTTGACGTCGGTCTCACCAATGTTATATTTGAAGGTGTTGACTTCGGTCTCACCAACGTTATATTTGAAGGTGATTGACTTCGGTCTCACCAACGTTATATTTGAAGGTGTTGACTTTGGTCTCACCAACGTTATATGGTGACTACGGTCACAAATATTTGAATATGGTGTGTAGCGGATGGAGGGTTGACTTAGTAGTCCCCACGGTTGTACAAAGGTTGGTACGGGGAGTGTAGTGGATGGCTAATTAGGATTGGGTTTGGGTTGCATCATAATTTCATTTTATATGGATCGATGTTTTGAACATGAATGCGATTTGTTGAATGTTAGTCTTGTGTGCACATTGAGTCTGTTGACTCACCCGTTGTGGGAACTATTTTCGGTGATGAAAGGATTGGACCGGGGCGGTGAGCGTTGAGGTGGCCATGCTACATTCGGAGAATTTATTTAGTTTGGACTTTATTTGATTTAGTTACTTTTATTTTATTTTGGGTTTTACTTGATGTAATAAGGCCATAAGGCCCATTGGATTTTCTTTATTTCCGCTTATTCATGTTGATTGTGTTACAATTTATTTTTAATTAAAGTTAAGAAAAACAAAATTTATTTCTTTCAAAATAATAAACCCTAAAATTGTTTTGTCACCTCACTTAAGTTGGATTTTCAAAATTTATTAAATGGGTTCCAATCTAAGCCCAATCCAAACAACATTTGTCTAAAAATTTTACAAATTTTCTCTAAGTATCGAATCTTTTTGAAACCGATTTACTTTAGGAACATACCAGATCCGATCCATTCTCGTGGGCCGGGTGTGGGGTGTTTCAATTGGTATCAGAGCCCAGTTTTAAACTCTCGGCCTGTGGGCTAAGGCCCAAAACATTTTCAAAGCGAGCCAAATGATTTTTTCTTTGAAACATAAGCAGGTTTTATGGCATGGCACCTAAGTCTCCGACCCGCAGTCCACCAGGTAAGTACCCTAACTATATGTGTGATTCTATGAACTGTTTAAGGGTAGAAAAGGCATGGAACGTAGAATAGCATGATAGGAACTTGAACCCTAGGATTAGTCTACTCAAACACAAATACATAAGACTTAATACACTAGACAAACCTGTAATTAAGTCACCGAGCTAGGTGTGGTAACTGTTGTGCGCATGTCAGGAGTGGATTCAAGAAGAGCTTGGTATTTAAGCAGTCCTAGTGACTCACCTCCTCTTTACTCGAATCCTACCTAGTGCGTAGTAACCGTTCACCCTAACCAAGAGGACTTAGTCACGGGCTAAACCTAATAACTAAAACCCGAAAGGGACTAGCCGTATTTTTCGAAACCCTAATTTTAAAATTTCTAAATTACCTCTTGATTTGAAAAGAATATTTTATAAATTTTCTGAAATATTTCGATTTACAAATTTACTAAAATACCCCTAATGATAAAATTACAAAATGCCCTTGGTTTATAAGATGTCCAACTACTCAATAGTTTTACCAAAATTTCATTATGTTATAAAAGTCCAAAACCCTAATTTACAAACTATCAAAATACCGTGAATTTTGGAAAATTACAAAATTTCCCTAACTTACCAAAATTTTCAAATGACCCCGATTTCCAAAATTTTTACAACTTCATCGTCTTTGGAAAATAAATTTCTCAAAAGAACCCTCAAAGTTTTGTAACTTCAAATATCCCGATTTATTAAAATTTTACAATTTACCCCCGGGTAGTGGAAAAACAACAACAAATGAAAACTACAACATTTCTCTGAATGAACTAAGGTTCATAATTGTTTGATGGATGTATAAGTGAATGAAAAGACTGTATGCTTGTATGAATACGAAAGAACCACTCCTAAACTCCTTTTCATAAAATTGTTCACGGTTAAACAGTGGAACAAAGTACTAATGCATAAAACTCTTTAATCAGATTAAATCGTGACGTTAGAAATAAGTTCTCGGGAACGTGAACTAAAAAAAAAAAAGAAAAAGAAAAATAAATAATGTGCCTAGAAAGTATGATAGTTCTTTAAGATCGAAAAGTCTTGCAAACAATAGCGTAGTGTGGTGAGTTAGACTATGCGGATGAATGATAGTAAGTAATTTCGAGGACGAAATTATTTTTAAGGGGTAGAACGTAACATCCTAGATTAGGGGTTATGCGTTAGATGCGTAATTCATGAGATAGTGGGATCGGTGGGTGTGTTGGATGTGTTCGGAAGAGTTTCAAGAACCTTAAGATGAAAGGAAATATAAGGAAATGTAAGGAAATGTAAAGAAATGAAAGGAAATGAAAGGAAATGTTTGGAAATGTATGGAAATGTATGGAAATGTAAGGAAATGTATGGAAATGTAAGGAAACGTAAGGAAATGTATGGAAAGGTATGGAAATGTATGGAAATGTAAGGAAATGTATGGAAATGTAAGGAAATATATGGAACGATTAGTTAAAAGAGGAAACCTAAGTAAATTAGGAAAGTGAACATTTTTGGAAACCTAAGTAAATTAGGAAAGTGAACATTTTGGAAACCAAGCCAAAATAGGAAACTAAACATTTTGGAAACCAAACCAAAATAGGAAACTAAACATTTTGGAAACCAAGCCAAAATAGGAAACTAAACATTTTGGAAACTTGGAAAATCTGAGAGCATGAAAATTTTGGAAACTTAAAATGACCCCGAATGTCGAATTTTAGAGCCCAAAGGGAACTTAGGGCCAAGTGACCCTAAAAATATAAAGTACATGAAATTTGACCCAATAACGGACTTGGAAATGTGGCTGAAGATGCCACCTAAGGCCTTAGGAAATGGCCCACATGCAAAAGGTTTTGGGCTTGAGTTCGACTCACATAAGAAGAAAATAAAATAAGTTTTATTTTGGTTCTAGAAGCCCAAGAGGTGGACGGCACAAAGCTTGCAAAAGAGGAGTTTCACTCTCTTTAAAACTCGACTAATTAGAAGATCATAAGGACTCTTAAGGAAGAGTTTAATTCTCTTTAAAATTCGCTAAATAGGTGGATAAATGAAGAATTATTCTTTAATTAGGAAAATAAGGAAGAGTGGTGGCCAAGTAAAGGATTCTTGGCCTAGTAAATCCGGCTATAAAAGGAGGGACTAGGGCCATTCATTATTCATTCTCCTCTCTTTTCCTCTGCCGAATATTCTTCTTGAGCATCCATTCTTTTCTTCTTTTCTTTTAACCTCCTAGCCGATTTCCTTCTAAGCCTATTATTCCTCTCTTCTTTCATCTTTGAAACCAAATACATAAGGGAATCATAGCCGATTGTTCATCAAGTCTCTAAGTCGAATCTCGAAGGTTGAAGTGAAGGTACAATCGATTCCTTCAAATAAGGGTAAGATCCAAGTTTAGTTTCCCATTCTTTTATATTATAGACTTATTGAAATTTAGAGACTAATTTCGATTATTAATCTTGGCCGAATCATGGAAGAAGAAATTCTTTTCCGAAGGTACACCATAGGCCACGTGTTCCCTAGTTATTCGGTGAATTTCGGATTTAAAGTCCATAAGGTAAGCATCTAAAAATATTCGCCAATGTTTGTGAGATTATCTAGATCAATTCTTTAATTATTGAAAAGTCGAAAACTAACCCATATTGAGATTCAAGGTTGGCGAATATCGTAAAGGAAAAACCAAGTGTTCGGATTTGAATAAACACCTAATCAACCTCAAGGTAAGTCTTTTACAAATCCTACTAGGATTTGGATATCATAGCCATATAGAATTTATGCTAAGTAATAAAGGATGAATCAAATGTAGGGACTAAGGATCTAAACTTTAGATCTAGCTTTTCGGAATCTCAAGGAATCGCTAAACAAATCAGGTGTGTACGCACACTAACTTTCGATATTTCATATGGCAATTATTTTTATTATATGATTATACGTAAGAAAATGAATATGGCTAAGTACCCTAAGGTGGTACAAAAGTACTCAGGTACGTTTTCTACTTCTGATAGGATTATGAAATATGTTATAACATGTGAATATATGTATATGATTATGAATTTAAGTATGTTATGCATGATATATATATATATTTTTGGGGCATTCGGGATTTATGCGAAAGGGGAAGAAGGTGTTGACTTCGGTCTCACCAACGTTATATTTGAAGGTGTTGACTTGGTCTCACCAACGTTATATTTGAAGGTGTTGACTTCGATCTCACCAACGTTATATTTGAAGGTGTTGACTTGGTCTCACCAATGTTATATTTGAAGGTGTTGACTTGGTCTCACCAACGTTATATTTGAAGGTGATTGACTTGGTCTCACCAACGTTATATTTGAAGGTGTTGACTTTGGTCTCACCAATGTTATATGGTGACTACGGTCACAAATATTTGAATATGGTGTGTAGCGGATGGAGGGTTGACTTAGTAGTCCCCACGGTTATACAAAGTTGGTACGGGAGTGTAGTGGATGGCTAATTAGGATTGGGTTTGTGTTGCATCATAATTTCATTTTATATGGATCGATGTTTTGAACATGAATGCCGATTTGTTGAATGTTAGTCTTGTGTGCACATTGAGTCTGTTGACTCACCCGTTGTGGGAACTATTTTCGGTGATGAATAAAGGACGGACCGGCCGGTAGAGCGTTGAGGTGGCCATGCTACATTCGGAGAATTTATTTAGTTTGGACTTTATTTGATTTAGTTACTTTTATTTTATTTTGGGTTTTACTTGATGTAATAAGGCCACAAGGCCCAATTGGATTTTCTTTATTTCCGCTTATTCATGTTGATTGTGTTACAATTTATTTTTAATTAAAGTTAAGAAAAACAAAATTTATTTCTTTCAAAATAATAAACCCTAAAATTGTTTTGTCACCTCACTTAAGTTGGATTTTCAAAATTTATTAAATGGGTTCCAATCTAAGCCCAATCCAAACAACATTTTTCTAAAAATTTTACAAATTTTCTCTAAGTATCGAATCTTTTTGAAACCGGTTTACTTTAGGAACATACCAGATCCGATCCATTCTCGTGGGCCGGGTGTGGGGTGTTTCAAGAATAGTCACCTAAATAAACGTATTTCAAATGGGAAGGAAGTACCTTTAGTTCGAGTTTAGGTGGTTCTTCAATTAACAACTTCGGTTGCACAAATTCTCTGACTTCTAACTCCAACAGTTCAAACTGTGTGGATTGAATAAAATTTCTCGGAATGGCTTCCATCAAAGCCATGTTTTCTTCACCTTCTTCATCCTCTAAAGGGTCAAGATCTAAGGCTTTCTCCAATGGATCTTCTTCAAAATTGCTTTCCATAGAAACCAAGGTTTCTATGTCCTCCATAATTGAACAGTCTTCTGCCGGATTGGGAAATTTCATCGCTTTAAGAATGTTAAAGTTACCTGATTGTCTTGAACTCGCATGGTGAGTTCCTCTTTCTGCACATCAATTAACGTTCTTCCTGTGGCTAAGAAAGGTCTCCCAAGGATGATCGGCACTTTCTTGTCTGCTTCAAAATCTAGGACAATGAAATCAGCAGGAAAAATAAATTTATCGACTCTTACCAAAACATCCTTGATCTTTCCTTCGGGTTATGCTAAAGATCGATCCGCTAGTTGAAGCGTCATGGTTGTAGGTCTTACTTCACCTATCCCTACCATCTTGAAAATAGACTTAGGCATCAAGTTGATACTCGCTCCTAAGTCACACAAAGCTTTACCACAGTAAGACTCACCAATGTTACAGGGTATAGTAAAGCTTCCTGGGTCTTTCAATTTCGGTGGCAGTTTGTTTTGCAGGAATTCACTAGACTCCTTTGTCAAGGCAACAGTCTCATACTCACTCAGTCGTTTCTTCTTGGACAGTATATCCTTCATAAACTTCACATAGTTTGGCATTTGTTCTAAAGCCTCCACCAACGGAATATTGATGTGTAACTGCTTTAGAACATCCAAAAACTTCTTGAATTTCACCTTTTGTTTTTACTTTTGTTGCTGTAATCTTTGCGGATATGGAGGTGATGGAACTTTCGGTTGAATCGGATAACTCTTATGAGTAGGTAAATCTACATCCAAAGAAGATGTTAAAGTATCTGAATTCACTAAGTTAGGATTTACCTTGTCAGTCTTTGCAGGTTTTGATTCCTTTGGTGTAGGAATTTCAACAGCTAGTTGATTCTTCTCAACGGGCTTATCTTCGACATCAATCAATTGGGGTTCCAGAATTTTACCACTTCGCAATGCCACTGCCTTGATATGTTCTTTACCCAAATTTCTTGGATTCTTAGTATTGCTCGACAAGGCTCCTTGCAGTCTATTACGAAGCTCCGTAGCTAGCTGACCCATTTGGTTTTCCAAATTTTTCAATGTTGCTACTTGGCTTTGGATCAAAGTGCCATTCTTTGCCATATACGCTTTCAACAAGTTCTCCAAACTGTTTGATGCCTCAGCTTGAGTGGTTTTGGAGCTTACTGATTAAACCCTTGAGATTGGTTGGATCTTTGCTGCAATAAGTTATTGTTCGGTCCATTTCCTTGGTTACTCCAAGAAAAGTAAGGATGATTACGCCATGAAGGATTGTAGAAGTTGGACTGGGGTCCTTGTCCACTCCTATTTTGATATTGGTTCCCCACATAGTACACTGACTCGGGATTTGATGGACAATTCTCAAAAGAATGACCTTTCCCACAGTGCATACATGAAACTACTTCAAACGAACTTGGTGGCTGTGCTACAAAATTATTAGCACTATTAGCGATACATTATTTTAACATAGAGGAAATAGACGATACCTAAGCTGATAACGAAGTGAGGGCATCAACTTTATGAACTCAGGCTACACGTCTTCTTGAAGCTATTTGATTTGTTGGCCATTGATAGTTATTACTTGCGATCCTCTCGATGAACTCATTGAATCGCTCCCAAGCCTCATACAAAGACTCGTCATCCAATTGTTGGAGAGTTGTGATCTCGTTCCTCAACTTGGCGTTTTTGCTAGGTGGGAAATACTTAACCAAAAACATCTCTGCTAATTCTTGCCATGTAGATATGGAACTTGGTGGCAATGAATTGAGCCATGCTCGTGCTCAATCTCGCAACGAGTACGGAAACAACTTCAACCTTAGTGCGTCTTCAGTCACACTGGCTATCTTGAATGAATTACTCACCTCCATAAACAATCGAAGGTGGAGATGTGGATCTTTCGTGGGCATACCACTAAATTGGCTCACTGTTTGTAGCATTTGAAACATCACTGGTTTCAACTCAAATTGGGTTGCCTCAATATCTAGCCTTCTAATTACTGGATTTAACTCACTAAAAAGTGGCACAGCATATTGTCTGATGCATCGATCCCTACCATCGGCAATGAGGATGGGATTTCTTACATGATTAGCTTCATTACCTTGGTCTTGATTCTGATTTCCAAGTTCCATCTCGACTTGTCTTTGAACTATTCGTTCACGTCTTCCTTGTCTGAAAGTTCACTCAAATTCAGGGTTTACAGGGAGTAAATCGATAATTCAATCTATGCTCATAAACACCTGAAAAGAAAATTATAAAATTAAAAAGAACAAGTTAGTAATGTTAGAAATAAATCAAATTGAAAATAAATAATTTCACGAAAGAAATGACTATCGCAACAGTTGACAATCCCCAGTAACGGCGCCAAAAACTTGTAACGCGTAAGTTTGTGCAAGTGTACACAGTCGTTATCAAGTAATAAGTAAGTATCGAGTTATCATCTCCACAGGGGTTGTATTTGTGCTAAGTCACTTATTTTGTAAAATTATATTAACAATTTGGTAAATAAAAACACAATATAGTTGAAAAGTGGTGATTAAAATATATTAAACTAAATGCAATGATCCCTAATGCAAATTATCCTAAGTATGCAAACTATATGAATGAAATAGATTTTAGTAAAATTAAACACAATTTGCAATAGTTATAACATAAATAAACTAGGAAAATTACTTTAATTAAACTCAATTTATTATCAACATGCTTAATAACATTCGAAAAAACATTCCATGGCAACTCGATCTTACATGAGTTTTGAAACCACATTACATCCTTTCGGAATCCTTTACTTAGTAAATACGCATTTTACTGATTCTTATTTACTAAGGGTTTCTTAGCATTCATGAGGTAATAGGGACGTGTCAGGTTTGAAACAGTTTAATCACACAAATCAAAAAACTATGAATCAAAAAACTATGTATGGTCAGAGTTGTTATGCAACCTACAATTTAATCAGGTTAGGATCTAAATTGAGCATGCACATTTCAATTATGTGTCCATTAGCCGTCGTCTGGTCAGGATCGCTTAGCTAATTTAGGTGCATCTCAATCACGTATGAACGAAATACAGACTTGATTTTAATTGAAAACATGATCGATTGAGGCACGAACATTATAAGCATGAATCAAATAAATATTATTTAATCAAAGCAATCATCCTAGCTTAAATGAAATTAAGATAACATTGTTGTAAACAAGAACAAAAACACATAGCAAACATTTTTAGATTAAATTAAAGAAAAGAAAGATTAAACCCAATTCAGAGTGGCTCTCACCCAAGACTCTGACTGATGAGGCTCCTTCGTTCCTTTGCTTTGCTCCTTTGCTGATGGCTCTCCAAGGTGGCCGACCAAGGGTTCTTTAATGGGCTTAATTGCTAAAATCTCTATAAAGAGATGATGTTAGGAGTGGGAATGGAAAAGACTAAGAGAATTTGGAGAGAAAAGAGAATGATGAATGATGAGAATGAATAAGGAATGATTGAGGGATGATGAATGAAGGAATGAAAGGGTCTTATTTATAGGTGAAGAGAAGGGGATAGTTTTCTAAAAATAGTGCATGTTAACCTCTTGAAATCTCCTCAAATTGTGGCCGGCCATGCTTAGTGGCTTTTAACCTAATTTTTGCTTGATTTTTAAGCAATTTTAGATGCCACACAACTCAGGACTGAGACTCGGTCAATCGTAAATCTTTGGGAAAATCTCTAATTTCTTCAACACTACAAGGACCTTGTGTAATTAAACCAAAGAATGGTTTAAATGGACAGCCATGTGTAGCCGAATATTGGGTTGACTTGGTCTCCAATTTGGACAGGTTTGTAATCCAGCAAAGCTATCAGTCTTGTCCTGAATAAATCAACAAGTTAGAAGACCACTGAATAAAATTTATCCAATTTAATTAATTAATTAAAACCCAAATTATTAATGAAATATTTTAAAATTAATTATGAAATATAATTTTATATTTTATTATTTAATTTAATCATGCATGGCCTACTTTATGTCTTAAAAAATATAATATATTCAAATTAATATAAAATAAGCTATTTATTGCATGAAAACTATATAACAAAGCATAAAATCACATTTTAATAATTTCTATATCCTAATTTCATATTTTCACATATTTCATTAATTTATTAAACAATACTTAGTTTTAACAATGGATTTAAGTAAAAAGGTGATAAATTACATAGGAAAAATCCTATATATTTTTCCATTTACACCTATTCGGCTAGCCTTAGGACTCTCCTATAAATATTGTGTTGTTTGCTGGTTGTAGGGACTTTTTGCTATTTTGAATGAATATTGAGTTATTTGTGAGGTTTTCATCTCTCAAATTTCCTCCAAAACTCAGCTTGACTTATCTGCTAGTCAGTGGCGTCAACTTGTTTCTTTTATCGAACTTATCACTCTCGTAGTGTGGCGTTCACCCCAAACTTTATACCTTTGGTTCTTACCTTCCTAGGTAACGGGTCAAGGTCTCTTTTCCATCATCTATTCACCTTAAGGTCACATAAGTCCCGGGTCAGCACTGACCTATAGTGTTGGTTCGATCTTGATACTTAAGTTCGATTCCCATTCCATCCAAGTTAACACCTATCCATTTTGTTCTTTGTTAGTCGAACCTATAACAATAAATACTTAGCCATTTTTGGGCCTATCTTTGTTACCTTACTCCATACTTAGCCTAATTCAAACTATACTTCAAAATTGAACGATACTTCTTTGTTAGATGATTTGACATGTAAACGACTACGACAACTCAATAAAGTCGTGGTTGTAACAACCCGATTTAGGGCCTAGTCGAGATAGTGGTACGAGGCCACGAACTCGAGGTGAAATTATAAGTTTTTCAAGTTTATGCCATGTTTGCACGTTAGTATGAAAGTTTTGTAAAGCAATTTTATTAAGTTGAGGTCAATTGGTCCAAAAAGGACTAAATTGCAAAAGTTGCAATATATGAGTTTCTAGAAGATTTTTGCATGAAATAGCTTTAGAATAATAATTATGAGCCCTTAAATAGCAATTTGTCCAAAATTTAATTTTTGGACAAAATTGGCCTTCAGAGACTATTATGGAAATTTTGAAGGGGAAGGGCATTTTGGTCATTTGGCCTCATTAGTGATTAAAATAGGATAAAGAGGAGAAAAATTCACTCATCTTCTTCCTTGTTGCTGCCGAAAATTGGGAGACACCATAGCTAGGGTTCTTCATTTTTTTCAAGCTCATAATAAGTTCATCTTAGCCCTGTTTTCAATATTCTTCGTATTTTGAAGTTCTCAGATTATGAATTAGCTAATTTTAGCTATAAATGAGCTAAGATGCATGTTCAAAATCTACCCTTGAATGACATGCTTGTTAAATGATGTTTTATGGAAGTTTAAGAGAGTCTGATGTTAGATAAACATCTTTTTCCTTAAGGAATTTCATGAAAAAAGGTAGTAGGGACCATTTTGTAACAGTTATAAAATTGGTCATACCTACTAGAAATAGTGAGAATTGATGATTGTTATAGAAGAGAAAATGATTCATTTGAGCATGAAGTTTAAGAAAGTTGCATGAAAATCATTTTACTAGAATTGGGGCAAAAGTGTAAATATTAGAAAGTAAGGGCAAATAGTAATTTTACCAAAGTATGAGTTATGAGTCAATTTAGTCAATATGGTTCTTAAATGATCTATTTATGATTATAGATTAAGAAAAATGAATCTCGGATTGAAACCGAGGCAAGAACAGAGTCGAGGACTAAATTGCACATCTACATACATTTTGTATATTAAGGTAAGTTTGTATGATTTCTAAGCTTTATGATTATTATCATTAAATTGCTTAATATAATGTACAATAGTTGTATGAAAAGATCATGTTATGTTCAAGCAAGAAATCATGATGATAAGTACGAGCAAGTCCCGATGGGAGATAAATTTCCCAGGATACTCGATCTACCAAGCAAGTTATCATGTAAGTCCAAGGTAAGCTTAGCATTGATCAAGATATCATGTAAGTCCAAGGCAAGCTTGGCATTGATCAAGTTAGCAAGCAAGTTATCATGTAAGTCCAAGGCAAGCTTGGCATTGATCAAGATATCATGTAAGTCCAAGGCAAGCTTAGCATTGATCAAGTTAGCAAGCAAGTTATCATGTAAGTCCAAGGACTCAAGCTTGGCATTGAGTATGTTATCAAGACCAAGACTTCATATAAGTCCATGTCAAGCCATGGCCGTGAAACCAAGATGAAATAACCCATGTAAGACCATGTCTAGGATATGGCTTTGGCATCATATTATGTGGGAAGAGATTTAGTATCCTCGATTATTCACAAAAATTCATCGGGCAAATGAGTAAGCTAAAAGAAGATAGCAAGAAAACTAAGAAAGTAGAGTTAGTATCAAGATGAAGTTAGATGAAGTTGAGTAATATTCATGTTATGAATGAGAAAGTAGATATCATGATTATTGTTATTATAGTATACTGATCAATGTGATCAAGTGATATAGGTATCATGGTTACCTTACAAGTATGATAATAGTAAGTGTCATGAGACATGTAAGAATCTATATGAGTAAGTAAGCTCTTTAGCTGAAATTCATGATACCATTGTTTATGCGAAATGGTTTATATTAAGCAATCATGATGCTATGAGTTGTTACATGCAAACTTACTAAGCTATATACTTACATTATGATTTTTTTCTTTCTATGCAGTCCCGCCAAGCTAACTCGTGGATCATTAAAGTCGGAGCTCGCAACACACTATCAACTCTTATTTTGGTATAGCCAAGTTACTTTACTAAGTATGGCATGTATAGGAAACATTCATTTTGTGGACATGTTTTAAGAAGGCCTTTGTAAAGGCTATCAAGTTTATTATTCTTTTGTATATGGCTAAGTGATTGGCCAAATTTGACTAAGCATGTATGTTTATTGAGATCAATGAAGCATGTAGTATTATTCATAAAATTGGGTTGTTATTGCATTGTTGAATTGTGTGTGGATGTGATCTTCATTTCAGGGTGGCTAACAGCTTGGTAAATAGCCTGTAAGTTCCCATACGGTTGGACACATGAGCGTGTGTCAAGACTTTGTTAACCCTGCACCTTAGTATTCTTAATCATAATAGGCCACGGGCAAATCCCATGGCCGTGTGTGTAAGCCATGTAAGACACACGGTTTGGACATGGGCATGTGCCCAAACCATGTTAATTTAGTCAGTATATCAAGGATTAGCACACGGTCTAAGCCGACGGGCGTATCAGGGCCATGTGAAATTAGTCAGTAGCCTCTCACGGTTGGTAGACATGGGCGTGTCTAAGCCGTGTGGAAATAGTCAGTAATTCTACACGGTTTGAGGGCCTGGGTGTGCTTAAGGGTACACGGGCGTGTGGACCCTGCTTCAAAAATGAGTTATTTGATTTTAATTCCAAAAGCTTTCTGACATGAGTTAAAGGCCTCGTAGGCCCTTGTTATATGTGTTGACTAAGAAAGTGAAGTTTTTAAGTTGGAACAAAATTTTATAGCTCGTAAGTACATGTTTCAGTGAGTTCAAGCATAGTAATGTCTCGTATCCAGACCCAGTATTGGTTTGGGTGCAGGGTGTTACATTTAGTGGTATCAGAGCTATGATTTAGTCGGTTCTAGGACTAACGTAGCATGAGCATGAGTCTAGCTATACGTAAGAATTTTTTTATAATGATAATGTGACGACTCTTGATGACTTAAATTATGTTTATACATACAGTAAATGGATCCCGAAAGACCTGAGGCGGATGATGTAGAAAGTAACGCACCAGCTCCCGCAGAAGGGAGATGCTGTATGAGAATGAGAATAGACCCACTACGGTGAGTTAAGAAGGAGGAGGAGAAGAGGCTAGAGAAGCCTTCCTCTATATGATGGATGCCTGGTACACAGAGTTCGTTCGAGCGAACCCGAATGCACAACCCCTTCCACCCCCGTCTGTTCCACAACCTACTCCAGTAGCCCCTAAAGTAGTAAAGGTGGTAAGAGGAGGTAAACCTCCAATTGATAGGATCAGGAAGCATGGGGCAGAAGAATTTCAAGCTAGAAAAGATGATGATCCAGAAAGAGCTGAGTTCTGGTTAGAAAATACCATCAGAGTATTTAACGAATTGTCCTGCACTCCTGATGAATGTATGAAGTGTGTGGTCTCTCTCTTAAGAGATTCTTCTTACCAATGGTGGAACACCCTTGTGTTGGTGGTACCAAGGGAAAAGATCTCATGGGAATTCTTCCAAGAAGAGTTTAAGAAAAAGTATATCAGCCAGAGGTTTGTAAACCAGAAGAGGAAAGAATTTCTAGAGCTAAAGCAAGGCAAGATGTCAGTAACTGATTATGAGTGAGAGTTCGTACGACTCAGCAAGTACGCTCGCGAATGTGTGTCCACTGAGGCCATTATGAGTAAAAGGTTTGAAGATGGTTTAAATGAGGACATTAAGCTGGTTGTTGCTGTCCTCGAATTAAAAAAATTTGTTGTACTAGTGGAAAGGGCTTGTAAAGCCGAAGAACTGGTAAAAGAGAAGAAGAAATCTAAAATAGAGTCTCGTGATTCTAAAAAGAGACAGTGGAACAAGTCCTTCCAATCGTCATCCAAGAAGTCAAGAGATTTTTTTACTCGAACAGCTACTTCCACTGGATTTTCAAGAAAAGACAAGAGTAAGCAGTATTTGGGAAATAAAGCACAGACGACTTCAGTTGCAAATGTTGGAAATTTTAGATCTGAAAGACCTGAATGTCCACAATGTGGCAGACGCCACTTGCGAGAATGCCAAGCACATGAAAATGCATGTTTTAGATATGGTTCCTAAGACCATTTCATAAAGGATTGCCCAAAGATGACTAAAGAAGAGAGAACTCAGAATCTGAGATCCGGGAGTATGTTCAGAGGGAGACCGCAGAGGAACCTGGGAAGTGGGGCAAGTGGAAGAGGTAACCCAGAGAGCGTGTCAGCGAGACACGAGGGCGAGCACTGCAAGGACTTATGCCATTCGCACTCGCGAAGAGGCATCTTCCCGTGATTTTATTACGGGTACCTTTTCTCTTTACAAAACCAAAGTTATTGCTTTAATAGACCCTGGATCCACACACTTTTACATTTGTATGAAATTAGTACCCAGTTTGGGTGTGCCTATAGATACCACAGAATTTGTGATTAAGGTGTCTAATCCTTTAGGCAAGAGTATGTTAGTTGATAAAGTTTATAAAGATTGTCCATTAAAAATTAGAGGTCATTACTTTAAAGCAAGTCTTATGTTGTTACCATTTGAAGAATTCAACCTCATTCTTGGTATGGACTGGTTGACTACTCATAATGTAATTGTAAATTGTGGGAAGAAATCAATTGAGATGAGATGTGAGAATGGGGATACTCTTCATGTAGAATCAGATGAGCAAGGTAGAATGTCGGTAATAATTTCTCATATGATGGCGCAAAGATATCTAAGAAAAGGGTATGAGGCATTGTTGGCATTTGTATTGAATGATAAAGAGACAGAGTTAAAGATTGAATCAGTGTCGATAGTATGTGAGTATGTGGATGTTTTTCCTGAGGAATTACCAGGATTACCACCAGTTAGAGAGTTGATTTTGGCATTGAGCTAGCTCCCGATACTGTACCAATATCCATTACTCCTTATAGAATGGCTCCAATAGAGTTGAAAGAGCTGAAGTTACAGTTGCAAGAGTTGACAGACAAAGCTTTGCAAGATCAAGTTGTTCACCATGGGGCGCTCCGGTTTTGTTTGTCAAAAAAAAAAGATGGCACCATGAGATTATGCATTGATTACCATCAGCTTAATAAAATGACAGTAAAGAACAAGTATCGATTGCCTAGGATCGATGATTTGTTTGATCAATTGAGAGGAGCGACTGTATTCTCCAAAAATAGACTTGAGATCAGGGTACTACCAGTTAAGAGTGAAGGATTCAGATGTAACTAAGACTGCCTTTCGAACAAGATATGGGCATTATGAATTTTTAGTCATGCCCTTTGGGTTGACCAATGCTCCTGCGGTATTCATGGACTTAATGAACTGTATTTTTAGACCATACCTTGATAAGTTTGTAGTCATTTTTATTGACGATATACTAATTTATTCCCGAGACGAGAATGAACATACTGATCATCTACCGATAGTTTTATAGACTCTTCGAGAAAATCAGTTGTATGCCAAATTCAGTAAAAGTGAATTTTGGCTCAAGAAAGTGGGATTCCTAGGACATATTGTCTCGAGAGATGGAGTTCGAGTAGATCCAAGTAAGATCTCAGCTATAATAGACTGGAAACCACCAGAGAACATCACTGAGATTAGAAGTTTTTTGGGCCTAGCCAGCTACTATAGACGATTTGTCAAGGGGTTTTCTATGATTGCAACCCTGATGACTAAGTTATTATAGAAGAATGTGAAGTTTGAGTGGTCGGAAAGATGCCAACAAAGTTTTGAGAAGTTGAAAGCAATGCTGACAGAAGCTCTAGTTTTAGTACAACCTGAATGAGGGAAAGAATTTGTAGTCTATAGCGATGCATCTTAAATGGATTGGGCTGTGTACTCATGCAAGAAGGCAAAGTGATTGCTTATGCCTCAATACAGTTAAAACCTCATGAGAAGAATTATCTGACGGATGACCTAGAATTGGCCGCCATAATCTTCGTAATGAAGATCTGGAGACACCATTTATACGGTGAACGATGTCAGATTTTCACCGATCACAAAAGTTTGAAGCACTTGATGATGCAGAAAGAGTTGAACTTAAGACAAAGAAGATGATTAGAGTTGATAAAGGACTATGAGTTGGTCATCCACTACCATCCAGGAAAGACGAATGTAGCCACTGATGCTTTGAGTCGGAAGTCTCTGTTTATTTTAAGAGCATTGAATTCAAGGATATCCTTATCCGATAATGGATCCATTTTAGTTGAGTTATGAGCTAGACCAATGTTTCTTCAAGAGATCTTTGAAGTTCAGAAAGAAGATAGTGAGTTGCAAGTTAAGAGAGCTCAGTACGAGTCAGGTGCTGAATCTGACTTTTAGATTAATTCTGATGGATATTTATATTTAGAGATAGAGTTTGTGTGCCAAGAAAAGAGGAGCTTATATAGAGAATTTTGTATGAAGCACATAACGGATGTTTATCTGTACATTCGGGTAGCACCAAGATGTATAATGATCTAAAGCAACAGTATTGGTGGCCGAAAATGAAGAAAGACATTTTAGAATTTGTTACCAAGTGCATGATTTGTCAGCAAGTAAAGGCTGAACACTAAGTACGTTCGGGTTTACTTCAACCTATCTTGATTCCCGAGTGGAAATGGGACCGTATCACCATGGATTTCGTAACGGGATTACCGTTGTCTCCAAGCAAGAAAGATGCTGTTTGGGTAGTGGTTGATAGACTCACGAAGTCAGTCCACTTTATACTTGTACGAGTGGGTTACTCCCTAGACAAGTTGGCAAACTTGTATGTTTTAGAAATAGTAAGACTTCACGGAGTTCCCTTATCAATCATATCGGATAGAGATCCGAGATTCACATCCAGATTCTGGAAGAAGCTGTAAGAAGCTTTGGGTACAAAATTGAGTTTTAGCACAGCTTTCACCCTCAGACTGATGGTAAGTCAGAAAGGTTAATTCAAGTACTCGAGGACATGCTCAGATGTTGTGTTTTGGAATTCCAAGGCAGTTGGGAAAAGTTTCTCCCATTGGTAGAATTCGCCTATAATAATAGCTTTCAGTCGAGCTTAAAGATGGCGCCTTATGAGGCCCTATATGGGCGTAAGTGCAGAACTCCCTTGTTTTGAACTGAACTAAAGGAGAACCAAATTCACGGGGTTGATTTGGTTAAAGAAGCTGAAGAGAAAGTGAAAGTATTTCAAGAATGTTTAAAAGCTGCCTCAAACAAACAGAAATCCTATTCGGATTTAAAGAGAAAAGAGATCGAGTACCAAGTTGGGGATAAAGTCTTTTTAAAAGTATCACCATGGAGAAAAGTTCTCAGATTTGGCCAAAGGCAAGTTAAGTCCACGTTTCATTGGACCTTACAAGGTTACGAAAAGAATTGGGCTGGTAGCTTACCATTTGGATTTGCCATCAGAATAAGAGAAGATACATGATGTGTTTCACGTGTCAATGTTACGACGCTATAGATCAGACCCTTCGCATGTAATTACCCCTTTGGAAATAGAGATTCGTCCCAACATGACTTATGGTGAAGAACCAGTCAAGATTTTGGCTCGGGAAGTTAAGTAACTAAGAAATAAGAGTATTGCCTTAGTAAAGATATTGTGGCAAAGGCACGGAATCGAAGAAACTACATGGGAATCAGAAGTGAGTATGAGAAATTAGTATCCAAACCTTTTTGCTGGTAAGATTTTCGAGGACAAAAATCCCTAAGGGGGGAGAATTGTAACAGCCCAATTTAGGGCCTAGTCGAGATAGTGGTGCGAGGCCATGAACCCGAGGTGAAATTATGAGTTTTTCAAGTTTATGTCATGTTTGCACGTTAGTATGAAAGTTTTGTAAAGCAATTTTATTAAGTTGAGGTCAATTGGTCCAAAAAGGACTAAATTGCAAAAGTTGCAATATATGAGTTTCTAGAAGCTTTTTGCATGAAATAGTTTTAGAATAATAATTATGAGCCCTTAAATAGCAATTTGGCCAAAATTTAAGTTTTGGACAAAATTGGCCTTCAGAGACTATTATGGAAATTTTTAAGAGGAAAGGCATTTTGGACATTTGGCCTCATTAGTGATTAAAATAGTATAAAGATGAGAAAAATTCACTCATCTTTTTCCTTGTTCTTCTTAGAAAATTGGGAGACACCATAGCTAGGGTTCTTCATTTTTTTCAAGCTCATAGTAAGTTCATCTTAGCCCGTTTTCAATATTCTTCAGATTTTGAAGTTCCAGATTATGAATTAGCTAATTTTAGCTATAAAATGAGCTAAGATGCATGTTCAAAATCTACCCTTGAATGAAATGCTTGTTAAATGATGTTTTATGGAAGTTTAAGAGAGTTTGATGTTAGATAAACATCTTTTCCTTAATGAATTTCATGAAAAATGGTAGTAGGGACCATTTTATAACAGTTATAAAATTGGTCATACCTACTAGAAATAGTGCGAATTGATGATTGTTACAGAAGAGAAAATGATTCAGTTGAGCATGAAGTTTAAGAAGTTGCATGAAAATCATTTTACGAGAATTGGGGCAAAAGTGCAAATATTAGAAAGTATAGGGGCAAAATAGTAATTTTGCCAAAGTATGAGTTATGAGTCAATTTAGTCAATATGGTTTTTAAATGATCCATTTATGATTATAGATCAAGAAACGAAGCCCGGATCAAAACTGAGGCAAAAACAAAGTCGAGGACTAAATTGCACATCTACATACATTTTGTATATTGAGGTAAGTTTGTATAATTTCTAAGCTTTATGATTATTATCATTAAATTGCTTAATATAATGTATGTTATGTTCAAGCAAGAAATCATGATGATAAGTACGAGCAAGTCCCGGTGGGATATGAATTTCCCAGGATACTCGATCTACCACGCAAGTTATCATGTAAGTCCAATGTAAGCTTGGCATTGATCAAGATATCATGTAAGTCTAAGGCAAGCTTGGCATTGATCAAGTTAGCAAGCAAGTTATCATGTAAGTCCAAGGCAAGCTTGACATTGATCAAGATATCATGTAATTCCAAGGCAAGCTTGGCATTGATCAAGTTAGAGAGCAAGTTATTATGTAAGTCCAAGGACTCAAGCTTGGCATTGACTATGTTATCAAGAGCAAGACTTCATATAAGTCCATGTCAAGACATGGCCGTGAAACCAAGATGAGATAACCCATATAAGGCCATGTCTAGGATATGGCTTTGGCATCATATTATGTGGGAAGAGATTTAGTATCCTCGGTTATTCACAAAAATTCATCGGGCAAATGAGTAAGCTAAAAGAAGATAGCAAGAAAGCTAAGAAAGTAGAGTTAGTATCAAGATGAAGTTAGATGAAGTTGAGTATTATTCATGTTGTGAATGAGAAAGTAGATATCATGATTATTATTATTATAGTATACTGATCAATGTGATCAAGTGATACAGGTATCATGGTTACCTTACAAGTATGATAATAGTAAGTGTCATGAGAAATGTAAGAATCTATATGAGTAAGTAAGCTCTTTAGCTGAAATTCATGATACCATTGTTTATGTGAAATGGTTTATATGAAGCAATGATGATTCTATGAGTTGTTACATGCAAACTTACTAAGCTATATGCTTACGTTATGATTCTTTCTTTCTATGCAGTCCCGCCAAGCTAACTCGTGGATCATTAAAGTCGGAGCACGCAACACACTATCAACTCTTATTTTGGTATAGCCAAGTTACTTTACTAAGTATGGCATGTATAGGAAACATTCATTTTGTGGGCATGTTTTAAGAAGGGCCTTTGTAAAGGCTATCAAGTTTATTGTTCTTTTGTATGTGGTTAAGTGATTGGCCAAATTTGACTAAGCATGTATGTTTATTGAGATCAATGAAGCATGTAGTATTATTCATAAAATTGGGTTGTTATTGCATTGTTGAATTGTGTGTGGATATGATCTTCATTTCAGGGTGGTTAACGACTTGGTAAATAGCCTGTAAGTGCCCACACGGTTGGACACGAGCGTGTG
Source organism: Gossypium rotundifolium (assembly GCA_025506655.1). Taxonomy (NCBI): domain Eukaryota; kingdom Viridiplantae; phylum Streptophyta; class Magnoliopsida; order Malvales; family Malvaceae; genus Gossypium; species Gossypium rotundifolium. Next base: position 130,734,011 of record CP106724.1, on the reverse strand, counting down.
TCAAGACCATGTTAACCCTACACCTTAGTATTCTTAATCATAATAGGCCACGGGCAAATCCAACGGCCGTGTGTGTAAGCCGTGTAATACACAGTTTGGACATGGGTGTGTGCCTAGACCATGTTAATTTAGTTAGTATATCAAGGATTAGCACATTGTCTAAGCCCACGGACGTGTCATGGCCGTGTGAAATTAGTCAGTAACCTTCCACGGCTGGTAGACATGGGTGTGTCTAAGCCGTGTGGAAATAGTTAGTAGTTCTACACGGTTTGAGGGCATAGGCGTGCTTAAGGGTACACGGGCGTGTTCCAAGTCACACGGGCGTGTGAACCCTGTTTCAAAAATGAGTTATTTGATTTTAATTCCGAAAGCTTTTTGACATGAGTTAAAGGCCTCGTAGGCCCTCGTTATATGTGTTGACTAAGAAAGTGAAGTTTTTAAGTTGGAATGAAATTTTATAGCCCGTAAGTACATGTTTCAGTGAGTTCAAGCATAGTAATGTCTCATATCCAGACCCAGTATTGGTCTTGGGTGCGGGGTGTTACAGTGGTCGTATCATTTGGTATCAAAGCTTGCAAAAATCAGAAGTACGGACATTCGTAGCCATCTCAGAATATGTTCGTAAAAAAATTCTAAAATTTTTTTGAATCAAAGTATTTCCATTGTATTCATCATATTGTAATTGAAAAAAAAAATTGTTCAAAAGTTTGTACTCATCTTATTGTATTTCCGATCATCAAATCCTTTCTACTATCATCATCTACCTTCACGTCACACTCAAACCTAATTTGTTTCATTCATCCAACCCTGCACCTAATCATCAATACCCTTGCAAGCCATTTGAAGCTGACCCCTAGACTACGATAAAGTCTAAATAAGTCTTTTACGGAATCACGAGAGAAGAAACAAGTGGAAAAAGGCACGAGCAAAGTGAGAGCATTAGAGAGGAGAAAAAGCCAATTAACAAGTGTAAACACGAGTATGAGTGCCATTAACTCTTTCTTTCTGAGTGAACGTGAGGCTTTGTTGTGAACTTTTAATTTTTCTATGTCCAAAAGTATTGAACGCAATATGGCGGAAGGAGGTGGACATCAACTGATAAGAAATATCGCACCCAGAGGAGGTGGAGTACTCGAATTAGGCCAACAAGCTCTATTACGAGAGTTCCAATGCATGTTACGAAATGAGTTGGAGTCATTCAATAAGCGCTTGGAGTGACTCGAGGAAAGGGCCCAATGAGAGCGGACTCCCCAAGGTCCACAAAGAAATCGAGGCCATCCGAAAATCAACCAAGATGACCTCTATGACCCAAGTGATGTCGAAAGTGATCAAGGGTCAAACCAAAATGAAAGGCGGAGAGGTTCAAGGAACTGAGGCCTTAGAGAACGAGGGCGAGTGGACGATGATTTGAAGAACATCAAACTTTCCATCCCACCATTCCAAGGCAAGTCGGATCCAGATGCTTACCTCGAGTGGGTGAAAATGGTTAAGTTGGTGTTCGAGTGCCATAATTATTTTGAGACCAAAAAGGTTAAGTTGGTAGCGATTGAATTCTCTGACTACGCGATGATTTGGTGGGACCAACTCACCACAAGCCAAAGAAGGAATAGAGAACAGCCAATAAGCACGTGGGCCGAAATGAAGGCGATGATGCGCCGACATTTTATACCATCTTATTGCCACCGCGAACTCTACCAAAAGCTCCAAAACCTTACCCAAGGAGCAAGGAGCGTCAAAGACTATTTCATGGAGATGAAAATCATGATGATACGTGCGGATGTGCAAGAAGACCATGAGGCAACAATGGCATGTTTCCTAGCCGGTCTCAACCAAGACATTTCTAATATTGTGGAGTTGCAACATTACACGGAAGTGGTGGACATGGTGTACATGACCATCAAGGTAGAGAAACAATTGAAGCGTAAAGGTGTTGTTCGAAGCTATTCCACCGTGAATACTTCCAAATGGAACCAAGGCGTTAGTAAAAATACTCCACTAAGCTGAGCCAAAGAGCCAATGATGCCAGCTAAGATGACTAAAACCATGATCGAATCAAGCAAAGGCAAGGCTACCCAGAGCTTTCCTAACCGTTCGAGGGACATCAATTGCTTCAAATGCCTCGGGAGGGGGCATATTGCAAGTTAATGCCCTAATCGAAGCACTATGGTAGTGTCCGCAAATGGAAAAATCAAGCCGGAGGAAGACTTAGAGATGCTGTTGATGGCAAACTCCTTTTCATTAAAAGGATTCTAAGTCTCCAAAGTGTGGAGAATGAACAGGAAAGGGAAATATTTTCCATTCACGGTGCCAAGTCCAAGGGAAAGTCTGTAGCGTGATTATCGATGGTGAGAGTTGTACAAATGTGGCGAGCACTCTCATAGTGGAGAAGTTAGGATTGCCTACCACCAAGCATCTGAGCCTATATAAACTTCAATGGCTCAATCATGGTGGCTAGTTAAAGGTAACGAAACAAGTACTTGTCCATTTCTCTATTGGAAAAAATGCTGATGAAGTACTTTGTGACGTTGTGCCTATGCATGCGGGCCATTTTGTACTTGGACGCCCGTGGCAATTTGATCGAATAGTCATCCACGACGGGTATACCAATAGGTATACATTCAAACATTTGGGGAAGAATGTAACGTTAGCACCATTGACGCCGAAACAAGTACACGAGGACAAAATAAAATTGAATAATTCTATAGATAAAATGAGAGAAAAAGAAAAGAGTGAAAATGAAAAAGAAAATAAAAATGAGAAAAAGGGAGGAAAAACTACAAAAGAAAGTGAAAAGAAAACAAGAAAAGAAAAAGATGAAAAAGAAAAAGAATGTGAGAAAGTGAATGTTTTTGCGAAGGAAGGTGATGTTCACCTTGATGTTGAGGCAATCCATCCTTGTGCTCATGTATAAGGAAAATTTGATTAACACTAATGAGTTGCCCGAAATCCTGCACTCTTCTGTTGTGTCTCTTTTACAGGATTTCCAAGACGTATTTTCGGATGAAACTCCAAGTGGGTTGCCACCCCTTCGTGGAATCGAGTATCAAATCGATTTCGTACCCTGAGCTGTTATTCCAAACTGACCATCATATCGGACTAATCCTAAAGAGAACAAAGAACTCCAACGGCAAGTCAATGAGCTTATGGAAAAAGGCTACATCCGCGAGAGCCTTAGTCCATGCGCTGTACCCATTTTGTTGGTTCCGAAGAAGAACGATCGTGGCGCATGTGTGTCGATTGCCGAGCTATGAACAAAATCACCATCAAATATCGGCATCCAATACCGTGCTTAGATGACATGCTCAATGAATTAAGTGGTGCCAAGTTATTTTCGAAGATCGACCTTAAAAGCGGGTACCATCAAATTCGCATAAGAAAAGGTGACGAACCAAAGACTGCCTTTAAAATGAAACATGGTTTCATGGTCAACTTGGAAGGCTTAAAGGTGGATCAAGAAAAGATAAAAGCTATTCAAGAGTGGCCGAGACCAACTAGTATCAGCCAAGTTCAAAGCTTCCTTGGCTTGGCCAGCTTCTATAGGCATTTTGTGCCTAACTTTAGCACTATAGCCGCTCCATTGACGAGTATCATCAAGAAAAATTCAGCCTTCTATTGGGCCGATGAGCAAGAGACGTGTTTTAATGATATTAAGAATTGCCTTACTAAATCTTCTTTATTAGCACTTCCTGATTTCTCTAAAACTTTTGAGATTGAATGTGATGCCTCAAGTGTAGGAATCAGGGCTGTGCTCGCTCAAGATGGAAGGCCTATTGCGTACTTTAGTGAGAAGCTAAATAGAGTCGCACTTAACTATCCCATTTACGATAAAGAAATGTACGCACTTATTCGAGCTCCTGAGATGTGGCAACATTATTTATGGCCAAAAGAGTTCGTGATTCACTTGATCACGAAGCATTGAAACATATTAAGGGCCAGTATAAGTTGAACAAGCGCCATGTGAAATGGGTCGAGTACCTCAAATCATTTCCCTATGTTATCAAGTATAAGAAAGGAAAAGATAATATAGTGGCAGATGTGCTTTCAAGAAGGTATGCTTTGTTGTCGTATCTTGATTCTAAATTGCTTGGGTTCTCTTTCTTGAAAGATTTATATGTTGTTGATAATGACTTTGGTGAAATATTTACTGTTTGTGAGAATGCTTCTGTTGAAAAGTTTTATAGGTATGAAGGCTTCCTTTTCAAGGAAGGAAAATTATGCATCCCGCAAAGTTTCATTCGGGACTTGCTTGTTAACGAGGCGCATAGCGGGGGCCTCATGGGACACTGCGGTGTAGGTAAGACATTATCGATGCTCCAAGAACACTTTTATTGGCCTAGGATGAAAAGGGATGTCAAACATGTTTGCGAGCATTGTGTGACGTACAAGAAGGCCAAGTCCAAGATTTAACCACATGGCTTGTACACGCCACTCCCTATACCCGAAACTCCTTGGATGGATATATCCATGGAGTTTGTCCTTGGATTACTGCAAACAAAAATGAGGAAGGATTCTATTTACATTAGTAGTTGACAGATTTTCAAAAATGCCACATTTTATTGCATGTACAAAAACTGACGATGATGTTCATATCGCTAATCTTTTCTTTAGGAAATAGTTCAACTACATGGAATTTAGAGAACGATCGTTTCTGATCGCGACGCTAAGTTTTTGAGTCACTTTTGGAGATCATTGTGGGGGAAGCTCGAAACCAAGTTTCTATTCTCCACCACTTGTCACCCTAAAACGGATGGCCAAATGGAGGTGGTTAATTGAGTGTTGTCTATTTTGTTGCGGGCCATCATCTTGAAAAATTTAAAGTCGTGGGAAGATTGTTTAACTCATATTAAGTTCGCATATAATCGATCAGTCCATTTGGTGACTAAATTTTCTCCTTTTGAGATTGTTTATGGATTTAATCCGTTAAATCTGTTAGACTTAGTGCATTTTCCTAATGATCAATTCATTCATGTAGATGCGAAGAAGAAGGCCGAGTATGTCAAGGAGTTGCACGATAAAGTTCGACCAAATATCGAAGCAAGAACCGAAAGCTATGTTCAAAGAGCGAACAAAGGATGAAGAGAATTGTATTTGGATCTGGTGATTGGGTTTGGGTTCATATGTGAAAAGAATGTTTTCCAGCCCAACGTAGGTCCAAGTTCCTATCGCGAGGAGAAAACCTTTTCAAGTCTTAGAACGAATCAACGAGAATTCTTATCGACTTGATTTACCGGGTGAGTATAATATTAGTGCAAGCTTCAACGTGTCTGATTTATCTCCCTTTGATGCAGGATCCGACTTGAGAACAAGTTGCTTTGAAGAGGGGAGATGATACGACCACGCCCTGTGCCGCACCTAGCTCGAGCAAGGATCCATTAGAGGTGCCCCAAGGACCGATCACACAAGCTCGAGCCAAGTCCATTTCGGCCTTAGTCAACCAAGTGTGGGGCGAGACATTTTCTGGACATATTGAGAAAGCTTGGACTAGCTCAACAAGATCACCTTGCAACCTCTTACAAGCTGAACTCAACTCAATTTAGCTCATTTGAGCTCATTTCTATTTCTTTTTAGCTCATGCGTTTATTTGATAAAATAAACTAAGTATTTATTTAGTTAGTTAAAATTATTTCCAGCTCCTAATTATGTTTTTTAGTTCATTACATGATTTTAATATGGTTCGTTCCAGCTGAATTAATGTGTCTTATTTTATACAAGTATTTAATGTGTCTTTCTTAGTTACATGTTATTAGTGTGTCTAAGTTTAAAGCATGTATTTATTTTGTCCTACTGCAGCCGAATTAACTTTGTTTTAAACCAATTTAATGTTATTTGAATTATTTGCAGCAATATGCATGAAATGGATTTAATGCAAAGGTACATGCATGGACGGCTTCAATGCATGGTGAGGTACATACATGGACAGCTTCAATGTATGGTGTGCTGATGTCTGGTTTCTCCCAAGCAACTATTCGGCCAAAGAGTAGCTGCTCCTTTATGTTCCCCAAGCTGGCCAAATTAGCTCCAAAGGTACCTTTGAAGGTTTTCACACCAGCCGATTTAATTTGTTCCCACATGAAGGCCATTTTGTTTTCTGTTTCCACACACACATGGTGTAACACCACTTACCCGTATTCGACCCCGGAACCAAGTATGAGGCATTACCAGACTTATCTCACTTGAACACATAAAGTTGTACTATCAAATTTCATTCCAATTTGAAATAACTCATTAACCCTCAAAACATTCTTATGATGGGCCCACAAGGCCTTAAACATGCTTACAGAGGGTTTCAGAACTCAACCGGGAACTTTTGTGCACTTAAATTTTTTGTCTAAATAGGGGCCCACGCCCGTGCGAAATGGGACACGCCCGTGTGGACAGACCGTGTGGTCACACACGCCCATGTCCCTAGCCTGTGTGGGATTTATTTTCATTTCGAACCTACAGGGGTTTTCACACGGCCGGACACATGCCCGTGTTCTTGGCCCGTGTGTTTCACACGACCTAGACACCCCCATGTCCTCGCCCGTGTGTAAAAACCTGGGTATTCTGTTTGTGACGTCAGCAATCTCATATGGGGCACACAGCCTAGGCACACGCCCGTGTGGCTAGCCCGTGGTCGACACTGACTTGAAACACTAAATGCAGGGGACATACGGCCTCGTCACACACCCATGGGATTACCTGTGTGTCTCACACGGCCTAGACACACGCCCGTGTGCCTACCTATGTGGACAAGAACAAGGCTATTTGCCAATCTCTTTTCATCACCCGAACTCACACAACATAATTCCATGCAACAAATCACTAAGCAACTCAAATTTGCAACATACACTTCCATGAATAACTTCATCTTTTCATAAATTAGTAATATTGAGCCATCAACTATGGCAATATACAAAAGAGTTCTTCTTTAAAGTAGCCAATACCTACTTGGCCAAAATAACAAAACAATTCACCTAGTCTAGCCCCGATACATGCCATACTCAAAATACTAAGTCTAGATATACCAAGATGAGCTGATAGTGTGGGTGATCTTCTAATTATCTTCGTATTTCGACCCAGCTCTTTGACACTATAAAATAAGGGAAAAGAAAGGGGAGTAAGCTTGTAAACAATAAACACCATATCATATGCTAATCAATAAATGGCATTACATACTAAACAAGATCAATCCACATTCCATATCATGCTTACTCATTTCATCTCTTACCACTTTCTAACCATCTCACAAGCATTATATTCACATTTATTAACATACATCGCTGCACTTATCACCACATGATCATATGAGACAACACTTAACAAATTCACAATAAATCATTCAAAGTAATACCAAAAATTCTGTGGTTTCGCACATAGCCCACCATTAATCTTTAATAGGGTGGTATCGCACATAGCCCACCAACAAGAATATTTACGGTGGTATCGCTCATAGCCCACCAAATGATGATATAAACGATGGTATCACACACAGCCCATTGTGAATAAGGAATAATGTGGTATCGCACATAGCCCACCAATCAAGAAATAATTAAGGTGGTATCGCACATAGCCCACCATTATTTACTACAGATAATATTCCACACTTATCTATCTATTTTAACGTTCATACGATAATTATTCATTATCTATCGAATTCAATCCATTTAAATCATAAATGATCTTATTCATACAATGCACCAATAAGCAGCAATATATGTATTTAAGATTTATCGATTACACGTAAACTTACCTCGGTGCAAAATGTGTTAATTTGTGATTTAATCCGAAACCTTGCCTTTTCCCCGGTCAAGGTTAATTCTGCACTCTTCTTGATCTATATCACAAAATTCACTCATTCAATCATTTTATAATCAAAACACATCATAATCTCTATTAGGCAAAAATGACCATTTTGCCCTTGTACAATAGAGAAATTACGATTTTTCCCCTAGGCTCGTAAATCATTTTTCATCACATTTTCTCATTAAACAAGCCTAGCTGAACATTTATTTCTCCTACAACTACTCACAAATCCAACTATTTCGTGCATTTATTATTAAATCACAACATTTACAACTTGGTCCCATTTAGGTGTTTTCATGATAACACCTTTCACAAATATTGTTCCTTGACTCACTAACATCCATTTTCTTCTATAAAAACTCAGAAAACAACATAAACTCTCTCATGGAAAGTCCCTAGACTTTCAACCATATTGCAAATTAGTCCCCTCAGGGTTCTAAAAGTACAAAAATTATCAACTAAAACTAGCAAAATCACTTACTTGTGTGTGGATAAGCTGCTGAAATTTCAAAGCTTTCAAAACCCCCTCTATGATAGTATTTTCGGTGGTGAAGATGATGAAGAGAAATGGATGATATCATTTTTTTCTAATTTTATTTATTTCCTTCAAATTAGTCTACCTAACCTACCCAATTTTGACCAATTTGAGTCTATTGCACCCCTATGGCCGGCTATCAACATTAGGAAGGTCTAATTTCACATTCTAACCTTCAATTTAAAGTTCCTTATCTATTTAATACTTCTAGCTTGTAAAACGGAACTTTTACACTTTATACGATTTAGTCTTTTTTAGCAATTAAGCCTTAAATCATTAAAATGAATGCACCAAAATTTTCATGCATCCTTATAAACATGCTATAACTCATAAAATAATGTTAAAAAATAATTTTCTTCAACTTCAGATTAGCGATCCCTAACCACTGTTCTGACTAGTCACAAAATCGGGCTGTTACAACTCTCCCCTCCTTTAGAGATTTTCGTCCTCGAAAATCTTACCGGTAAAAAGGTTTGGATATTGTTCTCTCATGGCTTCTTCTGATTCCCACGTAGCTTCTTCCACACCTTGTTTTTGCCATAACACTTTTATTAAAGCTATGCTCTTATTCCTCAACTATTTAACCTCCCGAGTCAATATCTTAATTGGCTCCTCTTCGTAAATCATGTCTGATCGTATCTCAATTTTCGATGGAGGGATTACATGAGATGGATCAGAACGATATCGCCACAACATCGATACATGAAACACATTGTATTTTATCTATCTCTATCGGTAAAGCCAACCAGTATGCCACTGGCCCAATCCTTTCGGTAACCTCATATGCCCCTATGAATCATGGACTCAATTTTTCCTTTTTACCAAATCTCAATATTTTTTTCCATGGGGATACTTTTAGAAATACTTTGTCGCCCACTTGAAACTCGAATTCTTTCCCTTTCAAATCTGCATACGACTTTTATCGATCCTAAGCATCTCTCAAACTATCGTGGATCACTTTCACTTTCTCCTCGGTCTCTTTAACAAGATCGACCCCATGAATTTGCTTCTCACTAAGCTCGGTCCACTACAAGGGAGTTCGACACTTGTGACTGTATAAAGCTTCGTACGGTGCCATTCGTATGCTCGACTGATAACTATTGTTATAAGCAAACTCAACCAAAGGTAGATATTTTTCCTAACTACCTCCAAACTCTATCATACAGCATTGGAGCATATCCTTAAGAACTTGAATCACTCTTTCAGATTGGCCGTCAGTTTGAGGATGGAACGCAGTATTAAAATTTAACCTTGTACCCAGGCTTCCTGCAACTTCTTCCAAGACCTCGAAGTAAATCTCAGGTCTCTATTCGAGATAATGGATATAGGCACCCCATAAAGTCTCACTACCTCAGCAATATACAACTCAGCCAGCTTATCAAGTGAATAATCTACTCACACCGGTATAAAGTGAGCCTACTTTGTTAGTCTATCAACAATAATCCACACAGTATCTTTCTTTCTCGGAGTCATAGGCAACCCCATTACAAAGTCCATGGTGATCTAATCCCATTTCCACTCAGAATATACTTGATGCTCGGCTTTCACTTGTTGACAGATCAAACATTTTGTTACAAACTCAGAGATGTTTCTTTTCATACCCGGCCACAAATAAAATTTCTTCAAATCATTGTACATTTTCGTGTTGCCCGGATGTATTATCAAGCAACCACTGTGTGCTTCATGTAAAATTTTTTGAATCAACTCATCATCTTTAGGTACACAAACCCTATCATGAAACATCAAACAACCATATGAATTAACCTGGAAATCAAAATTATTCCCTAATTCGCACTGAGCTCTCTTAGCATCTTACTATCATTCTTTTGAGCCTTACATATCTGCTGAATAAATAACAGTCTAGCCCTCAACTCGGCCAATATAGCACCATCATCAGACAACGTTAAGCTCATATTCATAGTTCTCAAAGCATATAGAGACTTTCTCCTCAAGGCATCTGCAACTACATTTTTTTTTCCTGGATGATAATCAATTACTAGTTCATAATCCTTCAATAATTCAAGCCACCTTCGTTGTTGCAAATTCAAATCCTTTTGATCCATCAAATAGTTCAAACTTTTATGATCGGTGAAGATTCGACACTTCTCACCATATAAATAATGACGCCAGATCATTAATGCGAAAACAATCGTAGCCAACTCTAAATCATGAGTCGAATAATTCTTCTCATGTGATTTTAGTTGTCTCGAGGCGTAAGCTACTACCTTACCCTCTTGAATCAACATACAACCGAGACTATTTAATGATGCAGCACTGTAGACCACGAACTCTTTCCTCGACTCAGGTTGTACAAAAACTGACGCCTCAGTCAACAATGGTTTCAATCTCTCAAAACTCTGTTGACATTTATCAGTCCATTCAAACTTGACATCCTTATGCAATAGTTTCATCATCGGGGAAGCAATCATGGAAATCCCTTCACGAACCGTCTGTTGTACCCTGCTAAACCCAAAAAGCTTCTAACTTTTGACATATTTCTTTGCGATTTCCACTCCATAATAATCGAGATCTTATTCGGATCAACTCTAATACCATCTCCCGACATAATATGTCCTAGCAATTCGACCCCTCTGATCCAAAACTCACTCTTGCTAAATTTAGCATACAATTGCTTATCTCTTAATGTCTACAAAATAGTTCTCAGATGCTCGGCATGCTTACCCTCATTTCGAGAATAAATTAATATATCGTCAATAAAGACTGGCTGACTCTTTCCGTCCATCTTGGCTAACACCAATGCTCCCCCAGGAAAGGCCTTTCTTACAACATAAGGTCCTTCCCAATTCGGCGCCCACTTTTCTCTGAAGTCCCCTTTTGCATGAGAATGATCTTTTTTAGCATCATGAGATTCTCTTGGGTGAACCTTTTTGTCATAAACTTGTATCATCCATTTTTGGTGCATTCGACCATGATGAATACTTTCAATCAAGCTTACTGGAGATGTTCTGCTTCATCCAATTCTTAATTCAATCCAAGCTCAGAGAAAAGGAATCTCAACTTCCAAAAATTACTTCCCTTCCATAAACCAAGGTGTTACTCTAACGAAGATCCTGGCCAATATTTGAGAAGCAAAGAGGGTAAATGGTAACTTCTCTATGCCAATATTTACAAGTCTCAATCATCTTTAAAAATCTTTTTGGATGTTCCTTTTCTTTTTTTTTTTTGCCTTTGCTGTACTGATATGATGTCTGATCTTTGAACAGACTGTCAACTTTGACATTATCTTAGGCATGTAACTTTGGCATATGAAGCGACCTTCACCCTCTTAGTGAAGTAATTGACAATCGCAAAGATGACGATGTCTGTTAGAAGCTTTTGACGAGATCGTCCCCGTAACATCTATGCCCTATGTATAGGAAAAAAATGGAGGAAGCACATAAGTCTTGTCTTCCTCTATTTGGCATTTATGGCATAACTGATTCAATCTCCTTTTCATGGTAGACCAGCAGTACCCAAACCATATAATTGACCTGGCTATCGGAAAACTATTAGCATGTGCCTTTTCGAACACTCTACAGTATCCTCGCGCCTAGGCATATCTTGATGTGATCATGCAAAGACATCTTTGAATTCTTGGAATAACTCAATGAAGTCTCACTTTATTTCTGCGGTGGGCTAGGCTTCAATCTTCACTCCTTTCCTAGACTCGCAATGTCCACTGACCCTTTGTACAGTAGAGCTATTTTCATCTTGTTCTACCATCATTAAAAAATCAAAAGATGAGTTACAATCTCTGTCATCTTCAAAATCCTTAGATCCTTTTAGACTCATATTTCACTCAAAAGTGAGTCCGTAACAGCTTTGCTAATGCCTCGATATCTGGGTACCTATTGTAGGTACGAAGGCAAATTCCAAAGAATAAATGATTCTAAGGATGATTATCTATGATCATGAATGAAAAATGAAAGAACATTCCAAAGAACAAAATAATGTGTAGTATGACATGGAAAAAATGAAAAAAATATTTTCTCGGCATGAAACACAAAAATACATTTTTTATTGAAAATAAAGATGTTTGAACAGAAGCCTATTTCACAAAAGATTCTTATTGTTACTAGGCTTAAAACAATAAGTGTGTTTTGAACATTACTCTGTGTTAGCTCTAAAAACTACAGGAGTTTCCTTCGCAGTCCAGTTGTTCAGAACACTTCCAGGCTCGTAAGGGCGAATGCCCCCTAAGTTTCCTTCATTCGATCCCTCTTCGAATACGGCGTTGATGCTCAAAGTTTTCATTATATCTTCAGCCATCCCTTCTCTTATCATCCCCAGTTCAGGAGGGATAATAAATGCCTTGGATGTATGGGGAAAAGTCATTGATCCCTATTTGACCTCGGTGCCCTTCTCTACTGACTTTCCTCCTATGGTGCGCACGTCCTCCTCTTTAATGAACTCGAAGAACTCTAGCTCTTTATTGTTTATTAAACCCTACAGCAGGGCCCTAAATTCAGTGCACCTCTGAATCTCATGGTCCTCCTCCTCATTGAACTCATAGTAATTCCTTGCTTCTCAGGATCTGCCCCCTACATCTTGCATGAGTAAACCTCTTTCCACCATTCTTCTCCAGACCTCTCTCAATGGGGTTCTTATTTCTGCAACATTCAACTTGATTCTTTTTCTCATGCTCTCGATTATCACGTTCACCCCATTATCAATATGATTGGGTATCAGATTTCCTATGAGAGGCATATCATCGAACTTCACAATGCCCATTTTGATGAGCCTTTCGACTAGCTTTTTGAAAGGGAAGCAATTCTCTATCGAGTGCCCCATTATCCCTGTATGGTATTCATATTGAGTACTTGCGTCGTACCATTTAGGGTATAGGGGTTGCAACGATTTTAAGTAGATAGGGGATACAATGTACGTATCAAATAGACTTTTGTATAGCTCCCGGTACATCATTGGAATGGGAGTAAACTGGAGCTTCTCGCATTTTACTTTATATTAGGCTCTTGTCTTGGTGAAGCTTGCTGGCTCGTGGCCACCGCTCTCGGTTGATTTACCATGATTTGTTTTGCATAACCCCTGCTCACATTGCCAATCTTTTTTCTCTCTTCTTCGGGGCTGACCTCCTGGTACTTTCCCTGGCTTCTATTTTTTAGCACCTTATTGCATTTTCTATCATTTCCCTGGACATCACTATAACCGCAAAACTCTTAGTTGCACCTCCCAGCATGTGATTAATAAAAGATGCCTTCAAAGTATTAATGAAAAGTATAGTGGTTTCTTTTTCCAACAGTGGGGGTTGGACTTGTGTAGTGACTTCCCTCCACCTCTGAGCATATTGCCTGAAACTTTTGCCTGACTTTTTCTCCATGTTCTGTAACGTGATCCTATCAGGCGTTATATCTGTCACATGGCCATAATGCTTCATGAAGGCCTGTGCTAAATCCTTCCATGATTTGACTTGGGTAATGCTCAACTGATTGTACCATTTGGCCGATCCTAGTCAAACTATCCTGGAAATAGTGCATCAACAACTGGTCATTGCTGACATGACCCATCATTCTCTGACAGAACATTGTAATATGGGCCTTAGGGCAACTGGTCCCGTTGTATTTTTTGAACTCTGGCATCTTGAACTTTGGAGGGAGTACCAGATCTGGGACCAAATTTAACTTCTTAACATCCACTTCGCATTGGTAATCAGTGCTTTCCAATGCTTTGAACTTCTCCTCCAACCATTTGCATCGATCTTCAAACTATTTTGGGAGCTATGCCCTTACTTTTTCCCCTTCTGCTACATCATCAAAGTCAGGGACCATTGGTTTTGCCACATTATATATGGGGTTAGAGTTCGAGCCTGTTGGGAAGTTTACCGGTGTTGAGGTACCAGATTGATACTGGGGACTGATATTGGCGGACACCCTAGGTGGGTATGCATTAGGCTACCCTGGGGCATTTGTCGAGGCAATGCTTGGAGGATAAGCAAAGTCTTCATTATCGTCCCCGATATCGACCATAGGGCTCTTTCCTTTATCAGACCCTCTAGTCAACAACTGTGTTAACTGGCTCATCATGCTTCATTGGGATTCTAGCATTTGATCCCTCATATCCTGTTGGATCTTGGTCAGTTGCTCTTGCATCTGAGTTTGCAACCGATCCTGCATTTCCTTCTACATTTGTTCCAATTTTTCCAACCTTTTATCCATGACTTTTGTTTTCTTTTCGAGTGTAGTAGCGATGTTCCAAGATAACTATAATACGATCTCTAGTTAATAGGATTCTTTTATGACATTTAATGCATATGATGCAATGTAATACAAATGGATGAAATGCAATATAAAGGCATGGAATGAATGCATAAAAAAAAGAGGCGTTGATTCCAAACTCAATTCCATTAGAAGAACTTTTCTAGAAAATAAATTTCTTTACATAAAGTGGATTACATATGCGGCTTTATCCTCATAGTCCAGGTGAAAACACCAATCCTTTTCTTCGTATCCGGATGTTATGGTCGAACCCATTTTATCAAGAAATCCATTTTCCTATGACAAACTCTTCTATTTAGCAATCGAATATGAATCAACACCTCTTTTCTATGATGATGAAATGCAATGTAGTCATAAATAAAATAAAACACGCTAGTATCATATGCAGATGGTAAAAATCAAACACTTATCTAGGTGACATCTAGGGTTCAACATAGTTCTACCTAAAGTAGGCTCCTAGGGTTCACTATATGTGGTTTGGTTCTAAGGGAAAAAGGGCACCTGAACCAGCAGATTCCTCAATCCTCACCCATTATAGGCTCATATGGATTGAGTTCAGTTTAGGGGAATACATTTTCCTATGGCCATGTGGAGGTGAAAACCTCACGAAGAAATAGGTACGGATGTATCTCGGAAGTAGTCCACTAGCCCATGTGGAGATGAAAACCTCACGAAGACATAGTTTATCACTCCCACTTAAAAGGTGTGACCACAATGGTCATGCAAATATGATGCAAGAGTACCCTAGACACTCAAATCAAAACCAACATAAAACACAACACAAACTCATGCGGTGGAAGAATCAAATCAAATTGATGAGTTCTTTGGTAAGTTATATGAATGATCATATGATGATTTGAGATTTAATAGGTTTGTTGAACCTTGTTTTCTATTATATGAATGATTAATGAATGATGATTGTCGAAATCATTTTTTGTTTGGAAAACAAGCCAACTTTAAAAATGAAAATGGAGTCGCCACCAATATTTTTTTTAAGTGTGATTGGGTCACCTTATAACTACGAATTTTAAGAAAATAGGTCCGAGAGTCGGTTACGCACGAGGAAGGATTAGCACCCTTGCAACACCCAAAATTGGTACCTTATTGATTGATTGATGTCCTAATATCGAAAATTGGAAGAGATTTTAAAATACGAATCCTTGAGAAAGTGTTTGGATAATTCGAACTGGATATCAAAATTCTCTTGTTCCGAAAGAATGAAATATCACATCCGGCACGTTAAGACATGATGTTTTAAACCCTTGATACCAAGATCATTTCATGATTTCCAAAATTTATGCATTGCAATTTTAAAAGGGTATTCCACTATTTGGCCAAACCTAAAAAAAATCGAAACCCAACACGATTGGGCACGATTCCTCGAATTTCCAAACATGAAATATTGCCTTATTTAAGAAAGCACGGTCAAAATCTTTAAAGGATATTTAGTCATTTGGACGAACAGAAAATCGAAACCCAGCACGATTGGGCACGTTTCCTCGAACTTCCAAACACGAAATATTGCCTTATTTAAGAAAACACGATCAAAATCTTTAAAGGATATTTAGCCATTTGGACGAACAAAAAATCGAAACCCAGCACGATTGCGCACGATTCCTCGAACTTCCAAACACAAAACATTGCCTTTATTTGAAAAGAATTATGTATTGAGTAAAATTAATATAACACAAACTTGTGAAAATAAATCGCAACATTGATATGGGTAATGGAAATAAAATGGACGAAAACATAAATAACAATACTAAGAGCAAAATAATCAAAGATAAATAAATAAAAGAAAGTTAATAAAACAATAAGTAAACAAATGAGAAAATTTTAAAAAGTTTAAATAATAAGATAAAAATAGTTGAAAATACAGGATAAAAATAAGAGAAACATATCAAATAGAATAAAATAGAGAAAAATAATAAAAGGGTAACCATAATAATAAATGTAATGTAAAATTAATGATATAATAATATAATACTAAAATGAGTATAAAAAAAATAATGATAATAACAATACGTTAGTAATGATAATAATATGAAGATAATAATATGAACAACAATATGCTAAAAATAACGGTAGTAATAATAGAAGATAATACTAATAAAAATAATAGTAATAACAATAATAATAATACTAAACTATAAATAAAAATAGTAATAATGAAATAAAAAAGCAATTACCACAAGAATAATAATCAAAATAACAAAAATAGTATATTAATAGTAATAACAATAAAAAGAAGATAATAATAATGAACATAATAGTAATAACATATAAGTAAACCAAAAGGGGAAAATGTATAATAATAATAATTTTAATATCCAAACTACTACTAGTAATAATAATGGTAATAATATAATAATAAAAGATATAATAACTATAACAATAATGATAAAACTCAAATTAATTAATTTAATAATAATATAGCAAAAATAAACAAAGTGGGCCTAAATTGAATTCAAAAGCAGAGCTTTGAAGTAAATAAAAATAAACGAAAGAGAGAAGGACCGAACTGCATGCGCGAATAACAAAGAGGGACCAAAAAAAGGGGAAATTATCCCACCCTTCCAAAACGAGCCGCAGTGGTGCCACCGTACACAGCAGCCGAAACTAAAAAAAACTCATTTTTCTAACGATTTCAAAATGGGTACGTTTCTACCCTTTTTTTTCCGTATTTTCGCATTTATTCTTAAAAACAAATGTAAAAAATGAATAAAAAGAACAAAAATAAAAATAACACCTTGGATATTTTGAATTTGTTTCAAAGTTCTTTGCTTTTTGTGTACTTGATTTCTTGTCTAACTATCTGAAAAAGAGAAGAAAGAAAAAAAAAACCCCTTGTAAAAGGGTTTTGAATGGCTTTTATAACCAAATTCTACAACTTATTTGCAAGCAAGTGAGGTGATGGAGTTAGTGGGGTGGTGGAGTTAGTGGTCGGTTTAGTGGTTTAGTTGGGTTAGGGTTACTTGGGCTTGGTTAATTGGGTTTGGTTTGATTTAAGGTTATTGTTTGGGTTTGTATTTGGGCTCCGGGCTAAAAATTGGGGTCAAAAATTGGGTCATACAATGATAGTTTCTTATTGTTAACATACGAGCTTACTAAGATATATAGCTTACTTTGTTGTTTTTCCATGTTTTATAGTGATTTTAAAGCTAGCTCAGATTCGGGGATCGTCGGAGACCTCATCGCACTATCCATTGACTCTTTAGTACTTTTGAAACTATGTTTTAAGCATATGGCATGTATAGGTATTTGAGTCATTTTTGTTATGTTTTGGTAATGACTTTGGCCAAATGAATTGGGTTGTAAATGTCTATATTTTGAGTTGTAAATATAGCCATGATATTTGGCTTTGTTTGGTGAATTTGGTTATGTGTTTATATGTACATATATGTTGATATTTGAGTTCTTTGGATGGATATGTGAATGACCATATTATGAAGTTTGTGGAATTGGTATTTTGCTAGTGAATTGGTACAAAAATGGGGTATGTTAGGTAATGGTTAAACTAGTTGATTGGTATATGTATTTGAGTAGGTTTTAGTTGAGTTAAAACTAAGTTATAAGCATGTTGAATGTTGGTATTGAAAATAGTATGGATTAGTCTTAAATGTGGCTGAATTGAAGGTTATTTATGCTATGATTTGGTACCATTTGGGTTGGTTTAGGTATGTACAAAATGGGTGGAAAAATGGCTTGGTAAATAGCCTATTTTTGTCCAAACGAGCAGAGACACGGGCGTATGTATTAGCCGTGTGTGACACACGGTCATGATACACAGCCATGTGTCCTCTGGTGTGGAAATTGAAATGAAGTCAGTATACTCTACACGGTCTCACACACGGGCGTGTGATCTGCAATGTGGCACAAGTTAGTATACCCCCTAATTGGCACATGGCCTAGCACACGAGCATGTGACTTGGCCGTGTTGCATAAGTCAGTATACCCTACAGGTTTGGCATGGCCTACCACATCGGCATGTGTGGCCATTTTGAATGGGCACACTGGCTAGACATACGGGCATGTTGTTGGCCATGTGACCCAAGTCAGTATGCACCCCTTGTTTTCACATGGCCTGTGACACAGGCGTGTCTGGTGCCACACGGGCATGTGTTCCCTATTTGAAGCAAAATTTTTTAAGTTTCACTAAAATTTCTCGAGTTATCGGTTTAGTCCCGAAATAATTTTAATGCATGTTTAAGGCCTCGTAGGCTCGTTTAAGGGACACTATCATTGTTTGTGATTGAATTATATTTGAAATGATAAATTGTATATGAAATGTGTGTTTTAAAGTGTTGTAAGTTCAGTAATGCTCCTTAACCCTATTCTGACGTTGAATATGGGTGAGGGGTGTTACAAAAACCTTGTACAAATCTCCGATAATAATCAGGTAATCCTAGAAAACTTCTAATTTTTTATACATTTTTCAGTGGTTTCCAGTTAACAATGGATGATATTTTATTCGGATCCACTCTAATGCCTTCAGCATACACTATATGTCCCAAAAAACCAACTTCATGAAGCCAAAATTCACATTTACAGAATTTAGCATATAATTGTTTCTCATGTAGAGTTTACAGAATAATTCTCAAATGTTTAGCATGTTTATTTTCATCTCGGGAATATACCAGAATATCATTAATAAATACCACCACAAATCTGTCTAGATACGATCTTAAAATTCTATTCATTAAATCCATAAATATTGCAGGTGCATTTATCAAGCCAAACAGCTTCGCAAGAAATTCATAATGTCCGTACCTAGTTCTAAAGGTTATTTTTGGCACATTCGAGTCTTTCACTCGTAATTGATAATAACCATAATGGAGATCAATCTTTGAAAACATGGTGGGACCATTCAACTGATCAAATAGATCATCAATGTAGGGCAGTGAATACTTTTTCTTGATTGTGACTTTATTGAGCTATCTGTAATCAATAAACAAGCTCAATGAATCAGTCCTTTTTCTTAACGAATAGTACCGGTGCACCCCATGCTGAAAAACTTGGTCGAGAAAAGCCTCTATCAGTCAGTTCTTGCAAATTTTATCAAATAGTAATAACATCAAATCAGTCGAAAAATAGATACCCCATATCATTAATGGACAATTCTTGCAAATTTTATCCACCATCACATACTAGCCCAGGGGGTTTGATACTAAAACCAAGAATTCAGTGGACTCAACAGGTAAATTTTTATTCTCTAAATTAGTACAAATATATGAATGTGTTGAATCGGGATCAATTAAAGTAGTTATATTAGTATCAAGAAGAGAAAAAGTACCAGTAATGACATTAGGTGTAGAGGCATCCTCACGTGCACGAATAGCATATGTCCTTGCTGGTACTCGTGCTTCAAATCTGATAGTTGAATCTTTTGTTGTACCTTGGCTTCCACTTACATTGTCTAGGTTAAGAGGTGGTCTACCTCTTCTGGCGGGGTTGCTCGGCCTTGAAGTTTGAACAGTATTTTTTCAGGCTTTTCTGGGCAATCTCTATGATAGTGGTCAAAAGAACCACATCTAAAACATTCTCCACTTTTCATACGGCACTCACCAAAATGCAGTTTATTACAATGTTTGCATCTGGGTTTGGGATTTCCAACACTGCCTACACTTGCTACAGATGTAGCCTGAGATATCAGATTAAAGCGTTGAATACTTATATTGTAATAGCCCGACTTAAGGCCTATTCAGAGTAGTGGTGTGAGACCACAAATCCGATCTGTAGTAGAAATATATGTTTTAATGATTTTTATAAGGCTTATGAGGTACTTGCATGATTATGTGAAAATCTCATGAATGAATTTTATTAATTAGTGAATAAATTTCCCACTAGGACTAAATTGCAAAGATTAAAAAATATGAGATTCTAGAAGGTTTAAGTATGAAATATAATTATAAAAAAATTATTAGAGGTCCTTATTTAGCAATTAGACCATTATATGTATATGGACAAAAATGGACATGGGAAGGAAAAATCATAAGAAAAGATCATTAAGGGCATTTTTGTCATTTGGTAAATAAAAGATTAAAAAGGGAAAAAGAAGTCAAAAATGGTGTCCATCTTCTTCCCTAGGTGCCGAAATTTGGAGAGAAGCCATAGCTAGGGTTTTCTCATTTTCAAGCTCAAAGTAAGTGCATCTTAGTCCCTTTTTTATGTTCTTCGTATTTTTGAGATCCTCCTAGCTTGGTTTAGCTATTTCTAGCTATATTTTGAGCTAAGGATTATGTTCAAAATTTTACCCATGTATGGCATGCATGTATTTTGATGTTTTATGGAATAATATGAAAGGTTGATGTAAGATAAACATCTTTTTCTAAGTCATTTACATGAGAAAAGCATGAAAGGACTAAATTGCAAAAGTTATGAAAATTGTCATATATGAGTGAAATAGTAAAAATTAAAAGTTTCTATAGTTGAGAATATGATTCAGCTAGGCTTGAAATGCAAGAAATTTGAATGAAAATAATTTTACGAGCCTAGGGGCAAAAGTGTAATTTTAAGAAAGTTTAGGGGTAAAATTGTAAATTTTGACAAAGTATGAATTATGAGTCAATTTAGTCAATGTAAGTATTAAACAATTTAAATTGTTATTATATATCAAGAAACACGAAGCCCGGATCAAAACCGAGGCAAGGACAAAGTTGTGGACTAAATTGCACATCTACATCTATTTTGGAGTATCGAGGTAAGTTTGTATGAATTCAGTGCTACATATGTTATTATGATTAAATTATTTGCTATGCCGCATGAAGCACATTATTTCAATGAAGTTGATTATTAATACTTAATAAAGAAATCAATGAGACCAAGTAAATGAAAGTCTCGTTTGAAGTTCCGGAATAACGAGGATATTTTTATCACAACAATGAGATAAGGAAAGCCCCTGTAAGACCATGTCTAGTACATGGCATCTGCATCAAGGAATGTAGGTCTCGTGTAAGACCATGTCTGGGATATGGAATCAGCATCGAATAAGGAAGGTCACATGTAATACCATGTCTGGGACATGGCCTCGACAACATTTAAGGCTGGTCTCGTGTAAGTCCATGTCCGACGTATGGCATCAACACTATTTAAGGAAGGTCTCGTGTAAGACCATGTCTGGGACATGGCTTAGACACCATTTAAGGAAGGCCTCATATTAGTCTAAGTCTGGCACATGTCATCGACATCAAGTTAAGGAAGCCCGTGTAAGACCATATTGGGATATGGCATTGGCATCGAGGGACATGTTTGATGAGATTGAGTATCCTCTGGTATTCCAAGAAATTCAATGGGCAAAAGAGTAAGCATGAAAAAGTGACTAAGAGCAAAGTAAGTAAAGTTGATGATGAGATATGTTATATAAGAATGATAGATAATTCCATTCAAGTTAAGGAAGGTAGAGATTCAAGTTATTATTTATGGTAGTTTAAGTGCTAAACTATGTAATGAGTGACACAGGTACAATGAGTAAATACAAGTTAAGGTAACCCTAATGTGATGGGTAAGTATGAGTAAGAGTAAGTATGAGTAAGTAAACCTAAGCACTTGAGGTTTATGTATTCTTGTTTCATGATGAATGAGTTTAATTTGAGCAATTATGTTGCTATGTAAGATTTCATGCAAACTTACTAACCTATATGCTTACTTTTCTCTTTTTCTCCTTCTTTGTAATATCGCCAAGTTAGCTCGAGGACCCAATACGTCGGAGCTAAAATCACACTACCAATCATTATTTTGGTATGGCCAAGTTGTTTTATTTTAAGCATGGCATGTATAGGGATTATGTCATTTTGAGTTATTCCATATTGGGAGCCAAAGGGTTGGCTATTAAGATCACTATCCTTTTTGTATATGGCCAAAGAGATTGGCCAATATTTGTTAAGTTCTATATATTAATGATGATGAGTTTTTATGAATTCTATAAGTGATGTTTTAGGAATTATTCTTAGTACATGAACGCTACATTATGTATTGCTTGAGTCGGTATAAGCGTGTTTATGTTTTAGGGTGGCAATTAGCTTGGAAAATAGCCTCTAAGTGTCTACACGGGTAAACACACAGGCGTGTGTCTAGGCCGTGTGTGACACACTGCTAGCCCTATGGGTGTGTTAATAGGTCGTGTGTCCCCTGCACTAGTTTACGAGAATACGATTTGTCACACGGGCCAACACACGGGCATGTGTCTTGGCCGTGTGCTAATTAGGGATTGATGACGTCATAAACAGATAGCTCCATGGGCAGGAGACACGGCCGTGTGAAGGACACGGGTTATAGACATGGACGTGTGCTTAGCTATGTGAAATAAGTTAGTGGCGACCATGGGTGAAGAACACAGGCATGTCTCAGGGGCACATGGGCGTGTCCCTTGGACAACACGGGCGTGTGGGCCCTGTCTAGGAAAAAATTACAAAAAGAGTAAAAGTCTCCGATTAAACCCCAAAATCTTTCGGAAGTAAGTTTAAGGCCTCGTAAGCCCAAGATATCTATGTTATGATTAATAAGGAAAAGTTTTATAGCCCGATAATGCATGTCCAAGTAAGGTTAAGCATGGTAATGCCCCGTATTCGATCCCAAAGTCAGAGACGGGTAAGAGGTGTTACATTTACTGGTATTAGAGCTACGATTTAGTCGATTCTCAGACTAACGTAGCATAAGTTTGACTCTAGCTATACATGCCATACATAAGAGAATTTATATAATGATAGTGTAACGACTCCTGATGATTTAAATTGTGTTTTCATATAGTAAATGGATCCCGAAAGAGCTATGGCAGATGATGTAGAAAGTAATGCGCCAGCTCCCGCTGAAGGGACGGTGCCAAATGAGAATGAGAACAGACCCACAACTGAAAGTCAGAGAGGGGAGAAAAGGCTAGGGAAGCCTTCCTCCATATGATGAATGCTTGCTATACGGAATTCATTCGCACAAGCCGAATGCACCACCCCCTCCACCCTCGCCTATTCCTCAATCTACTCCTGTAGCCCCTCAAGTGGTATAAGTGGTAAGAAGAGAAAAGCCTTCGGTTGATAGAATTCAGAAACAAGGAGCTGAGGAATTCCGAGCTAGTAAAGATGATGACCCAGAAATAGCTGAGTCATGGCTTGAAAATACCATTAGGGTATTTGACGAGTTATCGAGCACACCTGAAGAGTGCATGAAGTGTGTAGTTTCTCTCTTAAGAGATTCTACTTATCAGTGGTGGAACACCCTTGTGTCGGTTGTACCAAGGGAAAGGATCACGTGGGAGTTTTTCCAAGAAGAATTCAGGAAGAAATACATAAGTCAAAGATTTATTGATCAGAAGCAAAAGGAATTTTTAAAACTGAAACAAGGTAAGATGACAATAACTGAGTATGAGCGTGAGTTTGTAAGGCTCAACAAATACGCTTAAGAATGTGTATCCACTAAGGCTATTATGTGTAAGAGATTTGAGGACAGACTAAATGAAGACATTAAGTTGTTTGTTGGTGTCCTCGAGTTGAAGGAATTTTTTGTGCTAGTGGATCGGGCTTGTAAAGCCGAAGAATTGGTTAAAGAGAAAAGAAAAGCTGAGATGGAATCTTGTGACTTAAGAAAGGGATAGTGGAGTAAGTCATTTCAATCCTCGTCCAAGAAATCGAGAGATTTTCCTACTCGATCAGTTACTTCAACCGGGTTTTCAAGTAGAAGCAAGAGTAAACAGTATTTGGGGAATAAGGCTAAACCACCTCAGTCGCTAGTGTTGGGAATATTCGATCTAATAAACCAGAATGCCCACAGTGCAGTAGACGTCACCCCGGTGAGTGTCGTGCACATGAGAGTGCTTTTTTTAAGTGTGGTTCCCAAGATCACTTCATTAGAGAATGCCCTGACATGGTTGAGAAAGACAAGGTTCAGAGTACAAGAGTAAGAAGCACTAATAGAGGAAGACAACAAAGGAACCTAGGAAGTGGGGCGAGTAGTAAGGGTACACCCTGAGAGCAGGCTACAAGATCCGAGGGTAGAGCGCCTGCAAGGACTTACACCATTCGCGCTTGCGAAGAGGCATCATCTCATGATGTAATTGCGGGTACATTTTATCTCCATGACATTAATGTCATTGCTTTAATTGATCTGAGGTCTACCCATTCATATATTTGCATGAAAATAGTATCTAGTATGAGTATGCCCACAGAGTCTACCAATTTTTTGATAAAAGTGTCTAATCCACTAGGCAAAAGTGTATTGGTAGATAAAGTATGCAAAGATTGCCCATTGATGATTAGAGGTCATTATTTTAAGGCAAACCTTATGTTATTACCATTTGATGAATTCAACATTATTCTCGATATGGATTGGTTAACCACACATGATGTGACAATAAATTGTGGAAAGAAATATATTGAGTTGAGATGTGAAAATGGGAACACTCTTCATGTTGAATCAGATAACAAGATAGATCACTGGTAGTGATCTCTCACATGTTGGCTCAGAGGTATGTAAGAAAAGGGTATGAGGCATATCTTGCCTTTGTGATAAATGCCAAAGAAACTGAGTTAAAGATTGAATTAGTGCCGATAGTATATGAGTACCCAGATGTCTTTGCCGAGGAATTGCCAGGATTGCCTCTAGTTAGAGAGGTTGAATTTGGTATCGAGTTAGCTCCCGGTACTGTACCAATATCGATTGCTCCTTACAGGATGGCTCCAACTGAGTTTAAGGAATTGAAGGCATAGTTGCAAGAGTTGATGAACAAAGGTTTTGCTAGACCGAGTTGTTCTCCATGGGGTGCTCTAGTAGTATTTGTGAAAAAGAAAGATGGCTTCATGAGATTGTGCATAGATTATCGACAGCTTAATAAAGTAACAATGAAGAACAAGTACCCATTGCCAAGGATTGACGATTTGTTTGATCAATTGAAGGGAGCCACTGTGTTTTCCAAGATAGACTTGAGGTCGGGATACAATCAATTGAGAGTAAAAGACTCAGATGTGCCGAAGACTGCATTTCGGACGAGGTTTGGGCACTATGAATTTTTAGTCATGCCTTTTGGTTTAACAAATGCCCCTGCAGTGCTCATGGATTTAATGAATCGCATTTTTCAGCCATATTTAAATAAGTTTGTGGTTGTTTTTAATGATGATATATTGATATATTCCCAAGATGAGCATGAGCACACTGAGCACTTGAGGACAGTTTTGTAAATTCTGCGAGAAAATCAATTGTATGCCAAGTTTAGCAAAAGTGAATTTTGGCTCAAGGAAGTTGGATTTCTAGGACATATTGTCTCGGGAGATGGAGTCTGAGTTGACCCAAGATAAAATTTCAGCCATTGTTGATTGGAAGCCATCGAAAAGTGTATCTGAGGTTAGAAGTTTTTTGGGCTTAGCCGGCTATTATAGGCGATTCGTTAAGGGGTTTTCTATGATAGCGACTCCAATGAAGAAGCTATTACAGAAAAATGTAAAGTTTGAATGGACAGAAAAGTGCCAACAAAGTTTTGAGAAATTGAAGGCGATGTTACCAGTTCTAGTACAACCTGAATCGGGAAAAGAATTTTTGATTTACAGCGATGCATCCTTAAATTGATTTGGTTGTGTACTTATACAAGAAGGCAAGGTGATAGCATATGCCTCCAGACAGTTAAAGCCACATGAAAAGAACTATCCGACGCATGATTTAGAGTTAGCTGCCATTGTTTTTGCACTGAAGATTTAGAGACACCATTTATATGGTGAAAGATGTCAGATTTTCACTGATCACAAAAGTTTGAAGTATTTTATGACTCAAAAGGAATTGAACTTAAGGCAATGAAGATGGTTAGAGTTGATAAAAGATTATGAGTTAGTCATTGATTACCACCCGGGAAAGGCGAATGTAGTCGCCGATGCCTTGAGTAGAAAATCTCTATTTGCCTTAAGGGCTATGAATACATGGGTGAGTTTGTCCGATGATGGTTCCATTCTAGCTAAGTTGAGGGCTAGACCGGTGTTCCTCCAAGAGATTTATGAGGCACAGAAAAATGACAGTGAATTGCAAGCCAAAAGAGTTCAATACGAGTCAGGTATTGAGTCTGATTTCCGGATTGATTCAGATGGATGTTTGATGTTCAGAGATAGAGTTTGCGTATCAAGAAATGATGAGCTCATTCATAAAGTTGTGCATGAGGCACATAGCGGATGCTTATTTGTACATCCGGGTAACACTAAGATGTATAATGATTTGAAGAAATGGTACTGGTGGCCGAGTATGAAGAAATATATTTTTGAGTTTGTTTCAAGATGCTTGATTTGTCAGCAATTAAAGGCCGAACACCAAGTACCTTCGGGTTTGCTTCAACCTATTATGGTACCCGAGTGGAAGTGGGACCGAGTTACCATGGATTTTGTAATGGGTTTACTGTCGACACCGAGTAAGAAAGATGTTGTATAGGTTGTAGTCGATAGACTTACGAAGTCAGCCCATTTCATACCTATACGATTTGACTGCTCACTTGATAAGTTGGCAAACTTATACATTTCAGAGATAGTAAGGCTTCATGGAGTACCATTATCGATTATATCAGATAGAGATTCGAGATTCACGTCCACATTTTGGAAGAAGTTGCAAGAGGCCTTGGGCACAAAGTTGAATTTTAGTATGGCTTTCCACCCCCAAACTGACGGTCAGTCGGAGAGGTTGATACAAGTACTTGAATATATACTCCGATGTTGTGTTCTTGAATTTCAAGGCAGTTGGGAAAGATATTTACCGTTGGTGGAATTCGCCTACAATAACAGTTTTCAGTCAAGCTTGAAAATGGCGCCTTATGAGGCTTTGTATAGGCGTAAGTGCCGAATGTCTTTATATTGGACTAAACTTAAGGAAAACCATATCTACGGGGTTAATTTGGTTAGAGAAACCGAAGAGAAGGTAGAGGTGATTCGAGATTGTTTAAAGGCTACTTTTGAAAGACAGAAATCTTACTCAGATTTGAAAAGGAAAGAGATTGAATATCAAGTCGGTGTTAGAGTATTCTTGAAAGTGTCACCATGGAAGAAAGTTCTTAGATTTGGCTGAAAGGAAAAATTGAGTCCACGTTTTATCGGACCATATGAGATCACCGAGAGGATTGGGCCGGTAGCCTACCAGTTGGCTTTGCCATCTGAGTTAGAGAAGATTCATAATGCATTTCACATATCTATGTTGTGTCAGTATCGATCAGACCCTTCACATGTAATTACGCCGACAGAGGTTGAGGTTCAACCTGATATGACTTATGGTGAGGAACCAGTTAAGATTTTAGCCCAGGAAGTCAAGCAATTAAGGAATAAAAGTATAGCTCTCGTGAAAGTCTTATGGCAGAGACATGGGGTAGAAGAGGCTACATGGGAGCCCGAGGAGGCTATAAGGAACCAATACCCAAACCTTTTTACTGGTAGGATTTTCAGGGACGAAAATCACTAAGGGGGAGAATTCTAATAGCCCGACTTAGGGCCTAGTTGGAATAGTGGTGTGAGACCACAAATCTGAAGTAGAAATATATGTTTTAATGATTTTTATAAGGCTTATGAGGTACTTACATGATTATGTGAAAACCTCATGAATGAATTTTATTAATTAGTGAATAAATTGCCCACTAGGACTAAATTGCAAAGATTAGAAAATATGAGATTCTAGAAGGTTTAAGTATGAAATAGAATTATAAAAAAAAATTATTAGAGGTCCTTATTTAGCAATTAGACCATTCTATGTTAAGATGGACAAAAATGAACATGGGAAGGAAAAATCTTAAGAAAAGATCATTAAAGGCATTTTTTTCATTTGGTAAATAAAAGATTAAAAAGGGAAAAAGAAGTCAAAAATGGCGTCCATCTTCTTCCCTAGGTGCTGAAATTTGGAGAGAAGTCATAGCTAGGGTTTTTCTCATTTTCAAGCTCAAAGTAAGTGCATCTTAGTCCCGTTTTTAATGTTCTTCGTATTTTTGAGATCATCTTAGCTCGGTTTAGCTATTTCTAGCTATATTTTGAGCTAAGGATTATGTTCAAAAATTTACCCATGTATAGCATGCATGTATTTTGATATTTTATGAAAGAATATGAAAGGTTGATGTAGGATAACCATCTTTTTCTAAGTGATTTATATGAGAAAAGCATGAAAGGACTAAATTGCAAAAGTTATGAAAATTGTCATATATGAGTGAAATAGTAAAAATTGAAAGTTGCTATAGTTGAGAATATGATTCAGCTAGGCTTGAAATACAAGAAAGTTGAATGAAAATCATTTTACGAGCCTAGGGGAAAAAGTGTAATTTTGAGAAAGTTTAGGGGAAAAATTATAAATTTTGCCAAAGTATGAATTATGAATCAATTTAGTCAATGTAAGTATTAAACAAGTTAAATTGTTATTATAGATCAAGAAACACGAAGCTCAGACCGAAACCCAGGCAAGAACAAAGTTGTGGACTAAATTTCACATCTACATCTATTTTGGAGTACCGAGGTAAGTTTGTATCAATTCATTGCTACATATATTATTATGATTAAATTATTTGCTATGTCACATGAAGCACAATATTTCAATGAAGTTGCTTATTAATATTTAATAAAGTAATCAATGAGACCAAGTAAATGAAAGTCCCATTTGAAGTTCTGGAATAATGAGGATATTTTTGTCACAACATGAGATAAGGAAAGCCCGTGTAAGACCATGTCTGGGACGTGGCATCGGCATCAAGGAATGTAGGTCCCGTGTAAGACCATGTCTGGGACATGGCATCGGCACCGAACGTAGATCCTATGTAAGACTATTTCTGGGACATGGCATCAACATCGAATAAGGAAGGTCTCATGTAAGACCATGTTTGGGATATGGCCTCGGCACCATTTAAGGCTAGTCTCATGTAAGTCCTGACACATGGCATCGACACTATTTAAGGAAGGTCTCGTGGAAGACGATGTTTCAGACATGGCTTTGACACCATTTAAAGAAGGCCTCGTGTCAGTCCATGTCTGGCACATGGCATCGACATCAAGCTAAGGAAGCCAGTGTAAGACCATATATGGGATATGGCATCGGCACTAAGAGGCGATCCCATGTAAGACCATATCTGGGATATGGCATTGGCATCGAGAGACATGTTTGATGAGATTAAGTATCCTCTGGTATTCTGAGAAATTCAACAGGTAAAAGAGTAAGCATGAAAAAGTGACTAAGAGTAAAATAAGTAAAGTTGATGATGAGATATGTTATATAAGAATGATAGATAATTCCATTCAATTTAAGAAAGGTAAAGATTCAAGTTATTATTTATGGTAGTTTAAGTGCTAAACTATGTAATGAGTGATATAGGTACAATGAGTAAATACAAGTTAAGGTAACCCTAATATGATGGGTAAGTATGAGTAAGAGTAAGTATGAGTAAGTAAACTTAAGCACTTGAGATTTATGTATTCTTGTTTCATGATGAATGAGTTTAATTTGAGCAATTATGTTGCTATATAAGATTTCATGCGAACTTACTAACCTATATGCTTATTTCTCAGTTTTTTCTCCTTCCTTGTAGTATCGCCAAGTTAGCTCAGGAACCAAGACGTCGGAGCTCGGATCACACTATCAATCATTATTTTGGTATAGCTAAGTTGTTTTATTTTAAGCATGGCATGTATATGGATTATGTCATTTTGAGTTATATCATATTGGGAGCCAAAAGGTTTGCTATCTGTAACACCCCAAACTCGGCCCATACGTCATGACCGGATCTGGTATGCTACGGGTTGAATGTTGAAAACTTTGCTTTAAAGGGGTTTTGAAAATCTCAGTTTATTTTAACCGACTAATCATTAATTGTGACATTTTTGAAAGGAACCTTAACATTCGCATTGAATGTGCTTGAAAAGCCCATTTTCATTTCACTTATAATTAAGTCTTTGAAAACATAAGCTTATAAATTGTAACATAAAAAAATATAGATCGATAACCTAAGTTATGGAGGCCTTATTACAAAAATAATCCCAAAATTAAAACTCAACGAAAAACTGAAAACAGTCTATGAAAATAAAAGACTTGATGGCTCCTCGAGTTCTCTTCGGCTCCCATGTCCACGATCTACTGCTCATCTGAAAAGTTGGGAGAAATAAAAGGGGTGAGTCACCAAGACTTAGTGTGCAAATCCCGAAAACACATAAAAGCCTTGAGGCCCACAAACACATTATGGACCTTGGCCCATATACAATGGCAACAGATTATTTTCATGCAACATGGCCCATCCCAAACCTAGAAGTCCATCCTCTACACACCCCCGTACCAACCATCACACCCTGGGGATTTCTACAATCAACCCTCCATCCGCTACACACCATATCGATAGCTGTGCTACCTATCATAAAGATCGATCACTATATGACCTATGTGGCAAAGCCACCGATGGCTATGCGACCTGCTTCCCTTCATCATATAAATCCCATCCCATGCATACATACATGCAAGAATCAGAACATTAAACTACCTAAATAGATCACATACTTTCACATACTTCAATACACATAGAGAAGTTTCTATGATTACGTACCTAGCATCCCTTGCCTGCCTTTTTTGGGTAATACGACTGTTATACAGTCTCATTTCCCGGCTTTTAGCCCATAACATATACATAGTACAGTTTAACTAGTGTGATAGAGATCTACACACCTGATCACTGATAAGACGATACTGTCTAAGTCGACACTATCAGTAGTCGCTACGATTGCTAACAGTCTAAGGTTTTGTTCTGAAGCCGGTCCACAATCGGGCGACCAATCCCGAACTACTGACACTGCTCGTTTCTTAAACTTAGGGATTGGTTTTATAGATCCAATCCCCTCCTTCGCCTGATTGACATTTGATTCCATCAAAAGACCTTATCAGTTTCTACCAGCACAACATATAGTTGTTAATCCATAAAATATGGTTAAGATTATAAACACGAAGAACGAACCTAACGAAAATCTAAAGAGAACCCCTTACCTTGAAATCCTGAAAAGAGATTGAGACTCAGAGACTAGTAGTTTTTGGCTTGTAGATCCTTACGATCTACTTTGATTCCCGACGTCGCCCAACAAGAAAACATCAAGCCATTAATCAAACGTCAACCGTACCAAGCCCATTAGCCTTTCGGCTTTAGCTTCCAAAAACCGAAAGAAACGTGAAGAGAAGAAGATCAGCACTTACCCTATCACAGGAGATTCGGCTACTCCAAGAAGATTTCGTCTTTTTGCGAAAACCAAAAAGAGAAGATGATTCAAAGAATCTATGGAGATTCGGCTTTTTAATGAAGAAATCGGTAGGAAGAAAAAAGAAAAGAATAGACACTAAGGCATTCGGCTATGGCAGAAGAGAGTAAAGAGAAAGAATACTTAAGGGTTTCGGCTTATAGAAGGAATCAGAAAAAGGTGTAGAGAAAGGCTATGAGGTTTCGGCTTTAGCAGAGAATGAAGAAGAAGATAGAACTTTAGGGGTTTTCGGCTTTTTGAGAAAAGAAACAACTAAGAGAAGAGAATGAGGATAAATGTTGAAATTAAGAAGTACCCTATTTTCTAATCATTTTTTCGGCACACACTCTAACCAAAAGCCTGAATTGCCCTCTTTTGAAAACTAAAACCAATTAACTAACATGGGAAATTTCAGCACCCCCTTTTAGCCTCATTAAAACCGATTTCCTCCTTCCCCCAGAGTTGGAAATTCGGCCACTACTGTGATCAATTGATAATTCCTAAACTTTCTCCCTTATCCATATCCGATCATACCTTCACAAGTGGCCTAGATAACACCACCTCTTCCTCCTTTTTATCTGCTTCATTATCCATATTATCCACTCACATAAACCCTCTATTTATAAGCCTCATTGCCGTCCCGCTCTACCCACTTTAAAGTTGAAAATTAACTAAATTTAATTAAAAGAATTGGGCTTCATGCAACTTGAATTTGGGCCTCTTCAGTTGACACCGCTTCTCTGCTCTCTCTAAGTTGCGCCACTTTGCCACTGGGCCACAAGCCCCTTTTTATTTTAAAACACAGATAACCTCTTTTAAGCCCTAACTTATCAAGCTTTCCATTAGAGTGTCCAAACAAAAAATATTTGATTAAGGCCTCAGCCCAACTTCAAGCCCACTCTGGACCCCTAAAACATTCTAACAAGCATAGTAAGCATAACCACACACATAGAATGCATATGCCCATTAATTCAGGATGTTACAGTTCTACCTCCCTTAAAGAAATTTTTGCCTCGAAATTACCTGATCAGACTAGATGTGGGTATTACTGCCGCATCGCTTCCTCGAGCTCCCAAGTAGCCTCCTCAGAACCATGATTCCACCATAGAACTTTAACCAACGAAACCATTTTCCTTCGCAACACTTTGACATCACAATCCAAGATTTCCACTGGTTCCTCTTCAAAGGATAAATCGGGTCGTACTTCGATTTCCTCTACAGGCACCACATGAGACGGATCTGAATGATATCGTCTCAACATAGAAACGTGGAATACATTGTGAATCTGGCTTAGTTCAGAAGGTAGCTCTAGCTGATAGGCTACCGTCCAAACCTCAGCACTTTCTTCTATGGCGACACCTTCAAGAACACCTTGTCACCCACTGCAAACTCTATGTCCTTACGCTTCAAGTCTGCGTAGGACTTCTGTCGGTCCGATGCTTCCTTTAGTCGAGCTCGAATTAACTCAACCTTCTCCTCTGTCTCGGTAACCAACTCCGGACCCAAAATCTAATGTTCCCCTAATTTCGCCGATCCATCACTTGATCCTACATGAAACTTCTCCTTTAGCAACTCATCGATCACGCTTCTCCTTAACTCCGCTCGACCCAAGAGGGTCACACTTGAAGTTCAGCCAATAAGCTCCCATCATCATACAAACTAAGGTGAGCAAATATTGCCCTCAAGTCAGAGATTACTTTACGACTTAAGGCATTCGCCACCACATTAGCTTTACCCGGCTGGTACTCGATCGAGCAATCATAATCCTTTAACAACTCGATCCACCTCCTCTGCCTTAAATTCAACTCCTTTTGGGTCAAAAGGTATTTTAGGCTCTTATGATCTGTATAAATAGAAGATTTCTCCCCGTACAGATAATGTCTCCAAATCTTTAAAGTAAAAACCATCGCCGCCAATTCCAAATCATGGGCCGGATAATTTGTTTCGGCCGAGATGTATACGCAACAACCTTTCCATCTTGCATCAAAACACATCCTAGTCCCGTGTGTGACACATCACAGTAAGTTACAAATTCCTTTCCAGCCTCCAACTGAATCAATACTGGAGCCTCCGTCAAAACCCTTTTTAACTTCTCGAAACTCTCTTGCTGTTTATTAGACCAAACAAATGGAACTCCTTTCCGTAATAACTTAGCCAATGGTACCGCTATTGAAGAAAATCCTCCAACAAACCTTCGGTAGTACCTGGCCAGTCCAAGAAAACTCTAAATTTCTGCCACGGACTTAGGCGGCTTCCAATCCAATACCCGTTCAATTTTTGAGGGTCAACCCTAATCCCCTCTGTCGACACAACGTGGCCTAGGAAAGTAACTTCACTTAGCCAAAATTCGCACTTACTGAATTTGGCATACAACTACTTCTCCCTCAGAATCTACAAAACCACTCGCAGATGTGAATCATGCTCCTCTTCGATCTTGAGTAAACCAAGATATCTTCTATAAATACCACGACAAACCGATCCAAGTAGGGTTGGAACACTCGGTTTATCAAATCCATAAACGTTGCTGGTGCGTTAGTCAACCCAAATGGCATTACCAAAATTTCATAATGGCCATAACGGGTCCTGAAAGCTATCTTATGAATATCTGATTCTTTGACCTTAAGCTGATGGTATCCTGATCTCAAATCTATCTTTGAGAACACCGATGCCCCTTTCAGTTGATCGAACAAGCCATCAATCCTTGGCAACGGATACTTGTTCTTGATAGTCAACTTGTTCAGCTGACGGTAGTCAATGCACATACGCATTGATCCATCCTTCTTCTTAACAAATAACACCGTAGCTCCCCAAGGCGACATGCTCGGCCGAATAAATCCTTTATCTAACAACTCTTGTATTTGTGCTTTAACTCCACCAACTCCTTTGGCACCATCCTATATGGAGCGATAGACACTGGTGCTATTCTCGAAAGAAGATCGATACCAAACTCTACTTCACGATCCGGAGGTAATCTCGAAAGCTCTTCTGAGAAAACATCAGGACATTCCTTCACCATCCTAATGTCCCCAATAGTTAGGTCATCAGTTTCCAGAGCCCGAACAAACATTAATACCGCCTCGCATCCTTATCTCACCATTCTTTCTGCTCTTAGGGTAGTCACTACATTCGACAGACAGTTCCCCCTTTCTCCCATCACCAACACTTCACCACCCTCGGGGGTCAACACCATACGCTTGGCTGCACAATCTAAATTAGCTTGATGCTTCACCAGTCAGTCCATACCTAATATTAAGTCGAACTCCCCGAACGGTAATTCTATCAGATCCGTCCGAAAAACTATTCCCTGAACTTCTAAGGGTACCTCCCGATAGAGTTTATCTACTGCCACAGATTGTCCTAATGGGCTAACTACAGTTATCGCCCTAGGGGTAATCTCGAAATCTAAACTTAAAGTTCCAGACACACTACTAGCAACATATAAATGTGTCGGCCCAATGTCAATCAATGCAGATAAGGCAAACCAAATATTAAAATGTACGGTTATAACATCCAGTGCGTCCACCTCTTCTCGACATCCGGCAAGATAGACTAACCCCACTGTCTCGCCCAAGTGTTTCTTGCCCTCTACTGGTGCTCCACTACTCTATCGAAACCATTACCACCTCTAGCTGGACCACGACCCCTCATGACATCGACCTCCTCTACCTGGCTGAGCATTTCCCTACCCGGCTGAGCATTTCCCTACCCTACGGGTCCTACATCGCTCCGTGGCTGTGGATAGTCCTTAATCTGATAGTCCAAAGATCCACACCTAAAGCACTTTCCACTGCCTGCCCAACACTCACCTACATGGAATTTACCACAGCGAACACACCTCCGTGCCTGGTTAGCAGCAAGTCTCTTCACCCGATTCGACCTATCCGACCTAGGTCTTTTCTGAGTACGCCAGCTGCTCCTAATAATCCAAAATTCCTCCTATTTCCACTTCTATCTTTATCCCGATTCAGCTTTTCCGTTTGCTTTACCTCCTCAGCTATCTTAGCCTTCTCCACAAGCACAGCAAATTCCCTCTCCCGCTGTGGAGCTATCAAAACACGTAAATCATCCTTCAGGCCATCTTTAAATCAAACACACCGTTCATGTCCTGTGGCCATTATCCCTCGAGCATAATGACTCAAGCGTAAGAATTCCACTTCATACGTCGCCACCGACCTACTTCCTTAAACCAGATTCAGAAATGCTCTACGCTGCGCATCCACATAACTTGTTCCAATATACTTACTCTGGAACGTTGTTCTGATGTAATCCCAGGTGATACGGTCAGCCACTGCACCATCCTTAACCGTAAGCAACCATTGATAAGCTTCGTCCCAAAGAAGAGACACTACTCTTTTCAGCTTCTTTTCTTCTGTAAAGTCGAGATCATCCATTATGCACTCCACCGCTTCTAACCAATATTCAGCAAGCTGTACTCGAGGCTACCCCAAAAATTCCCCGAAACACTTCTGCCCCATTAGCTCTAAATTGCTCCGACACAAATTTTCGGGCTCCTGTGCCCATGCCTGCCCCAGCAACCTCTCTAAAACCCTCAACATCGCCTGAGATACCGCATCATCTTCGACTGTTTGATCCTAAAATTCTACCTCCACAACTGTTCTCACAGGTACCTTATTCCCCGACTCGTGACACGACCCTACCGATTCCGACACAGCAATCCTGCCTCTACCTCGGCCACGCACACCACGTCCTCTAGAGCTCATTCTATAGATTCGCGTTTATCTAATTAGGAATTTTATGAATTATTAATTTCTTCCACTGATTAATAACGAACAATCATATGAAAAGTAGTTTTAATAGTAGTTCTTTCGAATTCGAACTCTATCTACAAGGTTTAGTTCTCAGGTCTGTATTTCCTAGCTCTAGAATCCACATGCATTCAACCATCACACATCAACATACAAGTAGCATCCATGAGTTCACATTCATCACATAAGGGTATTTTTGTTATTTCACTACCTAGGGGTACTTTCGTAATTTTATCCTACAGGGGTATTTTCGTAATTTTTCAAAATAGGGTATCTTGGTGATTTTACAAAATAGGGGTATTTTGGCAATTTTACAATCCGGGGTATTTCAATAATTTTGCCAACCGGGGGTATTTCGGTAATTTTTACAAATTTTGGTAGTTTTTACAAATCCAGGGTATTTTGGGTAGTTTTCACAAATCAAGAGTATTTCGAAAATTTTACAAAACTAGGGATGTAAATAACTTTACAAAAATAGGGTGGCTGGTCCCTTTCGCATTTTAGTTATAAATTTTGGCCCATCAACAAGCCCTCTCGGTTAGAGTGAACAAACACTACGCACCAAGCAGGATTCCAGCGAAGAGGAGGTGAGCCGCTAGGGCCGCTTAAATACCAAGCTCTCCCTGGATCCAATCCTAGACATGCGTATGCCTGTTACCATACCCTAACCCTGTGTCTTGTTCACAAACATGTTTAATTAGAAACTATGACTTATGAGATTTGAAGAATTGTTTATACTAAACCTAAAGTCCATAATCTATAGCATACTAGCCTACGTCCCTATAGAGCCCATCAAGCCCAACATGCATATCACATAATGAATTTAGAATACTTATCTGCATGGATCGGGTGCCGGTAGACTCGAAGGTCATATCTTACCTGAATTTTTTCTCAAATTTACATCACTACTGGACCCATTTCACAGCCCGAGTTTTGGACTGGGCCCTGATACCAAAATGTAACACCCCAACCCGGCCCATACGTCATGACCGGATCTAGTATGCTACGGGTTGAATGTTGAAAACTTTGCTTTAAAAGGGTTTTGAAAATCTCAGTTTATTTTAACCGACTAATCAATAATTGTGACATTTTTGAAAGGAACCTTAACATTCGCGTTGAATGTGCTTGAAAAGCCCATTTTCATTTCACTTATAATTAAGACTTTGAAAACATAAGCTTATAAATTGTAACATAAAAAAAAATATAGATCGATAACCTAAGTTATGGAGGCCTTATTACAAAAATAATCCCAAAATTAAAACTCAATGAAAAACTGAAAACAGTCTATGAAAATAAAAGACTTGATGGCCCCTCGAGTCTGCCTCGGCTCCCATGTCCACGATCTATTGCTCATCTGAAAAGTTGGGAAAAATAAAAGGGGTGAGTCACCAACACTCAGTGTGCAAATCCCGAAAACTCATAAAAGCCTTGAGGCCCACAAACACATTATGGACCTTGGCCCATACACAATGGCAATAGATTATTTTCATGCAACAT
Source organism: Gossypium rotundifolium (assembly GCA_025506655.1). NCBI lineage: Eukaryota > Viridiplantae > Streptophyta > Magnoliopsida > Malvales > Malvaceae > Gossypium > Gossypium rotundifolium. The sequence continues at coordinate 130,696,009 of CP106724.1, read as the reverse complement.
GGCCCATCCCAAACCTAGAAGTCCATCCTCTACACACACCCGTACCAACCATCACACCGTGGGGATTTCTACAATCAACCCTCCATCCGCTACACACCATATCGACAGCTATGCTGCCTGTCATAAAGACCGATCACTATGTGACCAATGTGGCAAATCCACCGATCGCTATGCGACCTTCATAATATATCGACAACTGTGCTGCCTGTCATAAAGACCGATCACTATGTGATCTATGTGACAAAGCCACCGATCGTTATATGACCTGCTCCCCTGCATCATATAAATCCCATCCCATGCATACATTCATGTAAGAATCAGAACATTAAACTACCTAAACAGATCACATACTTTCACATACTTTGATACACATAGAGAAGTTTCTATGATTACGTACCTGGCATCCCTTGCCTACCCTTTCTGGGTAATACGACTGTTCATACAGCCTCATTTCTCAGCTTTTAGCACATAACATATACATAGTACAATTTAACTAGTGTGATAGAGATCTACACACCTAATTACTGACAAGACGATACTATCTAAGTCGGCACTATTAATAGCCGCTACGACTGCTAACAGTCTAAGGTTTTGTTCTGAAGTAGGTCCACAACTCGGCGGCCAATCCTGAACTACTGACACTGTTCGTTTCTTAAACTTAGGGATTGGTTTTACAGATCCAATCCCCTCCTTCACTTGATTGACATTTGATTCCATCAAAAGACCTTATCAGTTGCTACCAGCACAACATATAGTTGTTAATCCATAACATATGGTTAAGATTATAAACACGATGAACGAACCTAACGAAAATATAAAGAGAACCCATTACCTTGGAATCCCGAAAGGAGTTTGAGACTCAGAGACTAGTAGTTTTTGCTTTTAGATCTAAACGATCTACTTCGATCCCCGACGTCGCCCAACAAGAAAACATCAAACCATTAATCAAACGTCAACCATACCAAGTCCATTAGCCTTTCAGCTTTAGCTTCCAAAAACCGAAAGAAACGTGAAGAGAAGAAGATCGGCACTTACCCTATCATAGGAGATTCGGCTACTCCTAGAAGATTTCATCTTTTTACGAAAACCAAAAAGAGAAGATGATTTAAAAAATCTATAGAGATTCGACTTTTTAATGAAGAAATCGGCAGGAAGAAAAAAGAAAAAAATAGACACTAAGGCATTCAGCTATTGTAGAAGAAAGTAATGAGAAAGAATACTTAAGGGTTTTGGCTTATAGAAGTAATCGAAAAAAGGTGTAGAGAAAGGCTATGAGGTTTCGGCTTTAACAGAGAATGAAGAAGAAGATGGAACTTTAGGGGTTTTTGACTTTTTGAGGAAAAAAACAACTAAGAGAAGAGAATAAGAATAAATGCCGAAATTTAGAAGTACCCTATTTTCTAATCAAATTTTTGGCACACACACTAACCAAAAGCCTGAATTGCCCTCTTTTGAAAACTAAAACCAATTAACTAACAAGGGAAATTTCGGCACCCCCTTTAGCCTCATTAAAACCGATTTCCTCCTTCCCCCAGAGTTGGAAATTCAGCCACTACTGTGATCAATAGATAATTCCTAAACTTTCTCCCTTATCCATATCCGATCATACCTTCACAAGTGGCCTAGATAACACCACCTTTTCCTCCTATTTATCTACTTCATTATCCACATTATCCACTCACATAAACCCCCTATTTATAAGCCTCATTGCCGTTCCACTCTACCCACTTTAATGCCGAAAATTAACTACTTTTAATTAAAAGAACTGGACTTTATGTAACTTGAATTTGGGCCTCCTCAGTTGACGCCACTTCTCAGCTCTCTCTAAGTGGCGCCACTTTGCCACTGGGCCACAAGCCCATTTTGTATTTTAAAACACAGATAACCTTTTTTAAGCCCTAACTTATCAGTCTTTCCACTAGAGTGTCCAAATAAAAAATATTCGATAAAGGCCTCAGCCCAACTTCGAGGCCACTCTGGACCCCTAAAACATTCTAACAAGCATAGTAAGCACAACCACACACATAGAATGCATAGGCCCATTAATTCAGGATGTTACAGTTCTACCTCCCTTAAAGAAATTTTGGCCTTGAAATTACCTGATTAGAATAGATGTGGGTATTGCTGCCACATTGCTTCCTCAGGCTCCCAAGTAGCCTCCTCAGAACCATGATTCCGCCATAGAACTTTAACCAATGGAATCATTTTCCTTCGTAACACTTTGACATCACAATCCAGGATTTCCACTGGTTCCTCTTCAATGGATAAATAGGGTCTTACTTCGATTTACTCTACAGGCACCACATGAGACGGATCAGAACGATATCGTCTCAACATAGAAACGTGGAATACATTGTGAATCTGGCTTAGCTCAGAAGGTAGCTCTAGCTGATAGGCTACCGGTCCCACTCGTTTCTACACCCGATAAAGTCCGATAAATATGGAGCTTAATTTACCCTTTCGTTTAAACCTCAGCACTTTCTTCCATGGCGACACCTTCAAGAACACCTTGTCACCCACTACAAACTCTATGTCCTTATGCTTAAAGTCTGCGTAGGACTTCTGTCAGTCGATGCTTTCTTTAGTCGAGCTCGAATTAACTCAACCTTCTCCTCTGTCTCGGTAACCAACTCTGGACCCAAAATTCGACATTCCCTTAATTTCGTCGATCCATCACTTGATCCTACATGAAACTTCTCCTTTAGCAACTCATTGGTCTGCTGCTTCTCCTTAACCTAACTGACCCAAGAGGGTCTCATTTGAAGTTCAGCCAATAAGCTCCCATCATCATACAAACTAAGGTGAGCAAACATTGCCCTTAAGTCAGAGATTACTTTACGACTTAAGGCATCTGCCACCACATTAGCTTTATCAGAATGGTGCTCGATCGAGTAATCATAATCCTTTAACAACGTGATCCACCTTCTCTGCCTTAAATTCAACTCCTTGTGGGTCAAAAGGTATTTTAGGCTCTTATGATCTGTATAAATAACAAATCTCTCCCCGTACAGATAATGTCTCCAAATCTTTAAAGCAAAAATCGCCGTCAGCCAATTCAAAATCATGGGTGGGATAATTTGCTTTGTGTGGTCTTAACTGCCGAGATGCATACGCAACAACCTTTCCATCTTGCATCAACACGCATCCTAGTCCCGTGTGTGATGCATCACAGTAAGTTACGAATTCCTTTCCAGCCTCCAGCTGAATCAATGCCGGAGCCTCCGTCAAAATCCTTTTTAACTTCTCAAAACTATCTTGCTACTTATTAGACCAAACAAACGGAACTCCTTTCCGTAATAACTTAGTCAATGGTGCCGCTATTGAAGAAAATCCTTCAACAAACCTTCGGTAGTACTCGGCCAGTCCAAGAAAACTCTAAATTTCTACCACGGACTTAGGCGGCTTCCAATCCAATACCGCTTCAATTTTTTGAGGGTCAACCCTAATCCCCTCTGCCGACACAATGTGGCTTAGGAAAGTAAATTCACTTAGCAAAAATTCGCACTTACTAAATTTGGCATACAACTGCTTTTCCCTCAGAATCTGCAAAACCACTCGCAGATGTGAATCATGCTCCTCTTCCGATCTTGAGTAAACCAAGATATCATCTATAAACACCATGATAAATCGATCCAAGTAGGGTCGGAACACTTGATTTATCAAATCCATTAACACCGTTGGTGCGGTAGTCAACTCAAATGGCATTGCCAAAACTTCGTAATGCCCATAACGGATCCTGAAAGCTATCTTATGAATATCCATTTCTTTGACCTTAAGCAGATAGTATCCTGAACTCAAATCTATCTTTGAGAACACTAACGACCCTTTCAGTTGATCGAACAAGTATCAATCCTTGGCAACGGATACTTGTTCTTGATAGTCAACTTGTTCAGCTGACGGTAGTCAATGCACATACGCATTGATCCATCCTTCTTCTTAACAAATAACACCGACGCTCTTTAAGGTGACACGCTTGGTCGAATAAATCTTTTATCTAACAACTCTTGTATTTGTGCTTTCAACTCCACCAACTCCTTTGGCGCCATCCTATATGGAGTGATAGACACTGGTGTTGTTCCCAAAAGAAGATCGATACCAAACTCCACTTCACGATCCGGAGGTAATCCCAGAAGCTCTTCTGGAAAAACATCAGAAAATTCCTTCACCGTCCTAATGTCCCCAGCAATTAGGTCCTTGGCTTCCAGAGCCCAAACAAACATTAATACCGCCTCGCATCTTTTTCTTACCATCCTTTTTGCTCTTAGGATAGTCACTACATTCGACAGACAGTTCCCCCTTTCTCCTATCACCAACACTTCACCACCCTCAGGGGTTTTCAACACCATACGCTTGACTGCACAATCTAAATTAGCTTGATACTTCACCAAGCAGTCCATGCCTAATATTAAGTTGAACTCCCCGAATGGTAATTCCATCAGATCCGTCGAAAAACTATTCCCTGAACTTCTAAAGGTACCTCCCGATAGAGTTTATCTACTACCACAGATTGTCCTAATGGGCTAACTACAGTCATCGCCCTAGGGGTAATCTTGGAATCTAAACTTAAAGTTCCAGACACACTACTAGCAACAAATGAATATGTCAACCCAATGTCAATCAATGTAGTGTAAGGCAAACCAAATATTAAAAACGTACCGGTTATAACATCCGGTGCGTTAGCCTCCTCTCGACGTCTGGCAGCATAGACTAACCCCGGATGTCTCGCCTCAGTGTTTCCTGCCCCTTGGCCTGGTGCTCCACGGCCCCGACCGAAATCGTTACCACCTCTAACTAGACCATGACCACTCTGCGGTTGCTGACCTCCTTTACCTGGCTGAGCATTTCCCTGCCCTACGGGTCCTACATCGCTTCGTGGCTGTGGACAGTCCCTAATCTGATAGTCCAAGGATCCATACCTAAAGCACTTTCCACTGCCTACCCAACACTCACCTACATAGAATTTACCACAGCGAACACACCTCCGTGTCTAGTTAGCAGCAGGTCTCTCCACCCGGTTCGGCCCATCCGACCTAGGTCTTTTCTGAGTACGCCCAGCTGCTCCTAACAATCCAAAATTCCTCCTACTTCCACTTCTATCTTTATCCCAATTCAGCTTTTCCATTCGCTTTACCTCCTCAGCTATCTTAGCCTTCTCCATAAGCACAGCAAATTCCCTCTCCCACTGTGGAGCTAGCAAAACACGTAAATCATCCTTCAGCCATCTTTAATTCGAACATGCCGTTCATGTTCTGTGGCCACTATCCCTCGAGCAGAATGGCTCAAACGTAAGAATTCTGCTTCATACGCCGCCACTGACCTACTTCCTTGAACCAGATTCAGAAATGCTCTACGCTGCGCATCCACATAACTTGTTCCAATGTACTTACTCTGGAACACCGTTCTGAAGTAATCCCAGGTGATACGGTTAGCCACTGCACCATCCTTAACCTTAAGCCACCATTGATAAGCTTCGTCCCGAAGAAGAGACACTACTCCTTTCAGCTTCTCTTCTTCTGTAAAGTCGAGATCATCCATTATGCGCTCTATCGCTTCCAACTAATATTCAGCTGTACTCGGGGCTACCCCAAAAATTCCCCTGAACACTTCTGCCCCATTAGCTCTAAGTCACTCTGACAAAGATTTTCGGGCTCCTGTGCCTATGCCTGCCCCAGCAACCCTCTCTAAAACCCTCAACATCGCCTGAGATACTGCATCATCTTCGGCCGTCTGATCCTGAAATTCTACCTCCACAGTTGGTGGCACTGGTACCTTATTCCCCGACTCGTGACCCGACCCTACTAATTTTAACACAGCAATCCTGCCTCTACCTCGGCCACGCACACCACGTCCTCTAGTGCTCATTCTACTGATTCATGTTTATCTGATTAGGAATTTTATGAATTATTAATTTCTTCCACTAATTAATAACGAACAATCTTATGAAAAGTAGTTTTAACAGTAGTTCTTTCGAATTCAACTCTATCTACAAGGTTCGGTTCGTGTCTCAGATTTCCTAGCTCTAGAATCCATATACATTCAACCATCACACATCAATATACAAGTAGCATCCATGAACTCACATTCATCACATAATGGTATTTTTTTCATTTCACTACCTAGGGGTACTTTCGTAATTTTATCCTACAAGGGTATTTTCGTAATTTTCCAAAATAAGGTATCTTGGTGATTTTACAAAATAGGGGTATTTTGGTAATTTTGGAATTCAGGGGTATTTCGATAATTTTGCCAACCAGGAGTATTTCGGTAATTTTTACAAATTTTGGTAATTTTTACAAATCCAGGGTATTTTGGGTAATTTTCACAAATCAAGAGTATTTCAAAATTTTACAAAACTAGGGATATAAATAATTTTACAAAAATAGGGTGGCTGGTCCCTTTCGGGTTTTAGTTATAAATTTTGGCCCATCAACAAGCCCTCTCGATTAGAGTGAACAAACACTACGCACCAGGTAGGATTCCAGCGAAGAGGAGGTGAGTCGCTAGGGCCGCTTAAATACCAAGCTCTCCCTAGATCCAATCCTAGACATGCGTATGCCTGTTACCACACCCTAACCCTGTGACTTGTTCACAAACATGTTTAATTAGAAATTAAGTCTTATGAGATTTGAAGAATTGTTTATACTAAACCTAAAGTCCATAATCTCTAGCATACTAGCCTACGTCCCTATAGAGCCCATCAAGCCCAACATGCATATCACAAAATGAGTTTAGAATACTTACTTGCATGGATAGGGTACTGGTAGACTCGAAGGCCACATCTCAACCGAATTTTTTTCTCAAACTTACATCACTACTGGACCCATTTCACAGCCCGAGTTTTGAACTGGGCTCTGATACCAAAATGTAACACCCCAAACCCGGCCCATACGTCATGACCGGATCTGGTATGCTATGGGTTGAATGTTGAAAACTTTACTTTAATGGGGTTTTGAAAATCTCAGTTTATTTTAACCGACTAATCATTAATTGTGACATTTTTGAAAGAAACCTTAACATTCACATTGAATGTGCTTGAAAAGCCCATTTTCATTTCACTTATAATTAAGACTTTGAAAACATAAGCTTATAAATTGTAACATAAAAAACATATAGATCAATAGCCTAAGTTGGGGAGGCCTTATTACAAAAATAATCCCAAAATTAAAACTCAATGAAAAACCGAAAACAGTCTATGAAATAAAAGACTTGATAGCCCCTCGAGTCTACTTCGGCTCCCATGTCCACGATCTACTGCTCATCTGAAAAGTTGGGAAAAATAAAAGGGGTGAGTCACCAAGACTCAGTGTGCAAATCCCGAAAACACATAAAACCCTTGAGGCCCACAAACACATTATGGACCTTGGCTCATACACAATGGCAACAGATTATTTTCATGAAACATGGCCCATCCCAAACCTGGAACTCCATCCTCTAACACCCCCATACCAACCATCACACCGTGGGGATTTCTACAATCAACCCTCCATTCACTACACACCATATCGACAGTTGTGCTGCCTGTCATAAAGACCGATCACTATGTGACCTATGTGGCAAAGCCACCGATCGCTATGCGGTCTCAATAATATATTGACAGCTGTGCTACCTGTCATAAAGATCGATCACTATGTGATCTATGTGGCAAAGCCACCAATCGCTATGCGACCTGCTCCCCTTCATCATATAAATCCCATCCCATGCATACATACATGCAAGAATCAGAACATTAAACTACCTAAACAGATCACATACTTTCACATACTTGATACACATAGAAGTTTCTATGATTACGCACTGCATCCCTTGCCTACCCTTTCTGGGTAATACGACTGTTCATACAGCCTCATTTCTCGGCTTTTAGCCCATAACATATACATAGTATAGTTTAACTAGTGTGATAGAGATCTACGGACCTGATTATTGACAAGACGATACTGTCTAAGTCGACACTATCAGTAGCCGCTACGATTGCTAACAGTCTAATGTTTTGTTTTGAAGCTGGTCCACAACGCGGCGACCAATCCTGAACTGTTGCCATTGCTCGTTTCTTAAACTTGGGGATTGGTTTTACAGATCCAATCCCCTCCTTCGCCTGATTGACATTTGATTCCATCAAAAGACCTTATCAGTTGGTACCAGCACAACATATAGTTATTAATCCATAACATATGGTTAAGATTATAAACACGATGAACGAACCTAACAAAAATTTAAAGAGAACCCCTTACCTTGAAATCTCGAAAAGAGATTGAGACTCGGAGACTAGTAGTTTTTGGCTTTTAGATCTAAACGATCTACTTCGATTCCCAACATCGCCCAACAAGAAAACATTAAACCATTAATCAAACGTCAACCTTACCAAGCCCATTAGCCTTTCAGCTTTAGCTTCCAAAAACAGAGATAAATGTGAAGAGAAGAAGATTGGCACTTACCCTATCATAGGAGATTCGGCTACTCCTAGAAGATTTCATCTTTTTACGAAAACCAAAAAGAGAAGATGATTCAAAGAATCTATGGAGATTCGGCTTTTTAATGAAGAAATCGGCAGGAAGAAAAGGGAAAAGAATAGACACTAAGGCATTCAGCTATGGTAGAAGAGAGTAAAGAGAAAGAATACTTAAGGGTTTCGGCTTATAGAAGGAATCAGAAAAAGGTGTAGAGAAAGGCTATGAGGTTTCGGCTTGAGCAGAGAATGAAGAAGAAGATGGAACTTTAGGGGTTTTTGGCTTTTTGAGAAAAGAAAAAACTAAGAGAAAAGAATGAGAATAAATGTCGAAATTAAGAAGTACCCTATTTTCTAATCAAATTTTTGGCACACACACTAACCAAAAGCTAGAATTTCCCTCTTTTGAAAACTCAAACCAATTAACTAACAAGGGAAATTTTGGCACCCCCCTTTAGCCTCATTAAAATCGATTTCTTCCTTCCCCCAGAGTTGGAAATTCGGCCACTACTATGATCAATAGATAATTCCTAAACTATCTCCCTTATCCATATTCGATCATACCTTCACAAGTGGCCTAGACAACACCACCTCTTCCTCCTTTTTATTTGCTTCATTATCCATATTATCCACTCACATAAACCCCCTATTTATAAGCCTCATTGCCGTACCACTCTACCCACTTTAATGCCAAAAATTAACTAAATTTAATTAAAAGAATTGGGTTCATGAAACTTGAATTTGGGCCTCCTCAGTTGACACCACTTCTCTGCTCTCTCTAAGTGGCGCCATTTTGCCACTGGGCCATAAGCCCATTTTGCATTTTAAAACATAGATAACCTCTTTTAAGCCCTAACTTATCAGGCTTTCCACTAGAGTGTCCAAACAAAAAATATTCGATTAAGGCCTTGGCCCAACTTCGAGCCCACTCTAGATCCCTAAAACATTCTAACAAGCATAGTAAGCATAACCACACACATAGAACGCATAGGCCAATTAATTCAGGATGTTACTCTATTAAGATTACTATACTTTTTGTATATGGCCAAAGAGATTGGCCAATATTTGTTAAGTTCTATATATTAATGATGATGATTTTTATGAATTCTATAAGTGATGTTTTAGGAATTATTCGTAGCACATGAATGCTACATTATGTATTGCTTGAGTTGGTATAAGGGTGTGTATGTTTCAGGGTGGAAAATGACTTGGAAAATAGCCTCTAAGTCTCCACATGAGTAGGCACACAAGCGTGTATCTCACACACGGCCATCCCAATAGGTGTTATAATAGGTCGTGTGTCCCCTGCACTAGTTTGCAAGAATACGATTCGTCACACGGGCCAGCACACAAGCGTGTGTCTTGGCCGTGTGCTAATTAGGGATTGATGATGTCATAAATAGAGAGCTCCACGGGCAGGAGACACGGCTGTAACTAGGCCGTGTGAAGGACACGGGTTATAGACACAGGCATGTACTCAGCCGTGTGAAATAAGTCAGTGGCGACCACGGGTGAAGAACACGGGCATGTGAGCCCTGTCTAGGTAAAAATTTTCAAAAAGAGTAAAAGTCTCCGATTAAACCCCAGAATCTTCCGAAAGTAAGTGTAAGGCCTTTTAGGCCCAAGATATCTATGTTATGATTAAGAATGAAAAGCCTTAAGATGGAACGAAACTTTATAGCCTGATAATGCATGTCCAAGTAAGGTTAAGCATGGTAATTCCCCGTATTCGGTCCTGGAGTCGGAGACGAGTAAGGGGTGTTGCATCTGTCTTTCCCAGAATACCCTATAGAGGTGGTAAAATGGTAATGATTTTTCTTTAATTTCTTTGAGACCGATTGTTGTGACTTTCTTGAAAATTTTTTTCTTGAAGTTCGATTTTCCATCTCTGTCTGTCTCTTTTCTCTACTTAGTTCTTCGACTTTATGTGCCCGGTCAACTAGTACAACAAATTCTTTTAATTCTAGAATCCCACTAACAACTTGATGTCTTCATTTAAACCTTCTTCAAACCGCTTACACATGGCGATTTCAGTCGGGATACATTATTTGGTATATTTACTTAGTCAGACAAATTCTCTTTCATATTCGAATACCATCATATGCCCCTGTTTAAGCTCTGAAAATTCCTTCCTTTTCTAATCTAGGAACCTCTAATTGATATACTTCTTTTTGAATTCAGTTTGGAAAAATTCCCATGTAACCCTTTCTTTCGGTACAACAAGAATCAATGTATTCCACCAGTGGTATGCCGAGTCTTTTACCAGAGATAAAGCACATTTCAGGCATTCAGCTTTTCAATTTAGTCCCTAAATCACAATTTTATGAAAATTCACTTTACAAAAGCTGTTTATCTATCAACAACCTTTCATTTTCTACCATAAATTTCATAATTCATGCATATTCATCCATGGAAAAACATTAATACTTTGATAACTTTGCAAATTAATCCTCAAGATAGCTAAATTAAGCTATTACTATCTTGGAAACATAAAAATTACTAAAAATAGGACAAGATTACTTACCCAATTAAGCCAAGTAAGCTTGCTTGAATTCTCTTCTCTTAGCTAGGGTTTCCATGTATTTAATTTTAGGAAAGATGATATAAATGATGATATTTTCTTTTATTTTATTATTTTTCATCTTTATTTTTCATCTTTCAAATTTTTCCTTTTCTTTATTTAATTTTCCATGGATGAATCATCATACTTATCTATTAACCCTTCTTAATGGTATATTTGCCATATAAGGACTTCCAATTTTGAATTTCATAGCTATTTGATACTTATAGCTACTAGAACTCAACTTTTTCATTTCATGCAATTTGGTCCTTTTACCAATTAAACATGTAATCGATAAAATTTTCCTAACAAAATTTTCATACGATATTTCTACCATAATTCAGACCATAAAATAATATTAAAATAATTTTTCTTTTCGGACTCAGATTTGTGGTCACAAAACCACTGTTCTGATTTCACTGAAAACGGGCCGTTACACATCATGCTCCAATGGTTATATTTTGTTCTTCTTGTCTCAAGACATAGGAAGGATAGCTCCAAACATCCATAAATCAATGTGAGAAATTACTAAATTTGGGAAATCCTTAGTTGTGGTAAGCTAAAGTAGTGGAGGTAGACAAATGGGGCCGAACCACTATAAATTCTAGTGTCTCTCTTGATTGCCATATTTGTTTTAATTTTTAAAACACCAATTCTGTAATAGTCTGGTTTATACCCTAGTCGGAACAGTAGTTCTGGGACCACGAAACTGAGTCTGAATAATATTTTAATATTATTTTCTGTGCCGTTGATATGTGACTAAGCATGTGGTAAATTTTCGTAAGCTAATTTTTCTGTTCGTGTGTTTAATTTGACAAAAGGATAAAATTGTATTAAATGTGAAACTTGTATGCCATTTGTTAAAACACCTATGTGTTGTGGCTTTTAAAAGTTATGGCCTTAAGTGGTAATTGAACCACTATTTAGTTAGTGGATGGTTTTGGTCAAAAATTACCTTGTTAGTTATGTTATAAAAATTTTGTTTTATAAGGCTAAAATAGGAAATTGTTATTTAATGAATTATAATATGAATAAAGCATGAAAACAGATTTTTGTTCATCCGTTTTTCCACCGAAAAACACAAAGAAAAAGGAAAGCTTTGAAGCTTTGAATTTTTAGTTATTGCAAGGCTAAATTCAAGGTATGTTTTCGGTCGGTTTTCGAAAATTTTTACGTTTTTGTAATCGTTGCTTTGAGAGCTACAAAACCCATGTATTAATTTTGTGAATTGATGATATTTGTGTGAGATGCCATTGTTGATATGTTGAGTTTTGAGATGAGTTTAGTTGTTAAATGAAAGATTTGAGCTAGATGAACATGTTTTGTTCTTGAAGTTTTGTTAAATTTAGCTAAATAGGGCTAAATTGTGAAAATAGCAACTTGAGGGACTAAATTGCTAATTTGATGAAAAATATGGGCTTGTATGATATATATGTACATTCGGCTAAGCATGAGTGTGGGTTGATTTTATGAATTTGATGTTTTGAGAAAAATGGACTAAATTGATAAATTATGCAAATATGAGGGTTAATTTGTAAATTACCCTAAAAATGTGTCCGTGGATTGAATTGAATGAAATATTGAATAAAAGGGTTAATTTTGAATATGTTTAGATCAAAAACTGAGGAAAACGGGCTTATATCGCGGGGAAACAAAAGTAACCAAGTAGCTATTTTCATTCCAATAAACTGAATTTGAGGTAAGTCACTATGCAAATAAACGTATTTGTATTGAACTGAATATATGAATCCATAGGACTATCGATGATAATGAATGTGTATAAGATGCTATGTTCATGAATTTCGAGATAAGTTTGATTTAGTGACCAAGTCCGAGAGTCCCGTACAAACCTAGGAATAGATAGGATTAGTTCTATTATGACATAGGCATCTGCTTTGTTTAATCATGTAAGACCATGTCTGGGACATTGGCGTTGATTTGAGATTTACGTGTAAGACCACGTCTGGAACGTTGGCATCGATATGGGCTTTACGTGAAAGACCACGTCTGGGATGTTGGCATCGATATAAGCTTTACGTGTAAGACCACGTCTGGGACGTTGGCATCGATATGAGTTTTATGTATAAGACCATGTCTGGGATATCGACATCATATTGATTCGTATAAGACCATGTCTAGGACAGTGGCATCGATATCTAAGTGCATGTAAGACCTCGTCTAGGACGTTGGCATTGTACGATAATTTTGAATTCTCCGAGCATCCTACTAGATTCCTATTGGTTTAATGGGCAAGTCTGTGATACAAATTTCAAATCCAAGCTATGAACAAATATGTGATTATAAATTCATTTCAGGTATGCTAAAAATACACTAATTGTGTATACAAGGTAAGCATCTATGTGATCTTAATATGATGTTATGTATATGGAGTTGATGATACGATAAGTAAAGTTTTGGCTAGATGAGCTATGTGCTTATATGATTATTGAATTGTAAATGTGGACAATATGGTAAAGTTTATGAACCAAGTTATATATGTGATGATTTGCTAGGTGATTGAGATATGCCATTGTATTTACTTGCTCAAAATGCATTTTATTCTAAGTTTGTTTGTATATTGACTTACTAACCTTTTGGAAAGCTTACTCTGTGTGTCTGTTTTCTCTGTTTTATAGGTCATTAAAGCTACTAAAGGCTTGGGACCGTCAAGGATTATCATCACACTATTAAACTCATTTTGGTACCCTTTTGAAAATGTATATAGCTAATTATGGCATGTATAGGCTAGATATGTGTATATGTTTATGAAGTGAACTTAGCCATGTGTTTTGGGAAGTTTTGTAATAGCCAGGTTTAGACCCCAGTCAAAACAGTGGTTTCAAGACCACAAATCTAAGGTTGGAATTTGACTTAATGTTATTTTCTGTGTGAATGGTATGTGACATAGTCTGTGTGATAATTTCATCGATTGAGTGCCGAATTAAGAGAAAGGGCTTAATCGCGTAAAGTGTAAAAGCTATGTGTAGATTTATAAGTACTTAAGTGTTGTTGTCGTCATAATAGCATGGCCTTAAGAGGCAATTAATCCATTATTAAAGATAATGGATGGCTAAATGACAAATTAGCCTTGATATATATTTGTTTTATATGTTTAATGGAAGGGTAAAATGGTAAATGATGAATTAAGTTATAATTTAATTAAAATAATAATTAGATAGCCATTTTCATATCATCTTTTCACCAAAAATTGAAGGAAAGAAAAGGGTTTTAAGCTTTTGAAATTTTGGCACTTGCTAAGCTTAATTAAGGTATGTTTTGGTTTCGATTTTTGATAATTTCTACGTTTTTGTAATCGTTGCTCCGTGCTCTAGCTAACCCATGTTGTAATTTTTTGAATTGATGATGTTTTTGTGATGAGCCATTGATGAATGTTTGAGCTAAGTGCTAGTTGATAATGAAATATGAAAACTTGGTGTTGGGTTAACATAGTTTGTATTGGGATTTTTTGATGAAATTGAGTATTTTGGGCTTATTTGTGAAAAGTGTAAATTGAGGGACTAAAATATGAAATAAATGAAAGGTGTGGGCTTGTATGAGCATAGAGAGGATTCGGCTAGGTTTGAGCACAAGCAAATTATGTGTATTTGATGATTTTGTGATAGGGACTAAAGTGTCAAAATGTAAAAATGTGAGGGCTAATTTGTAAAATGTCCTAAATATATGTGTTTGGACTAAAATGAATGATTTTATGATTTAATGGATTGAATTTGAATGTGTATAGACCAAGAGAGGAGAGGTTCGGATCGAGATCGAGGCAAAGATAAAGTTTGATTAATCGACCGTGTCGATAGTTCTACATCCGAGGTACGTTTGGATATAATCAAGTTGTTAATTTATATCTATGTGATGTGAATTGAATGATAGTTATTGAATTAGAAATGCTACATGTATGATGTTGAGAAATGAGGCACTAAGTGTGCATAATTGAAATTAAGATGGAGTTAAATAACATTGTGTGTGCGAAGTAATGGAAGCTTCGGCTTTTGTGATTGGCACTATGTGTGCGATACCGAATTAAGTTCGGTTTTGTATCAAGGCACTAAGTGTGTGATGCTAATTAAGTTTCGGCTATGATTTGGGCACTAAGTGTACGATTGAGTTGAAAAGATATCGGCAAAGGATCGTGATATGTATCGAGCATCAAACAGCAAGAATGTTTGTTAACTAGGTGTTGGCAAAGGTATGTTTGAAACAATGTGGTTGATGATAGTTTTAAAGGTTAAGAGAATGGATATTTGAGCATATGGTTGAGATTGATAATGAGCCTAATTGTGCAATTTATCTATGTGATGATTCAATTGTGTATGATGTGGTATTATTGAATAATATGTATTAAATTACGAACTTACTAAGCTTTGAAAAGCTTACTGTGTGATTTATTTTTCTACTTTGCAATGTCAGTAAAGCTAGCTCAGATCTGGGGATCGTCAGCATCTTAATCACACTATCGACAATCTATTTTTAGGTATTTTGGAAAGATGTACATAGTTAAAATATGGCATGTATAGGCTAGTTATTTGAATCATGTTTGAGATTTGTAAGTAGCCATGAGATGTGGCTAGATATGTGATAGTTTTTTACATGAATGACTTTAGTTTATATGATGCATCTTTTGGTATGGATTATGAGTTGAGAAATTGACTTATGTTAGTAGGAATAAGTGAAATTGGAAATGAATTATGCTTGTGATAGGATAAGTTTTGGTATTAAATTTGGTATGAATAGAATTGGTATTGAATGCATGGTCTGAATGATTATTTTGGTATGCTTTTGGGTAGTCATAAGTGCATGAGTTGTTTTGGTAAATGTTGCTTGTAGGTATGACCCATTTAGGTGGCATTTTGGTCTTGCAAATGACCTATAATGTCACACGGCCATGGCACACGGGCGTGCCTAGTGACTGTGGGGTAAAGTCAGTAGCTTGCTTAAGGGCACGCGGCCATGGCACACGGGCGTGCCTAGAAGCCATGTGAGAAAGTCAGTATATGGCTTAGTAGTGCACGGCCTTAGCACACGGGGGTGCTTGGTAGCCGTGTTGCTTTGGCAGGAGTGACCACGGCCAGGGTACACGGGCGTGCTTGGTGCCCGTGGTGAGGAATCAGGTTCGACCACGGAGAGGATACACGGGTGTGTCTAGCAGCCGTGAAGGGCACACGGTTGGCTCCCACGGGCGTGTATCCCCTGTATTTTGTATAAGTTTTTTTAAGTTTTTGAGAACTTCTGTATGTGTTTCGATTTAGTCTCGATCCTTCTCTAGCATGTGTTTAAGGTCTTATAGGCCTCAATAAGGGACTATATGTTTATGTTTTGATGTGATATACTGATGATTGACTTTGTGTCGTGAATGGATTGTTAAATGATTTGATTATTCTGTAATGCCTCTTAACCCTATTCTGGTGTTGGTTTTAGGTTAGGGGTGTTACAAGTTTTGATTTGATAAAATGCTAAAATGAATGAGTTATATGAAGCATATGTTTTGGTATAGTTTGATGCACATGAAATGGTCAAGTTATGAATAAGCAAATGGATGATTTATGCTTGTGATGATA
Organism: Gossypium rotundifolium; assembly: GCA_025506655.1. Classification (NCBI taxonomy): domain Eukaryota; kingdom Viridiplantae; phylum Streptophyta; class Magnoliopsida; order Malvales; family Malvaceae; genus Gossypium; species Gossypium rotundifolium. The sequence goes on along the minus strand of CP106724.1, from coordinate 130,679,436 downwards.
TGAGTTTTAGTTTTTAATTTGGTATGTTTTTGGTTGCCATATATGCATGATATGTGATGGAAAATGCTGCTTGTGGGTATGACCCATTTGGGTGGCATTTTGGTCTTCCAAATGACTTATAATGTCACACGGCCATGGCACACAGGCGTGCTTAGTGACCGTGGGATGAAGCCAATAGCTAGCTTAAGAGCACACGGCCATGTTACACAGGCGTGCCTAGAAGCCGTGCTAGAAAGTCAGTATATGGCTTAGTAGTACACGACCTTAGCACACGAGGGTGCTTGGTAGTCGTGTGGGTTTCGCAGGATTGTACATGGTTAGGGTACACGGGTGTGCTTGGTGGCCGTGGTGAGAAGTTAGGTTCGACCATAGGAAGGACACACGGGTGTGTCTAGCAGCCGTGCTGGGCACACGGTCTGCTCCCACGGGTGTGTATCCCCTGTATTTTAAAAAGTTTTAAGTTTCTAAGAATTTCTATATATGTTTTGTTTTAGTCCCGACCCGGGTTATAAGCATTTTGAGGTCTCGTTGACCTTTTTAAGGGACACTGTATGTATGAATGATGAATGAAATGTATGAAATGTTATATATGTTTTCGATCTGTCTGGTAACGCCTTTGACCCTATTTCGGCGACGATTACGGGTTAGGGGTGTTACATTTGGTTAGTATCAGAGCTACGGTTTAGTCGATTCTCGGACTAACGTAGCGTGTCAAAGTCTAGCTATACATGCCATATATCTAAAATGTGATAGTGTGATTAATCCTGACGTATAAAATGTGATTTCTGTATAGCAATGGATCCTAAAAGAGCCGTAGTTGACGACGTAAAAAGTAATACGCCTGCTCCCGTGCAAGGGACAGTGCTTTCTGATCCGAGACCGACTACGAGCGGTCAAGAGGGAGAAGCTAAACAAGCTTTCTTCCAGATGATGAGTGAATGGTTCACTCAATTTATAAGGAATAACCCGACTGTTTTGCAACCCTTGCCTCTAGTTAATCCCCCTCAAACTACAGTTGTGCCACTGGTTCTGTATCTGAGTCTGTTAAATCAGCCTCCAGTTGACAAGATTCGTAAGTATGGGGCTGAAAAATTTTGGGCTACTAATGATGATAATGCTGAAAAGGCTGAGTTCTGTATTGAAAATACTATCCGGTATTCGATGAAATGTCTCTGACTCCTGATGAATGCATAAAGTGTGTTGTATCATTACTCCGAGATGCAGCTTATCAATGGTGGAAAACTCTGATTTCAATTTTTCCGAAAGAGCGTGTCACATGGGACTTCTTTCAAATTGAGTTCCGGAAGAAATATATCAGCGAGAGATTCGTTGATCAAAAACAGAATGAATTTTTGGAGCTTAAACAAGGTCGAATGACTGTTTCTGAATATGAACGAGAGTTCGTGCGACTAAGCCAATATGCCCGATAGTGTATATCATCTAAAGCTATAATGTGCAAAAGATTTGAAGACGGTCTTAATGAAGATATCCGTTTGTTAGTCAGGATTTTAGAGATAAAAGAGTTTGTTGTACTCGGGAAAGATAAAAGAAAAGCTGAGTCTGAAGCTCGAGATATGAAAAAAGAGATTTCAGAGTAAATTATTCCAGTTTGCTCCGGAAAGGTTCAGAGATAATCAAAGTTGTTTCAGAGATAATATGGGACATTCGAATAGAAACCAATTTAGACCGCAAATGAGTTCCAAAACTCCAGCAACTTTAGTAGCTAGTGTTGGTAATGTCCGAACTGAGAGACCTGAATGTAAACATTGTGGAAAGAAGCATCCAGGAGAGCTGTAGATTAAATGATAGAGCTTGTTTTAGATGTGGATCGCTTGATCATTGTATCCGTGATTGCCCTGAGTCTATCGAGCCAAAGACTGTCTAGAATTTAAGATTTGATAGTTTACCTGCGAGAGGTAGACCTTCGAAGAATGTAAAAAACGTCTGTGGTAGTCAAAGAATTACGAGAGACAATGCTGCAAGATCTGAAGCTAGAGCGCTTGTCAGAGCGTATGCTATCCGAGATCTTGAGAAAGCTTCATCACTTAATGTTATAATGGGTACTTTTACTCTTTATGATACTTTTGTGATTGCTTTGATAGACCCTGGTTTTACGCGTTTGTACATATGCATGAATTTAGTATATGGTAAGACTTTGCCTGTAAAGTCTACTGAGTTTGCTATAAAAGTATCGAACCCCTTAGATAAAAGTGTCCTTGTTGACAAAGTATGTAAGAACTGTCCGTTAATGTTTCAAGATATCTGTTTCCCTACTGATCTGATGCTTTTGCTATTTGATGAGTTCGATATTATTCTGGGTATGGATTGGTTGTTTATGCATGATGCTGTTGTGAACTGTAAAAGAAAGACTATTGATTTGAGATGTCTAAATGATGAGATAGTACGAGTTGAATCTAATGAGTTGGATGGATTGCCTGTTGTGATATCTATTTTGAAAGCTCAAATTTATGTGAAAAAGGGGTATGAATATATTTCGCTTATGTGATTGATTCAAAAGTGTCTGATAAGAAAGTTGAGTCAGTACCTATTGTCTGTGAGTTTTCTGATGTGTTCCCTAAAGAGTTACCGGGTTTACCTCCGATTCGTGAAGTTAAGTTTAGTATTGAATTGATGCCTGGTACTACACCTATTTCGATAGCTCCGTATAGAATGGCACCAACAGAGTTGAAAGAGTTAAAGTCACAGATGCAAGAGTTAACTAATAGAGGGTTTGCTAGACCGAGTTTCTCGCCTTGGGGTGCTCCTGTTCTGTTTGTGAAAAAGAAAGATGGTACGATGAGAATGTGCATTGATTACCATCAGTTCAACAAAGTGATGATAAAAAACAAATATCCGTTACCCCGAATAGACGATTTATTTGATCAGTTAAAAGGGACTATTGTATTCTCTAAGATTGACCTGAGATCGGGATACTATCAGTTGAGAGTTAAAGATTCAGACATTCAAAGACTGCTTTCAGAACTAGGTACGGACATTATGAGTTTTTATTTATGCCGTTTGGGCTAACCAATGCTCTTGCTATTTTTATGGATCTGATGAACAGAATTTTCAGACCGTACTTAGATCAATTTGTTGTAGTATTTATAGATGACATATTGATTTATTCACGAAGTGAAAATGAGCATGCTGAACACTTGAGGATTGTGTTGCAAACTTTGAGAGAAAAGTAATTGTACGCAAAATTTAGCAAATGTGAATTCTGGTTGCACGAGATTAGTTTTCTGGGACATACTGTGTCAGCTTCTGGGATTCGTGTTTATCCAAGCAAGATTTTTGCTATTCTGGATTGGAAACCTCCAAGAAATGTGTCTGAAGTCCATAGTTTTCTGGATCTAGCTAGTTATTATCGTCGTTTTATAAAAGGATTTTGAGTGATAGCTACTCCGTTGACTAAATTACTTCAGAAAGATGTTAGATTTGAGTGGTCAAAGAAATGTCAGAAAAGTTTCAATCAGTTAAAAACTCTGTTAACAGAAGCTCTAATGTTAGTACAGCCAGAATCAGGTAATGAATTTGTTGTATACAGTGATGCTTCGTTCAATGGTCTGGGATGTGTTTTGATGCAGGAAGGCAAAGTTGTAGCTTATACCTCAAGACAATTGAAGCCTCATGAAAAGAACTATCCGACGCATGAACTTGAGTTAGCTGCGATTGTGTTTGCACTTAAGATTTGGCGCCATTATCTGTATGGTGAGAAATGTCAAATATTTTCAGATAATAAAAGTCTGAAATATTTAATGACCCAGAAAGATTTGAACCTGCGTCAGAGAAGATGGTTAGAATTGTTAAAAGATTATGAGTTTCTGATAGATTATCATCTGGGTAAAGCAAACGTTGTTGCTAATGCATTGAGTAGGAAATCATTGTTTGCATTACGTGCTTTAAATGATCAGTTAGATTTGTCTGATGATAGTTCTGTGATGGCTGAATTGAAAGAGAAATCATTGTTTGTACAGCAAATATGTGATGCTCAGAAGGTTGATAATGAATTGTTATCGAAACACAATCTGTGTGAACTGAATTCTAAATCTGAACTTTGAGTTGTTGATGATAGCTTGAGATTTCGAGGTCGTGTTTGTGTTCTGAGAAATCCGAAGTTGATCCAACTGATTTTGAGTGAAGCATATAATAGTCGCTTATCTGTCCATTCGGAAAGTACAAAGATGTATCATGATCTGAAGCAACACTATTGGTGGTCTGGCATGAAACGAGACATTTCTGATTTTGTTTCGAAATGTTTAGTCTGTCAACAAGTAAAAGTTAAACATCAAGTTCCGTTTGGTTTGCTACAACCGATTCTGATTCCTGAGTAGAAATGGGATAGAGTAACGATGGACTTCGTTTCTGGATTACCCCTAACTCCAAGAAAGAAAGATGTGATTTGGGTCGTGGTTGACCGGTTGACGAAAACTGCCTATTTTATTCCGGTAAGATCTGACTACTCACTTGAAAGATTAGCCGAGCTATATATTTCTAAGATTGTGAAATTGCACAGAGTGCCACTATCCATTGTGTCAGATAGAGATCCGAGATTCACATTGAGGCTCTGGAAGAAATTACAAGAAGCATTAGGCAGAAAACTTCATTTCATTACAGCTTTTCATTTGCAATCGGATGGTCAATCCGAGTGGATTATTCAGGTTTTAGAGGATATGTTACGATGTTGTATACTTGAGTTTATTGGTTCATGGGAACAGTATCTGGCAATGATTGAATTTGCATATAACAATAGTTTTCAGATGAGCACCAAAATGGCACCTTATGAAGCTTTATATAGATTTAAATGTCATACACCTTTATATTGGACCGAGCTTACTTAAAATAAGCTTCACGGGGTTGATTTGATAAAAGATTTAGAATAGAAAGTGAAATTGATCTGAGATTGTTTAAAAGCAGCATCTGATCGTCAGAAGTCTTATGCAGATTTGAAACAAAAAGATATAGAATTTAAGATCGGTGACAAAGTATTTCTAAAAGTGTCTCCGTAGAAGAAAGTGCTTCGATTCGGACGTAAAGGCAAATTGAGTCCGAGACTCATCGGACCGTATAAGATCATTGAACGTGTCAGACCTGTTGCATATAGATTAAAGTTGTCATCTAAGTTAGAAAAGATTCATAATGTATTTCATGTTTCGATGCTCCGTAGATATCGGTCTGATCCATCACATGTGATTGCTCTGTCTGAAATTGAAATCCTATCTGATATGACATACGAAGAGGAACCTATCCGTATCTTAGCTCATAAAGTGAAAGAGTTGAGAAATAAGAAAATTACGTTAGTAAAAGTATTGTGGAATCGACATGGAATTGAAGAGGCTATATGGGAGCCTGAAGATTCAATGAGACAACAATATCTGAACCTATTTAACGGTAAGATTTTCGAGGACGAAAATCCCTAAGAGGGGAGAATTGTAACAGTCTGGTTTATACCCTAGTCAGAAATGTGGTTTTGGGACCACGAATCCGAGTTTGAATAATATTTTCATATTATTTTCTGTGCCGTTGATATGTGACTAAGCATGTGATAAATTTTCGTAAGCTAATTTGTCTGTTCGTGTGTTTAATTTGACAAAAGGATGAAATTGTATTAAATGTGAAACTTGTATGCCATTTGTGTGGCTTTTAAAAGTTATGGCCTTAAGTGGTAATTGAACCACTATTTAGTTAGTGGATGGTTTTGGTCAAAAATGACCTTGTTAGTTATGTTATAAAAATTTTGTTTTATAAGGCTAAAATAGGAAATTGTTATTTATTGAATTATAAAATGAATAAAGCATGAAAATGGATTTTTGTTCATCCATTTTCCTTTGAAAACACAAAGAAAAGGAAAGCTTTGAAGCTTTGAATTTGATTATTGCAAGGCTAAATTCAAGGTATGTTTTTGTTGTTTTGATAATTTTACATTTTTGCAATCGTTACTTTGAGAGCTACAAAACCCATGTATTAATTTTTTGAATTGATGATATTTGTGTGAGATGCCATTGTTGATATGTTGAGTTTTGAGATAAGTTTAGTTGTTAAATGAAAGATTTGAGCTAGATGAACATGTTTTGTTCTTGAAGTTTTGTTGAATTTAGCTAAATAGGGCTAAATTGTGAAAATAGCAACTTGAGGGACTAAATTGCTAATTTTATGAAAATAGGGGCTTGTATGATATATATGTACATTCGGCTAAGCATGAGTGTGGGTTGATTTTGTGAATTTGATGTTTTGAGAAAAATAGACTAAATTGATAAATTGTGCAAATATGAGGGTTAATTTGTGAATTTCCCTAAAAATGTGTACTTGGATTGAATTGAATGAATTAGTGAATAAAAGGGTTAATTCTGAATATGTTTAGATCAAGAACCAAGGAAAACGAACTTAGATCACGGGGAAACGAAAGTAACCAAGTAGCCGTTTTCATTCCGATAAACCGAATCCGAGGTAAGTCACTGTGCAAAAAAACGTATTTGTATTGAACTAAATATATGAATCCATATGACTATGGATGATAATGAATGTGTATGAGATGCTATGTTCATGAATTCCGAGATAAGTTTGATATAATGACCAAGTCCAAGAAGTCCCGTACAAACCTAGGAATAGATAGGATTAGTTCTATTATGACATAGGCATCTGCTTTGTTTAATCATGTAAGACCACGTCCGGGACGTTGGCGTTGATTTGAGATTTACGTGTAAGAACACGCCTGGGACGTTGGCATCGATATAGGCTTTACGTGAAAAACCATGTCTGGGACGTTGGCATCGATATGAGCTTTACGTGTAAGACAATGCCTAGGACATTGGCATCGATATGAGTTTTATGTATAAAACCATGTCTGGGACATCGGCATCATATTGATTCGTATAAGACCCTGTCTGGGACATTGGCATCGATATATGAGTGCATGTAAGACCTCGTCTGGGATATTGGCATTGTACGATAATTCTGAGTTCTCCGAGCATCCTATTAGATTCCTATTGGTTCAACGTGCAAGTCTGTGATACAAATTTCAAATCCGAGCTATGAACAAATATGTGATTATAAATCCGTTTCAGGTACGCTGAAAATACACCAATTGTGTATACAAGGTAAGCATCTATGTGCTCTTAATATGATGTTATGTATATGGAATTGATGATACGATAAGTAAAGTTTTGGCTAGATGAGCTATGTGCTTATATGAATATTGAATTGTAAATGTGGACAATATGGTCAAGTTTATGAACCAAGTTATATATGTGACGATTTGCTAGGTGATTGAGATATGCCATTGTATTTACTTGCTCAAAATGCATTTTATGCTAAGTTTGTTTGTATATTGACTTACTAAGCTTTTGGAAAGCTTACACTGTGTGTCTGTTTTCTCTATTTTATAGGTCGTTAAAGCTACTGAAGGCTTGGGACCGTCAAGGATCATCATCACACTACTAAACTCATTTTGGTACCCTTTTGAAAATGTATATAGCTAATTATGGCATGTATAGGCTAGATATGTGTATATGTTTATGAAGTGAACTTAGCCATGTCTTTTGGCAAGTTTTGAGTTGATAAAATGCTAAAATGAATGAGTTATATGAAGAATATGTTTTGGTATAGTTTGATGCACATGAAATGGTCAAGTTATGAATAAGCAAATGGATGATTTATGCTTGTGATGATATGAGTTTTAGTTTGTAATTTGGTATGTTTTTGGTTGCCATATATGCATGATATGTGATGGAAAATGTTGCTTGTAGGTATGACCCATTTGGGTGGCATTTTGGTCTTTCAAATGACCTATAATGACACAAGGCCATGGCACACGGGCGTGCCTAGTGACCGTAGGATGAAGTCAGTAGCTAGCTTAAGAGCACACGGCCATGGTACACGGGCGTGCCTAGAATCCGTGTTAGAAAGTTAGTATATGGCTTAATAGTACACGGCCTTAGCACACAGGTGTGCTTGGTAGCCGTGTGGATTTGGCAAGATTGACCACGGTTAGGGTACAAGGTGTGCTTGGTGGCGTGGTGAGAAGTCAGGTTCGACCACAGGGAGGACACACGGGTGTGTTTAGCAGCAGTGGTGGACACACAGTCTGCTCCCCCAGCGTGTATCCCCTGTATTTTAGAAAAGTTTTTAAGTTTTCAAGAATTTCTGTATATGTTTTGTTTTAGTCCCGACCCAGGTTATAAGCATGTTTGAGGTCTCATTGACCTTTTTAAGGGACACTGTATGTATGAATGATGAATGAAATGTATGAAATGTTATATATGTTTCGATCTGTCTGGTAACGCCTTTGACCCTATTCCGACGACGGTTATGGGTGTTACAAATTCACCCCCTCTTAGTGTATATCGAGCTAAATATTTTTTTACATAATACTTCTTTAAGAATGTGCCATCCAAGATAATCTTGTTCTAGAATTCAGTTGGCCTATAAAGGTGTTAGGCAATGATATTGATCTTGGTAGATGTTTTCTTGAGTGGTACTTATTCTTGAATGATAATTTTTTAAATAATACTTTTTTTGAATTGAAATTTTTATAAACTTAGTTATCATTTAATGAGATACCTATTTTGAAAAAGAGCTATTTTGAATGATGTTTGTTTTAAATCGAAGTTGTTCCAAACTATAACCATTCTTAAACAAAATTTGTTATTGTGAAGAGATATATAGCAATATGGGTACTTATTTTGTGATTACCATTGGAAGTAATTTTTCCTATCTAAAAATTATTTGAGTATCTACATTGTTATATGCCATGATCTAAATATCTCCTAAAATATGAAGCGACATTTTTAAATCAAGAAATATTTTATCTTTTTAAACGAGAATTACATAATATATATTTATTTTGAAACATGTTTTCATTTCATTTACCACACAAGCTTTTCAAATTAAAAGAAAATAAAAACTCAAATTAAACATTTTCTAATTTGTTAAGAACTTTAATTATCTATCTCATGTTTTTCTCTCTTTTCTCCAAGCCACTTGCATTTTCTCATTCATTGCACGTGCCTTCTCTCTTTTAAATTTGCAAATATATTTTGTAGGTATCTTTGCTGTTTTCTTATTCATTCTTATGCTTGTAGTCGATGAAACTCTATTGGCCACCAATAATTTTTCTTGGAAAGTGGGTGACCTTTTGTTGGATTCTTAATCTATTCTTGTTTTGAGAGTATTTTAGAATGATAAATGATTTCACAAGTCAGTTTGGACCCATGTTGTCTTAAGTTTTATATGTTTTTTTTTTTGTTTGTTACTCATTGTTTAATAAGTCTTCACTTTTAGAAGTTTTTGTCTTCTCTTGTATCATGTTTTTTAGTCTTGCTTTTGCAAGTCATTTTAGGGATGGTTTTGTTGTTGTCATTTTCAGTTTGGTGGATAGTTTCATTTTACCTCTCGGTCTTAACTTTACTAAATTAGCCAAATTAGTTTGGTTTATTTCTTGATCTCATCGACTAACCAGGACTACCGAATTGGTGCTCAACAAGATTACCTCTAGATCTCACTTGACTATATATTCCCTTAAGGGTGTCAATCTTATGTTTTAAGGTTTATTCAATTTAGTCCAATTTATTTGCAACCTAATCCCTCATCCAAAAATCAGCTCACTCACATCTCCATCAACCAATCTCCTTAGAGTTTAGTTATCCATGCTAAAAACTAGGCTAACAAACATGCAAGAAAAGGAAATGGCAGCCATTAACATAAAGCTTGAGAATAAGATGAAAGTTTGGATATTTTAATCTATAAAACTTAAAATAGAAGTGGAAATGACCATTCAACAGCAAAATAAAGTACAAGAAACATAAATGTTGAAGTCTTTAATAAATTAAACTAAAAGAAACTGAAATAACATTAAGCTAAAGGTTGAAATGTCATTACAAGCAAAGGAAATAGACTAAAAGTGTAAATAAACCCTAGCCATAGTGTTAACTAACTTAACTAACTTAAAGAACAACAAGAATAAGAAGAAGAGTTGCAAAAAAATAACTCTACAGCTAAGGAAGATGAGAACTAAGAAACCCTAAAAATGAAAAAGAAAACCTAAGAGAACTAAAAGAAAACTAAGAAACCCTAATATGTGTATCTCTCTCTCCTCAGTCAAAGTTATTTGTTTTAGCAATAATTTCTAACCTATTTTGTTGACCAAAATGCCCTTGAATGCATTAATTGGTGCGTCGGTTGGACAAAGACTACCCCTAGCATGATTTTTTGTCCCCTCACGATAGTGATATTGCGATACTCAGGGTTGGATATCGCGATATTGTCGACAGTCTTGAAATGGGGTTCTCCTTAGCAAGTGGGTATTGCTATACAAGGAATATATCGAGATAGCATTATTGGTTGCCTTAATCTCGGGCATGTTGGGGGTATCGCGATTCCGATGCTTTGATGTCAGGATATGGTTTTCTTTGGTGATGTTTTCATACAATTTTAGGCCACTGTCGAGTACCTACAACACTCAATCATACGTTAGGACCCCCAATGGCATAATTGAGTCTCAAAAATGAGTAAGAAGAGGTATTTTCACTTATTAAATTGGAAATCTAAAATCTATATTAAACTATAGAAAATATGATAATTTGCTTGAAAACAAGCTCTGGGAGTATAATGGGGAAGTTTAATTTGACATATCAGATTATGACAAATCAACGAGCATTGAAGTGTTAAATTCATGAGCATGCTAAGTATTCCTAATAGTGTGCCATCTATATCCTACAAGTTCAAAACTTGTCTACAAAGGCTTTTACATTAGTATAAACTCAATATAAAACACATTACAATCTAATTTTCACAATTTCATAGCCTCACAACATTTTAAAACTTTACAATTTAATCATTTACTTAGAACACGTAATCATACTAACAATAAACACACTCATTTATCTTTTTCTTTAATCATACACATATTTATTAATTTATATATATTATTAAATTAAGTAACATTACATGTTTCTTGGTATATTTCTCATAATATTAAAAATTAGGTAAGAAGAATTCTAAAGTACTTACAAATTTTAACTAGACTATACTTTCTTCAAGCTTTGTCCACTTATTTCCTTTTGTCTACTCTTCTTCCATCTTTTTCCTTATCTTTCTCTTCATTTCACATCAATTTTATAAAACACGAGAAATCAATATACTTATTTCATAATATTTTCATGCTCAAATAATTATAATAAACAAAATACTAATTCTAGATCATGAAGCTTTTACATTTGAATCTTAATTTCTCACACTATCTATACTTCTGCTTTCTACAAGAATGAATACTCTTCTTCAAACTTGAAATCCAAGCTTACTAGGTTGTGGGAATCTTGATTTACTAAGGATTGCTAAGAAATTTCAAAGGTTTTGATTATGGTTTCTCTCAAATAAAAGAAAAGGATGAGATTGCAAAAAATGAAAAGTTTCCCTCTTTTTTCTTTTCTTGTGGACGTGAAGAAAAGAAGAAGAATGGAGAAATCTTCATTAGACCTGCTTATAGGCCAGGCCGAGGCCCGAAGGCTCGCCCGAAAAGTGGGAGAGTTTGGGCAAAAATATAGACTCGAAAAATGGGCTTAGACAAAAAATGAGGCCTGTTTAGACCTCGGGTAAATTTTTTTTTTGCCGGGCCTAACCTAAATTATATACTAATTATAAACCATGTGTCTTGCCTTTCTGTTTGGCAGTTTGCAAAACACGAATTTATAAACAATTTGTTCTCTCTAAACTATTAGAACCCTTTGATAGTATTAAGCATCTCAACCCGGAAGCATAATTCACAAAAAAATAGATTTGTTTAAGCTGAAAAAACATTTGTCTATCAAGCTCAAGCAATTTCACACAAGAAATCACCTTGTAAAAACCTGATTTGTGATGCATAACATTTTTCATGGTTCAATCTGCACTCATGCCAATAACCATGTGGATCAGACGATGGTGGAGCTATGCTGAATTGAATATGATATCAAGGGGCAAATTTATTCATCTATTTTGTTAATCACGCCTTGCAGATTTCAAATAAAACACATAGCAATATGCCTTATGATCATATCCTAGTTTACAGACAATGATATTACCTGCCATGAATCATATGTTGCATTGAGAATAAATAGTGGAGTTCGGATGTTGTTGATTAGGTTTTGAAGAAAGAAGCACTGAAAGGAGCAAGTTTCGGTCAAGTGACTGATCAAGCAAGAGAATATATTTGTCTTAATTACTCAAATTATATTGGTCAGAAAGAAATCAAGAAAAGAGATATACTGAAGTTGGATCATGGTGAATGGTGCATATGCGTGGCAGGTTATGTTGCACACCCTGTGTGATGAACAAGAAGATTCAAGCATTTAGTAATCAAAATTCTATAAAGCCATAAAAATTGATAACTTTTTCCTTATATTTTTTATTTATTATGTGTCCAGATGTGCTTTTCATCAAATCTTTTGGCATCAATAGGGAAATGATGAAAGGGGATATATATAAAAATTTAATAACACAAATTAGGCATTATCTATCCGCATATGTGTAAAACACAAATATCAATATCAAACCTGTAAGTCTACCATGTCGTTGTATTCTGTCTCGGGTAAGGTTTGTTGTTTTAATATTTGTTTTTATGTTTTTAATTGTATTTGATATATTATATTTTAAAATTTGTTTATTTGATAAAATAATCTAAAAAGATTAATATGTGTCGACTTGAGTTCGGGCTTACGCATATTTTTAAGCCCATATTTCGGGTTAGACCTAAGCCTAAAATTTTATTGAGGCCTATCCCGGCTCGATCAATGATCACCTCTAATCTCTATCTTTTTTTAAGAAAAATATCCACTTAAAATTAATAATTGTTAAAAGATATTAATATTTAAACAAAAAAATCTATTCATCATCCTTATCCATTTAATATTGGTAAAATTGCTCTCCATGTCTTCACAAATTTCACCACTAATTCAATTTAACTCTTTTGTACATTAAATTTCTCACTTTAACCCCAACACTTTGTAAAATCTTATAATTTACTCTATACCCCAAAATACTATTCTGTGATATATCAGTCTCCCAATTTTCTCCGGTCTCCTCCTACCTTCTTCACTAACACTATTAAATAAAATATTATTTTTTTTGAAAAAGTCAACTCATACTTACTCAAAATAATATTATTAAGATTAAGGGGATTTTATGGATGTTACATGTCCGTCTTCTTAAGGTTTTCAAAGACAAAGGGAAGCAAAAGGTTGAAGAGTATAGTGTTGAGTCACTTGATATATTAAAACTCAAGGGGAAACTTGATAAAAAAGAGAACAATAATTTATTAAGGATGTAAAAGTTATCGGTGGTTTCGAAGGGCACAATTCAAAGAAATATTTGTGCCAATATTTATGCTACATAAAATTATTTTTCCCTCTTTTATTCTTATGACTTTGAAGTTAGATTGGTTAGAGGGAATCTCTTTGGCATCTTTATAAAAACTGAAGATATATTAAGATTGACAACAACAAATATATTTTTTTCGTACCGAATTAATTGATGATGTTGGATACTTTTTTTAAGCATGGTGATGATTTGAATATTCAAAGGTGATGGGATTACTTAGGGGAGTCATAATCAAGTTTCTTTTCTTATTGACCTTGTACGAATTTTGTGAACTAATTATTTGTTACAAGGTTTTGTCAAAAAGTCAAATGACGAGATTGCTAGAAACTATGTTTGTCTGTCCTATCTAGATGTTTCATTCTCCATTCCAACAGTTTGTGATAATCAAAGTGATTTTCTTTAATTTTTTATTTTTTCTAATTTTCTTTGCATTGTATTGTAAGGTGCTTGGAAAAGTGATTATAACAATTCAGGACAACTTTGAAATTACAATTATACATTGGTGTGAGAGTATATCGAGTTTAAATCAATATTTGTTTCAAGTTAATTGTTAAATAAATTGATTTTATAAAGATAGGATGATTGAATGTTAAAAAACATTGTGCGTTGGTGTTCCACATTGTGTTAGGCTCTTTAGAGCTATTTCTACCCTTTCACTTTCTTTTGCAAAAATGTTTCGTTATTATGATATCCCACCTTATGGTTCAAAATCCATTCTTTTCTTCTCTTCCTCCCACCCTTTTCACTATTTAAAATTTTCTGGTTTTAAAGACGACTTTTACGAATAAAGAATATAAATGGTAGATGTTAAATGAGGCAACTAAACGTTGGAATCTAATCTCCAAACTTTATTCTATTAACGCTGGTGAACAAAATAGATGCTATATATTCGCATGAAATCAAACCGATCTCCCATCCTAACCTTATATATTGAACGGAATAAATCATTACCATGAATTTCTGCTTGGCTATACAGTTAAAAAAAAAAAAAAAAACCTACATTCCGAAGTTTATTCTCTTCGTATATAGATGAGTGGATTATTGGTGATTAGAGTTGGAGCTGGAGAGAGAGTCATGAGAATGATGAAAATGAATTGTTTATAATTAGCAATATTTCTGAAAAAGTAATACTCCAAAAGTAGAAAGTTAAAAAAAATGTAGGAATAATAAGGCTACGATATTTTTGTGCCCACAAAAACCTGTAAAACCCCATCGGAACCCCCAGCCAAAAGTGTGCAGTGGTCTTCCTGGACTTGCCTCCAGCATACGCTACTGACGAAGGCATGGTCGAACTCAGGTCTAGCCATTGGCTCCAACCCCCGGGCGCAAATGGGCTCATCCCACCTCTTATCATAAACAAATACCTGGTTATTTTCTGACCCACATCCAAGCAACCCACCATGTCTCCAAACTGACAGCCCAACGAAGCTTCGACTATTCACATGCCCTTTGCACGTTCTAATCAAACCACAATCACTCATATTCCACAGCTTTAAACACCCATCCGTTCCTGCTGAAACCATTGTTTGGGCATCCACAAATCTAACGTACGTCACCGTTTTCGTATGTCCTTCCAACACATGCAAAGGCTCCACCATTTTCCGCACATCGTACGCATACGCCATCCGGTCTGCGCATCCCAGCGCTATTAACGAATCGCCGAAGGGACTGAACTCCACGCAACAGACCGAGCTACGAGCCGTGGCGGGCTGCACCTTAGCCACGCATTCCCCTCCTTCGCCGCCACATCGTGGGTCCCACATTTGCATGGTTCCATCATCTGAGCCAGATGCACCAACAAATGGATCCCAATGCGAATAGTCCACGCTCCAAACCCGTCTCCCGCCGTGCTCATCCCGTTCGAAGACCGGAAGCTTCCGCTCTAGATCATATTCCATGACCACCCCGTCGTAGTCTCCCGAACCGAGAAGGCGGCCTCCGGAACCGGGTCTCCATCTAAGGCTACTGAGCTTAGCTGGAGTACATATGTAAAAGCTACATGCATTAACATGGTATAGAAAGGCAGTATCGTTTTGTTCACCTCGGGTTAATAATTGGATGTTGTCTTCCGGCAACAAAGAATTCAAACTGTAAATCCTAATCTTTCTTGCGATCCCTCCTGTTGCTACGACGGTATTAGAAGGGTCGAATTCGATGGAGCCAAGAGCGTCGGAGACGGCGGCGTTGGCGCTGGAGGAGACGACGGTGGAAAGAGAAAAATCCCACTCACAACGAGCTGCTGCTGATGGTATTTCCAACCGATCTCCTTGGTGTTTTAGTGTTCGTTTCGTAGGGAGGGTTGGGTGGATTCCAGAGGAGAGATTTTTCATTGCCCATTCAAATGAAAAGGAGATGGTGGCGTTGGAGGGTTTTGGACTTTTAGACCAATCAATGGCTCCCATCCCATCCAATACAATGCTACAACATTTAAGTTGGCTTGTGTTGTGTGGTTGTATAACCTTATTCATATCCCGTGCTCCATCTTGTGTTATATTACAATAATGCCACCTCTTAATTTAATATCAAAACATATTTTTGTTTTCACTGAATGTGTCATAATCCCATGCTAATGAAAAGCCTCTTAAACTTTAGTACTTCATAGTAATAGGTTTCCATACTTTTTTCTTAACCCTTATTTTTGTATTATAATATGTAAGTAAACCCTAATCCTTAATCTATATTTAATAAACCTTTAACACAAATCCACATTAATTTCTCTTCTAAATAAGCCCTTATTTTGATACAAATCATAGGATGAGAATTTATTACGCGTAGAAAAAATATCTAAATTAAACGGTATAGTTCAGAACTAATTTTAATTCTTTTTCAATTAATTTAAAATCGTATTATGTGCCTGAAAGAAAATAAAATTATATTAAATATATATTTATAAACAATTTATTTAACAATTGAAGT
This sequence comes from Gossypium rotundifolium, assembly GCA_025506655.1. Classification (NCBI taxonomy): domain Eukaryota; kingdom Viridiplantae; phylum Streptophyta; class Magnoliopsida; order Malvales; family Malvaceae; genus Gossypium; species Gossypium rotundifolium. The sequence goes on along the minus strand of CP106724.1, from coordinate 130,663,170 downwards.
GATGAAGGGTTACATATAAGATTTTATCATTTTCAATTTCGATCTACTTTTTAAAATTAGATTAAATAAATCTTCGAAAATAAATTTGAATTAACATTTAAAAGAAAAGTGCCCCGCATCCATATCTCATGTGAATTTATCCCTGTTTTCTTTGTGCCTTTTTATAAATGGTGTATTCAGCAAAAAAAAAAAAAAAAAAAAAAGAATGGAGAAATTGATGTGTCATATGAATAGCTTTAATACAAAAATAAATGAGACATAAGTCTGTGGTTAAGGTATCTTTCAATATGTAGAACCAAAAATATAAATAATTTGTATTGATTAATTTATGTAAAAATTAAAAAAAGAGTTAGTTGAGTATTAATATAGTTGACAATTTTACTTTTCGCAAGTCGTAAAGTATTTGTAAAAAGAGTATAACTAATTAAGAGCTTGGGTAAGAGGGGGTATTAAATGCAAAATGATTAGAGGAGTGAGAAGGGTAAGGAGAACGGTGGTTGGTTTAGAACCTCAAGTTAGTGTGTGGGGATGGGATGGCTACCCGCTTGCTTCGTTGGTAACATGCTCTATGCCTTACGTGGTTTCAGCTTGGCCTTTTAATTCGCCTTTAAATACTATTTCCCCATCTTCTTTTCAGCCTCACCTTAGCTAGCTGCAGCCACAACACCACTAAAATATCACATGCCCATTTCATTCTTTATTTTTACTACATGTATAAAGAGAGGGAGAGAGAGACATGGTGTAGTAGATTCATGCAACATGGCATGTAAACTAGTTGTTCTAAATTAAAGCTGATGTTGAGTAATTTACACATTTATTTTATTTTAATTAGTATGGTTACACCAATAATTTTTTGGATTAAAGACAAAGAGCATTATGTTGTAAACATAAAAATTTGAGTTAATTTTAACTAATCTCATTCCCCTCCCCCAGTTAAAAAACAAGAAGTATGGTTCCAACCACATTTCACATTGTGTTACTTAGTTACTTTTTCTTTTCTAAATTATAAAGTACAATTTTAAAAATTACAAATATTTCAAGTCCTTGTATTCTTCCTATATTTGGAATTTAATTTTCATGCTTTTATTTTCAAGTTCATTTATTGATATCGTTAAAATTTTTACATTAAAAATTTGTTGGTTTGATATTTTAAAAGAATCACTTGATAACCCTTTTTTTTTAAATAATGATGTTTACAATTCATACAAATTCACATTAGCATTTGAATCAAAGTAAAGTATTTAAATTAAGTAATATCGTTATAAAAGTTGAAATCTCAAATTATGTCAAAATTAAAATATAAAAATAAAATATCAAATTCAAACTAAATACATGAAAAGATATTATTTATAAAAGAATGATATTATTTGTAAATGAATCTACTGCCTCTTCAAGGTGTTAATACATGAATATATAGGCAACAATGCCTAACAGACTACCGACTAGCTATACCGAATGCTAACTACTTACTAACAATTGTTGCCTAACAAACTACCACTAGCTATACCGAATGCTAACTACTTACTAACAAATATTGTTAGCTCTGACGTGGCTCATATTATACTATAACATTCACCTAGCTTCTTCTAGAGGTACAGTCTGAAGAATACGAATAAAACGAGTAAACAAAGATACGGACAATGGCTTAGTAAGAATATCGCAACTTTGATCACTTTGGAACTTCACCAACAATCAAATCTCCATTGGCCACTTTTTCGCAAACAAAAAACAAATCAAGTTCCACATGTTTGAACTTGGTGTGCAGAACTGGATTAGCTGCAACAGCAACCGCACTACTATTATCACACCATACAGTAGGAACATCAACAGAAGTGAGTTTTAACTCGGACAAAAGAGACACAAGCCACATAATCTCACTAGTGGCTCCAATAAACTTCGATGCTCGCTTCATTTGTGGATCTAGAAACAACTTTCATTTCTTGGAACACCACGAGATCTGTTATTTCTAAAATAGACACAATAACCCGTTGTAGAGCGACGATCGTCAAAATTAAGACCCCAGTTTGCATCTGCATATCTGTAATATCCAGGATTTAGGGGTTATGAATTTTCACTTGAATGTGTGTAGTGGCATGTTGTGTGTTGTCTGCATGTGTTTTGGGGACTTCAGGAATTCTAGAATGTAGAAGAATGCCTTAGAAAAATATTATATTTTTAGTCTTAAAGGGAGCTAAGCAAGATTGGCCTTAAGAAGAATTTGTATGAGGATTTAATCACAAGAAGAGATGGTAAGTGGCTTCAAGACATATGGAAATTTATGAGTAAATAGCTAACATAAAATGAGCTATTGGTAAGAAGGATATGATGCCACATGATGGACTTGAAGGGATGAGGTTCGAATCACTTGGTGTGCAAATTTTGATTATTTTTTTTTTGCATGCTTTCCTAAAGTGTCGGTCAAAGAGGTATTTATGGATAGGATGGACATTTTTTTTATGGCAAAAAGGCTTAAGGTTATGGTAAGCATGAAATAAGGGATAGAATTGCTAGTTTGTGGGGATATAATTTCTTTAACTTTGAGAAAGTAGAGGATTACAAGGCATGTATCTAGGTGAATGTTTTGGAAATTATTTCATGGTCATTTTGACCATGAACATGGACGGTTTTATGGACTAGGGGGGTGGCCAAAAGTTTGAAGGCTTTTGATGAGTTAGGAATTAGTTGTGCACATCTTTCTTTTAGTCATTTTGTGTCACAAAGCATTTCTCTCTAATATTCCTCCTCTTAGCCGAATGTATATTGGACAAAAGGTAAACCTTTTTCTTTTCTTTTGGTTATTTGAGTTTTGTTTTACCATTTCGGTTTTGAGTTGTCCTTTTTTCTCCAAATCATATCTTCTTTCTCTCCACTTTGTGACCGAAAATACCAAAACATCAAAGACCATTTTCTTCTCTTTTTCCCTCATTGACGAATGCACATTGCTTCTAAACTCACCTCTTTTCTTTTGAAAACCAAATCATCATCATCTCCTTCTTTCATTCTTTTATTTTCTTCTTTTCTCTTCTCATTTACCTTGTCAAGGCCGAAATCTTCCTCTCCTTATTTCACCATTGCCGCAACCTCTTCAACCCAAAACACCATCATTGTCGAATCTCCCTAAACTTTATTTCTTTTCTTTCTTATTTGTTAAGGCCGAATATCTCTTTGGATACCAAAACTTAATCGTATCAAATCTCAACCTTTTCTCTTCATAATCTTCGTGACTCGTTAGAAAAATTGAATCGAAGTGTTAAGGTAAGGGTTTTTATATTACTTGTTATATCATTTTAGATGGTATACTAATCGATTTCGTTTTAGGGGACTCTATCGCTCGATTATTATTTTTCCCGTGAACGTAAGATTTTAGGGCAAACAAAATAGGTTCGAAAAGAGCGGTAAAGAGTGTTTGAAAGAGGGGTGGTTCTACTATACCCTCAAATTTCAAACGAAGGGCTGTATCGGGGATCCGAGACTTTCCATCGGGTTGTGGACCCTCTGCCAACGAAGATTGATTATTTGAAGTCGTACGTACACCCGAGCCATTGTTTGTTCGTGGTTCTTCATCGGGTTATGAACCATCAATCGGAGAGAAATTGCATATAGTTGTGGCGAGATTCTGAGAGTAAGGATTTAGAATACTTATCAATTATATAGTTTTATAAGTATTAGTGTTCTAATCAAGTGTGATAAATATTTAGGTATTGACGAGCGAGAAAGTATAGTTCTCCTTTGTTATAAGGTGTGTAACACTACACTAAATTTCTATTAGATCAATAATATTAATGATTTGTATATGTTAAGAAAAATATGTAAGATAATGGTTGCGGGTACCATTCAGTGGTACATGGTATTCAGGTATGTTTACCCCTAATACTTCGTTAATAATGCTATAAGCATGAATATGAAATGTGTATGATTAGTTATGATTTTGGGGTATATGGCATGATAACGAAATAATATGTATGTGCATGGGCATATGGGTGATTTTGATAAAGGGAAGTGTTCGGTGGTTTTACCACATAATCCGGTGACTTGATCACATATATGAATCCGGTGACTTCGGTCACATATTATGAATCTGGTGACTTTGTCACAATTATCCGGTGGCCATGCCACAATTTATAAGGGCGATGTGTAGTTGACTGCAGCAACTACCTTCGATAGTGTTTAGTGGATGGAGGGTCGATTTAGTAATCCCCACGGTGTGATTGGTAGGTACGGGTGGTGTGTAGCGGATGGATATTTAGGTGGGCTCGGGATTGCATTTCATTTTATATATACATGTGATTTAATCGGTTTTAATATGATTTGCTATTTTATGGGCTTATGGCTAAATGTGATTTAAATGGGCTTTAATGTTATGATCGGTTGGGTTTTTAGTGTTATGTTACACATTGAGTCTGTTGACTTACCCTTTATGGGATATATTTTCAGGTGATGCTTAGCGTGATGGATTGGGTCAGCGAGGACTATGTGGTGGCCATTGCTCAACTCAGTATCTCGGATTTTCTTTTAATTAACCTACTATATTTACTTTTATTATTTAGGAGTTTATTTTGGGTTATGTTTTTGTAATAAGGCCACTATAAACTGTTTTATTTTATGTTTTAGATTTTTATACGCTACGATCAAATATTTACTAAATAATTAAATGATTTCAAAAAAATAACTTAAACTGTTTTGACACCTAAACACCTATGGTTTTCACAATAATAATAAGTTTTAAATTTAGTTTTCTTTTAATTTATAATCTTTTCATAAAGATAACGTTTTAATAAGATACAAACTTATTTAACAACACGATCTTTCAACGTGATCACTAAATAGATCTATTTTATACGAAACCATCACATTTTCTTATAAAACAAAATGAGATGTAATTGAAGTTTTACTCGAGGAACATACCAGATCCGGTCAGGGCTTGTGGGCCGGGTTTGGGGTGTTTCAACTTAGTATCAGAGCCCATTTTTAAACACTCGGCCTTGGGTTTTGAAGCCCACAACGTTTTCAAAATTAAACCCAAATGACTTTTTGAAAATTTTTGCTTAAGATGGTTTTATAGAAGCTTGGCACTCGAGTTCTCGGCCCAGGTCCACCAGGTAAGTTCTTTTGTTGACAAATTGCTGTGAATGTATGATACTTTAATTGATAAGCCTAAGGAAACTATACTTTAGAGACATGGACCCTAGGTATATGTGTACTTCTACGGAAAAACCACTGAATAAATCTTTGTTGCATAAAACTTTCTTTAAACAAGAAGTGAAAAGACTCTAATACATAAAACTTTTCATAAAAATAGATAAGACGCGAAGTAGACATGAGTTCTAGGGGACGTGGTCGTCGTGGACGTGGTAGAGGCAGAATGGCTGTGTCGGAACCAGTTAGGTTTGCTCAAGGTTTCGAAAATGAAGCTCCGCCACTAGTTGTTGGGGCAGAATTTCAAGAGCAAACTGGAAGAGATGACGTAGTATCGCAGGCTATGCTGCGAATTCTAGAGCGAGTAGCGGGAGCTAGTATGGGAAATGGGTCTCGAAAGTTAGTAGCTGAGAGACTTAGATCAAACGAAGTCGAGGTTTTTAGGGGAGTATTTGGGGTAGCTCGAATGTAGCGGAGTATTGGTTAGAGGCAGTCGAGAGGATCATGGATGATTTGGACTGCACTGCTGAAGAAAAGTTGAAAGGTGCTGTTTTGCTGCTTCGAGATGAGGCCTACCAATGGTGGCTCACTGTTAAGGAGAGTATTCCTGCAGATCGAGTGGATTGGAGGTATTTTAAGGTTAAGTTTGAAGGGAAATACGTTGGAGCGAGCTATATCGACTCTCAAAGAAAGGCGTTTCTAAATTTAGTGCAAGGAAATAAGTCGATAGCTGAGTATGAAGCGGAGTTTCTGCGGCTTAGCTGGTATGCCAGTGGGATAGTAGCTACTAATTATGAGCGGTGTTTCAGATTCGAGGATGGACTGAGAGATGAGCTGCGAGTGTTGATTACTCCGCACCGAGAAAGAGACTTTCTGATCTTAGTGGATAAAGCACGAATAGTGAAGAAGTTAAAGCGGTGAGAGGCGAAGCTGGACAGAGGTCGAATAAGAATAAGAGGAACTATGGGTCTTGAGGTCATCAGGAATTTTCAAAAGAAACCTAGAGTTGATGGGCCGCGAGGTCAGCAGGTTGCTACGGGAGGACAATACCGTACTTGTGCACATTGTGGAAAGATGCACCTGGGAGAATGTTGGTAAAAGATAGGGGGATGTTTTAAGTGCGAGTCCAAGGACCATATGATTAAAGATTGTCCGATGGATCTGAGATAGGAACAAATCCAAACAGTCGGGGTTATAATCAGTGGGAGAGGTGGGACGATGAGTTGATGAGGGGTCGTGGTCCGAATGGAAGAGGTAATGGTTCTAGTAGAGGTCGCGAGACCTCAGGCAGAGGCAGTGGTAGCACTGAGGCGAGACAGCTAGGTCTGGTGTATGCGGTTCGTCAGAGGGAAGATAGTGACGCACCTGATGTTATAACGGGTACGTTCTTTATTTCTGGGTTGCCCTTTATTGCTTGGATAGATATAGGGTCAACTCATTCATACATCGCTAGTGAAGTATCTGGAACTTTGCATGTGACTTCTGAGGCTGTACCTAGGAAGATGATTGTACTTAGTCCTTTAGGACAGACTATAGCAGTAGATAAGCTCTTTAAAGAAGTGCCTTTAGAAGTTCAAGGGACGCAGTTTCTGGCTGACTTAATGGAGTTGCCATTCGGGGAATTTGACCTGATCTTAGGCATGGACTGGCTAGTGAAATATCGTGCAAATGTGGATTGTGCTGCTAAGCGGATGTCATTAAGAACTATTGATGACAAGGAAGTTATAGTGATGGGCGAGAGACAAAACTATTTATCAAATATAGTATCTACCTTTAAGGCAGAAAAGATGGTTAGGAAGGGTTGTTTGGCTTTTCTGATGTTGGTTAGTGCCTTGGAGGTTAAGGAAGCTACTGTTGAAGAGGTTAGGACTGTGAGTGAATTTATGGATGTCTTTCCGGAAGAACTTCCAGGATTGCCTCCGGATCGTGAGGTGGAATTTGGGATTGACTTGTTGCCTGGTACAGCGGCAGTATCTATCGCTCCGTACAGAATAGCACCAAAGGAGTTGGTTGAGCTTAAGGCTCAAATCCAGGAGTTACTTGATCGTGGGTTTATCCAACCTAGTGTGTCTCCATGGGGAGCATCGATCTATTCGTGAAGAAGAATGATGGAACGATGCAAATGTGTATAGATTACCGACAGTTGAATAAGCTGACCATCAAGAACAAGTATCCTTTGCCGAGGATCAATGACTTGTTCGATCAGCTTAAGGGAGCTGCGGTATTCTCAAAGATAGATCTAAAGTCGGGGTATCATCAGCTTAAGGTGAAAGAAGTGGATTCCATAAGGCAGTTTTCCGAACAAGATACGGGCATTATGGATTTTTAGTAATGCCGTTTGGATTGACGAACACCCCAGCTGCGTTCATGGATATGATGAATCGGGTTTTTCAACCCTACTTGGATCAGTTCGTCGTTGTGTTTATAGACGACATCTTAGTGTATTCCAAGTTTGAGATAGAGCATGATGAGTATCTCTGGATAGTGTTGCAAGTGTTAAGGGAGAAGAAGCTTTGTGGCAAATTCAGCAAGTGTAAATTTTGGCTGAAGGAGGTTACGTTTTTAGGCCATGTGGTGTCTACGGAAGAGATAAGGGTAGATCCTCGGAAGATTGAGGCTATGTTAGATTGGAAACCACCTAAGTCTGTAACTGAGGTTCGCAGTTTCTTGGGATTAGCAGGCTACTACAGAAGATTCGTCGAAGGATTTTCATCGATAGCTGCACCTTTAACGAAATTGTTGAGAAAGGAGGTACCTTTCGTATGGGTAGATAAGCAGCAAGAGAGCTTTGAGAAGCTTAAGAGGGTTTTGACTGAAGCTTCGGTTTTGATTCAGCCTGAGGCAGGGAAGGATTTTGTGGTGTATTGCGATGCGTCTCACACATGATTAGGATGTGTTCTGATGCAAGACAGGAAGGTAGCTTCTTATGCGTCTCAGCAATTAAGGCCACACGAGGTTAACTATCCGACGCATGACTTGGAGTTGGCAGCGGTAGTCTTTGCTCTTAAGGTATGGAGGCATTATTTATATGGGGAAAAGTCAGTGATATATACAGACCACAAGAGTCTGAAATATCTGCTGACTTAAAAGGAGGTAAATTTGAGACAGCGAAGGTGGGTGGAGTTGTTGAAAGACTACGATTATTCTATAGAGTACCACCCGGGTAAGGCGAATGTGGTGGCAGACGCTCTAAGTCAGAAAGTGGTGTCAGATCTAAGGGCAATGTTTACACATCTTAGTCTTTATGATGACGGAAGCTTGCTGGCAGGATTACAAGTAAAGCTGACGTGGTTGAGTCAAGTGAAAGAAAGATAGTTGGTAGACGATAATCTAAGTGCTAAGCTACGGCAAGTGCAGAGTGGGAAGTTGGAAGATTATGGTGTTAATAGTGACGGTGTTGTGTTTCAAAGGTAAGGTCGTATCTTAGAAAGATGCAGAACTTAGCGGAGAATTCTTCAGGAATCGCATAGTAGCCCTTATGCGATGCATCCTGGAGGTAGTAAGTTATACCGAGATTTACGAGATCAATTTTGGTGGCCTTGTCTCAAGCGAGAAGTTACAGAATTCGTACGGAAGTGCTTAACGTGTCAGCAAGTCAAGGCTGAACATCAAGTACCTTCGGGATTGCTTCAACCGATAAAGATTCCACAGTGGAAGTGGGAGTGAATCACCATGGACTTTGTTAGTGGGATTCCCCTTACGCCTACTAAGAAAGACTCGGTATGGGTGATAGTAGATCGATTGATAAAATCTTCACATTTTATCCCAATACGGGTTGATTACTCTTTCCAGAAATTGGCGAAGTTGTATGTGGCTAAGATTGTGAGGTTACATGGAGCGCCGGTGTCGATTATTTTAGATAGGGATCCGAGGTTTACGTCTCGATTTTGGAAACAATTGCATCAGGCTTTGGGAACCAGGTTAGACTTCAGTACGACATTTCATCCACAGTCGGACGGTCAGTCTGAGCGAGTAATCCAAGTGTTAGAGGATATGTTAAGGGGATGTGTGATAGATTTCAGAGGAAGCTGGGAGGAGTTCTTACCTTTAGCGGAATTTGCATACAATAACAGTTACCAAGCCAGTATTCAGATGGCACCGTATGAAGCACTATATGGACGGAAGTGCCGCACTCTTACATGTTGGACAGAATTAGGGGAACGTCAAGTTTTGGGTCCAGAGATGGTGGCTGAATCCGAAGAAAAAGTTAAGGTAATCAGGGCTCGGTTAAAGGAAGCATCTGACAGGCAAAAGTCATACGCAGATCTTAAGCAGAAGGAAATAGAGTTTGCTGTGGGGATCAAGTGTTCCTAAAGGTTTCACCTTGGAAGAAGGTGATGAGATTTGGTCGCAAAGGAAGTTAAGTCCGTGTTTATAGGACCTTATCGGTTTTGAAGCGTGTTGGATCGGTGGCATATCGGTTAGAATTGCCTTAGAGTTGAAGCAAATGCGATGTGTTCCATGTTTCAATGCTACGTCGTTCTGGTCGGATCTATCTCATGTAGTGTCGGTTGAGGAAGTTGAGCTAAGTCAGTTGCCCTACGAGGAGGAGCCGATTGATTTTGGAGCAGGATGTGAAGGTGTTACGGAGGAAGTCAGTTCCTCTCGTCAAAGTGTTATGGCGTAACCATGGATCGAAAAAAGCTTCGTGAGAGCTGGAGGAAGCAATGCGACAGCAATACCCTCACTTATTCTAGTCAGGTAATTTCGAGGTCGAAATTATTTTTTAAGGAGGGTAGAACTGTAATATCCAGGATTTAGGGGTTATGAATTTTCACTTGAATGTGTGTAGTGGCATGTTGTGTGTTGTATCGCATGTGTTTTGAGGACTTGAGAATTCTAGAATGTAGAAGAATGCCTTAGAAAAATATTATATTTTTAGTCTTAAAGGGAGCTAAGCAAGATTGGCCTTAAGAAGAATTTGTATGAGGATTTAATCACAAGGAGAGATGGTAAGTGGCTTCAAGACATATGGAAATTTATGAGTAAATAGCTAACATAAAATGAGCTATTGGTAAGAAGGATATGATGCCACATGATGGACTTGAAGGGATGAGGTTCGAATCACTTGGTGTGCAAATTTTGATTTTTTTTTTCATGCTTTTGTAAAGTGTCGGTCAAAGAGGTATTCATGGATAGGATGGACATTTTTTTTATGGCAAAAAGGCTTAAGGTTATGGTAAGCATGAAATAAGGGATAGAATTACTAGTTTGTGGGGATAGAATTTCTTTAACTTTGAGAAAGTAGAGGATTACAAGGCATGTATCTAGGTGGATGTTTTGGAAATTATTTCATGGTCATTTTGACCATGAAAATGGACGGTTTTATGGACTAGGGGGTGGCCAAAAGTTTGAAGGCTTTTGATGAGTTAGGAATTAGTTGTGCACATCTCTCTTTTAGTCATTTTGTGTCACAAAGCATTTCTCTCTAATATTCCTCCTCTTAGCTGAATGTATATTGGACAAAAGGTAAACCTTTTTTCTTTTCTTTTGGTCATTTGAGTTTTGTTTTACCATTTCGGTTTTGAGTTGTCCTTTTTTCTCCAAATCATATCTTCTTTGTCTCCTCTCTGTGACCTAAAATACCAAAACATCAAAGACCATTTTCTTCTCTTTTTCCCTCATTACCGAATGCACATTGCTTCTAAACTCACCTCTTTTCTTTTGAAAACCAAATCATCATCATCTCCTTCTTTCATTCTTTTATTTTCTTCTTTTCTCTTCTCATTTACCTTATCAAGGCCGAAATCTTCCTCTCTTTATTTCACCATTGCCGCAACCTCTTCAACCCAAAACACCATCATTGCCGAATCTCCCTAAACTCTATTTTTTTTTTCTTATTTGTTAAGGCCGAATATCTCTTTGGATACCAAAAGTTAATCGTATCAAATCTCAGCCTTTTCTCTTCATAATCTTCGTGACTCATTAGAAAAATTGAATCGAAGTGTTAAGGTAAGGGTTTTTATATTACTTGTTATATCATTTTAGATGGTATACTAATCGATTTCGTTTTAGGGGACTCTATCGCTCGATTATTATTTTTTCCGTGAACGTAAGATTTTGGGGCAAACAAAATAGGTTCGAAAAGAGCGGTAAGGATTGTTTGGAAGAGGGGTGGTTCTGCTATACCCTCAAATTTCAAACGAAGGGTTGTATCGGGGATTCGAAACTTTACACCGGGTTGTGGACCCTCTGCCAACGAAGATCGATTATTTGAAGTCGTACGTACACCCGAGCCATTATTTGTTCGTGGTTCTTCATCGGGTTATGAACCATCAATCGGAGAGAAATCGCATATAGTTGTGGTTCAAGATTCCGAGGGTAAGGATTTAGAATACTTATCAATTATATAGTTTTATAAGTATTAGTGTTCTAATCAAGTGTGATAAATATTTAGGTATTGACGAGCGGAAAAGTATAGTTCTCACTGTTATAAGGTGTGTAACACTACACTAAATTTCTATTAGATAGATAATATTAATGATTTGTATGTGTTAAGAAAAATATGTAAGATAATGGTTGCGGGTACCATTCAGTGGTACATGGTATTCAGGTATGTTTACCCCTAATACTACGTTAATAATGCTATAAGCATGAATATGAAATGTGTATGATTCCGTTATGATTTTGGGGGTATATGGCATGATAACGAAATAATATGTATGTGCATGGGCATATGGGTGATTTTTATAACGGGGAAGTGTTCTGGTGGTTTTTACCACATAATCTGGTGACTTCGGTCACATATATGAATCCGGTGACTTCGGTCACATATTATGAATCTGGTGACTTTGTCACAATTATCCGGTGGCCATGCCACAATTTATAAGGGCGATGTGTAGTTGACTGCAATGACTACCTTCGATGGTGTGTAGCGGATGGAGGGTCGATTTAGTAATCCCCACGGTGTGATTGGTAGGTACGGGTGGTGTGTAGCAGATGGATATTTAGATGGGCTCGGGATTGCATTTCATTTTATATGTACATGTGATTTAATCGGTTTTAATATGATTTTCTATTTTATGGGCTTATGGCTAAATGTGATTTAAATGGGCTTTAATGTTATGATCAGTTGGGTTTTTAGTGTTATGTTACACATTGAGTCTGTTGACTCTCCCTTTATGGGATATATTTTCAGGTGACGCTTAGAGTGATGGATCGGGTCAGCGAGGACTATGTGGTGGCCATTGCTCAACTCAGTATCTCGAATTTTCTTTTAATTAACCTGCTATATTTACATTTATTATTTAGGACTTTATTTTGGGTTATGTTTTTGTAATAAGGCCACTATAAACTGTTTTATTTTTACGTTTTAGATTTTTATCTGCTACGATCAAATATTTACTAAATAATTAAATGATTTCAAAAAAAATAACTTAAACTGTTTTGACACCTAAACACCTATGTTTTTCACAATAATAATAAGTTTTAAATTTAGTTTTCTTTTAATTTATAATCTTTTTCATAAAGATAATGTTTTAATAAGATACAAACTTATTTAACAACACGATCTTTCAACGCGATCACTAAATAGATCTATTTTATCTGAAACCATCACATTTTCTTATAAAACAAAATGAGATGTAATTGAAGTCTTACTCGAGGAACATACCAGATCCGGTCAGGGCTTGTGGGCTGGGTTTGGGGTGTTTCAATATCCTACCAAAGAAAGACTATCCGATCGAGAAAACCGAGAAAACAGTGAGACCATGAGACAATGTGCCACGTAGATATCGAAGGATACGTTTAAGGTCATCATATGTCTTGTAGTGGGTGCATGCATGAACCGACATACCGATTCTGACATCTGAAATATCTGGTCTTGTTAACACAATATACTGAAGAGCTCCAGCCAAACTTCGATACTCAGTTGGATCAGCAAGTCGTTCACCTTCATCTTTAGCCATCATCGGCGAACTGACCATTGGTGTATGAACAAGTTTCGCATTAGCCATAGAACAGCGATTAAGAAGTTCTTTAATATATTTCTGCTGACTCAAATGTAGATTACCAGAAGCAGATTTGTGTACTTCGACCCCCAGAAAATAATGAAGCTCACCCAAATCCTTAAGAGCAAATTTATCGTTAAGCCGCTGAATGAAACTATCAATTGCAACAGATGAATCACCAGTGACAATAATGTCGTCCACATAAACAAGAACATACAAAGTATACTTATTAAGAACTTTGACAAATAATGAAGCATCAGACTTAGAGACAGTAAACCCAGTACCAACCAAAAAATTTCTCAATTTGTCAAACCAGGCACGAGGAGCTTGCCGTAAACCATAGAGAGCTTTAGTCAGGCGACACACCAATTGTTCACCACTTGTGCCATATCGAACGAACCCTGGAGGTTGCTGCATGAAAACTTCATCAGTTAAATCGCCGTTCAAAAAAGCATTATTAACATCAACTTGCCTGAGTTGCCACCCACGAGACACAACAATAGAAATAATAACACGTATAGTTGTTGGTTTGACTACCGGACTGAATGTTTCTGTGAAATCACATCCCGGCACCTGAGAACATCCTTTTGCAACTAACCGAGCCTTCCACCGATCAACAGATCCGTCAGGATTCTTTTTTACTTTAAACAACCATTTGCATCCAATTGCTTTTCGACCAGACAGAAGAGGAACAAGATCCCAGGTAGAGTTGGCTAATAAAGCATCAAACTCGACTTGAACTGCTTGTCTCCATTCAGGACGAGCAAGAGCCTCTTCAATCGAACTAGGCTCAAATTCAGCTATGTCAACAGATAACACCTTTGGCTTAAATATCCCTGCTTTTGACCGAGTAACCATGGAATGAGTGTTAACAGGGTCATCTACTCTTGCAGATGACAACCTTTCCTGAGACCCATCAGCTGAAGGACTTGATGCATTCCGCAAGATACTGATGTTCTCTGAAGATCCTCGAGGATTAGTTGCTGAAGAACCCAAGACAGTGGATGGTATATGACTAGTTGCGCTGGAAGTCTGGCGAGCATTTATAGAATCAACAAGAAGCGCTTCAGAAGCTCCAGAATGAGCTGCACTACTTTGAGTACTAGTTGATCTGATAATGGGAACATATGTAGGAAAACTCACAGATTGAGACTGCTGACTATTAGAAGAGCCAGAAGCAGAAAACAAAAACTTTTGTTCATCAAAAATCACATGACGGGACATAACAATCTTCCCATCTGGTAGTAAACAAAAATAACCTTTGTCTTTGAGTGTACCAAGAAGCGTAGAAGGTTGAGAACGATAGTCAAGCTTGTGTCGAACAAGCGGTCGTGGCGAGGAAAACAACGACCCAAATACCGGAGATGCTCATACTCGGTGGGCGACCATACGGATGTTGATACGGAGATTGATCACCCAAAGCGGAGGTTGGTAGACGATTGATGAGATGCACAGCACTCCAGAAGGCATAACTCCAGTAATCCATAGGCATATTGCCTGAGCCAACAACGTAATTCCGTTTCCACAATATGATGATATTTACGTTCAGCAACTCCATTTTGTTTAGAAGTATAAGGACAGGACAATCGGTGAAAAATACCATGTGTGGCTAAAACAGATGTGAAATTCTAAAATTCACCACCCCAATCACCTTGAAACTTTTTAATACATTTCCCAAACTTATTCTGCAACATCTGTCGAAACTGTAGAAAACACTCGAGAGCTTGAGACTTTCATTTAATCAAATAAATCCATGTGAAACAACTACACATATCAATAAAAGACACATAGTAGAGATTCCCTTCAGATGAGACCGAGGCTGGTCCCCAGAGATCAGAGACTACAAGTTCAAAAAACTCATCATACTTGGAAAGAGATGGTGAAAACTGTAGTTTATGCGATTTCCCTTGCTGACATGCTACACATATCTCATCAACAAGTTTTATTGAATTGAACATGACATTTTCTAAGAACATTTTTTACTATAGTAGACGAAGGATGGCCTAATCTCCTGTGCCACAATGTAAGTATATTATTACTTGAGGTAGTGTCTTGAACGGAGGCATTATGCACCACTGGAAAATCATCCGTCAAGTTGGTCATAAAATAGTAGAGTCCATCACGAACTCGGCCCCGCATCAGGATTTCCTGCGTCTAGATATCCTTAACCACACAATAGGAGGGGTGAAATTCGAAAAACACTTTGTTTTCTGTTGCAAATTTAGACACAGAAAGCAAATTCTAGCAAATACTAGGTACACACAGAACATTAGATAAGTGTAAGACTTTCTTCTCTGTAGCAAACAACGAATTCCCAATAGATTCAATTTTGGTAGAGGCACAATTACCCATTTTAAGGGAAGAGTTACCTGTATACGGATTGGAGGAATTGAGAGCAGAGGCATTCTGACAAACGTGATGAGTGGCACCCGAGTCTGGGCACCAAGTCGCACCCTCTACAGGTGAATCATAAGCTGTGGCATTTGAATAGTTTGATGCATGTAAGTCGAAAACCCGCAGAGGTAGCCCAACAAATTGAGATGAATCATACAGAGAGGAATCAATAGGAAAAACACGAGCTCTCAATTTTGTTCTCTATGGAATATTAGAACCACCAATTTCCCGAGACGGATGAACAATAGCATAATAGGCATTAGGTGTGGAAAAATTCTGCTCTTTCGAAACCCGGGTTGGAAGTGGTCTACGAGGCCCAGAAATGTGTCCAATTGCATGTGTTCCATGAGCATTAAAATGAGAATTTTCTGCATCATGCATATGCGGCTCAAATTGCTCATAAATTGAAGCATTAAATGGAGCATTAATGGGCCCGCTAAATTGACGCCTTGCATCATTAGGAGTAACACCAAAGTCATGCCGTGCATAAGGAAAAGATGGGGAGCCATGTGCAAATTGCCTTGCACCATGCGGCCCACGTGTAGAGAGGGGCCCACGTGTGTCTTGTATGTCCAAAAAGTCCACCACCAGCCACCTTTCTTGGGAACCACACACTCCTTTTGAATTAAAAACATTTTGCTGACCAAAGTTCCCCCAATTTTGACCATTCCAATTTGCCCAATTTTGACCATTCCAACTTGTATCTTGAAAGTTCTCCCTTCCAGATTTCGCATCAACACCAAGCCAAGAACATCGATCATCACGAGACTGCTCTTCACTATGATATCGATAGAAACATTCGCTGTGCAAAGTGACCAAAACGGCTACAGATTTGGCATTGAACACGAGGGCGAAAACCGCGACCCCGCCCACGACTGAAGGATCGACCACCACGACCAGGAACCTCTGTCGTGTTAGACGTGGAGCATTCAACCAGATTTGTGGCAATACAATCGTCTTGAGCAACACGCTCTTGACACTGTTCGAACTCGAGCAAAGTATCCACAATACGTTGAATGGGCAAGGAGATCGAAAAAAGAGAGATCGACGAGATTATGGCACCAAACTCGGGGGGAAGACTCGCCAGAAGCAGGTCGATTCGGTCATCCTCGAAAACAAAAGATCCTGAAACTTCCAGAAGAGCACAAAATCCCTGCATCTTATCAACAAGATCAGAGATCGAGAGATTACCTTTTCGAAGCGAATGGAGTTCATGACGCAACCGAGACTGTTTGGTGCTAGTATCAGCAGCGAAGAGCTTCGTGGCCGTGGTCCATACATCCGAGGCCATCTCAACATGATGAAACGAAGGAAGACACGAAGGATTAATAGTGGACAGCAACCAAGAGGTAAGTAGACTATTTTGTTGATTAAATGCTATCATGGCTGGATTAATAACACGATATCCATCAGTAGTTTGAACAAATTTATCAGGAGCAATTACAGAACCATCAAGAAATCCTTCTAATCCATAACCGACAAGGATGAGACGAACTTACTTTTGCCATTGAAGAAATATGGTGCCATCCAATTTGACAACCTCATGACGAGGAAACGAGCTGACTACCCGATCACCGGAGAAGGAAGACTCAGGTGAATCAACACGAACAGGATCAGCGGTATGCATGGTCATGATCGGTATGCCAGGATTTGTTAACTAGCTACTGATACCATGAAAAGATATTATTTATAAAAGAATGATATTATTTGCAAATGAATCTCTGCCTCTTCAAGGTGTTAATACATGAATATATAGGCAACAATGCCTAACAGACTACCAACTAGCTATACCAGAATGCTAACTACTTACTAACAATTATTGCCTAACAGACTACTAGCTAGCTGTACCAGAATGCTAACTACTTACTAACAAATATTGTTAGCTACTGCACGTGGCTCATATTATACTATAACAATACATGAATCAAAACTAACATTTAACTAATGTTATATAATTTCAAAAAAGTGAGATTAAAATTGGAATTTAACTAATATTGTGAAAAAAAAAAAAAGAATGGACAGGAGGTGTCATGAAGGAATGCCTTTAGTTTTATATATAGTAGTATAGATTTAAAAAGTAATTTTTTTATATTATGCATGTTCGTTTTACGGTACATATTCAAGGTTTGTAGTTGCCTCTTCTAATAATATTGTTTCCAAGGTTTAAACTTAATTCTCCTCTTAAGAGTGCAATGTGCCTTATCATTGCACTTAACCATTTGTCACATGTTAGCAAATTTAATATTTTTAATGGTATAATATCAAATTTAGCCCATAATTTTTTTTTTTATTGCGGCTTTAATTTTATTTTTAATACTTTGGCCTTCAACTTTTAAAATTTAGCTACTTGTTTTTCTTTGTGCAGAAAAACTGATTGAACTATTAAAATTTTAACGATAATGATATGATAATTTACATTGCAATCCACAAATACTTCACAAAAAAGTTAAAAAATTCAAGAACTTGATAATATTTTAAAAAAATATTTATGTTAATAATGAAGTACTTATGGATTGTCATGTAAGTTATCATATTGACGCTGTTAAAATTTTAACTATTTGGTCAATTTTTCCATCCAACAAAAAGCAATTTTATTAAAATTTAAAGTTGCGGGCCTAATTGATAAAAAAAAAAAAACTGGGGCCAAAATGATAAAAATAGTAAGCTAAAGTTATCATCATTCAATTTAATATTCAACAATATTATTATAATGTATTTGACTGAATTGGTGTCACCAATCAATCGGGTCCCAACACAATTATGAAATTATCCAACTCTTTTCTTTTTACAAAGTAACAAATATTAATTCGAGGTTATTTATCTCCTTTAATATTATGGTAAATTAAGAAAAATACATACATATTATAATAATCATGGGATTTAAACCCAATACATCATGATCTTTCAAATATCAACTTTATCATTTTAACCAAAGCCATATTTGATTTTAAGGTAAACTACACTAGTAGTCACCCAAATATTAATATTTTTTTTTGGTCACCCAACTATGGAAAGTTACAAAATAATCACTTAATTATTTGATTTTTTCTTTTTTTGTCACAAACTGTTAAATTATCAACAAAAACATAACTTGGCAGCTTTTAAAATTGTCATAATAACAAATTTAACCCTCAACATTTGGACATTGTGTAATTAGGTCTTTTTTGCAGTTTTGTTTTTCTTTGTAACATTGACGGTTAATTTTAAAAGAGTGAAAAAGATGAAAACAATTATCTTAGATTTTTGGGTGTTTTCATTTTAATATATTTTCAATCAATTTTAGTTGATAATTTTTTTTTAACTTTTTAGGTGAAATGATCACAATGAAAAGCAAAATGCAAAAAGATCAAAGTACATACTGTATAAATGTTTAGGGTTAAATTTTTAACTCAATATATAAATGTTGAGAGTTAAAGTTATTAGTATGCCAATTTTAAAAGATGTCGCGTTATATTTCCTTTAACCATTTAATGGCTAGTGACCAAAAAAGATAAAATTAAATAATTTAGTGACCATTTTGTAACTTTTCATAATTAGCTGACTAAAAAAATCTTACCAATAGTTGTGAAACTACCAATGTAGGTTAACTTTACTTTTATTTCAATTTTTTTTATTATAAATTTGTTACATAGATTTTTTACGCACATAATAAGTGTGTCATAACCTGGTTTAATTTATTTGTCTTCCTCTTCCTTTCTATTCCATGTCTTCTTGTAAGCATGATTATTTAAATCGGACCAGACCGATCAGATTGAGAACCGCTCAGTACATTGATCCAGTCGTATTAATCAACCCATTTGAATCTTAAACCATATTGAACCATTAACTATGAACCAGATAAACCAATAAAAATCGGTTCAACTAGTTTTTATAATTTTTGGGCCAAATTTCATCTAGCCAGAACTAAAAGAAAAAAAAAAGTGATCATTTCCCAGAAAAACCAACCAGCCCAAAGAAAAAATTTAACATCCAGCCCAAATAAATTCTTTGTGATTCTTGATTTCTCTTTTCTTATTTTTTTTTTTAGATTATTCTTATCCTTTCTCTTTTCAACCCAAGAAATCATCATTTTTTCTTCTTGAAGCAAACTCTTAGGGATTGATTGGAAAATGACAGTGACTCAAAACTGAGGGAGAGGGAAGATAAACGAAAAAATAAATTTAAAAAAAAATAACAAAGGAAGAAATGGAAATATATTTTCCAATTTGAAATTGAGTAAAGACTACTACTACTACCAAAAAAAAAAGTAAATTGGAAATAGATGGTTTAACTAGTTTGATCATCAGTTCGATTCTAAAAATATTGTTTATAAGTGTATCTATTGGAATGTAACTTCTACAAATATTTATTTCTTTTTGGGATAATATCACATTTGATATTTGTACTTTCATAATACATTTAATGTGATACTTGTAATTTGAAAATGTTTAATATAGTACTTCAACTATCTATATGTGTTTTATTATGGTACTTGTTCATAAAATATCCAATGCAATACTTCTATTTTAAAAATGTCTAATGTGGTACTCGAACTATTAATGTATTTTTATTAATGTATCAACTATTAACATAGTTAGTGAATTACTAAATCTGCAACACCCCTCACCAGGTCCGATCGCCAGACTTGAGCTATAGGATGTTACAACAATTAACGAAGCAATCATATACAATTCCAACTTTAAATGTTCAATTAAACAATAAAAACAATCTATAACCCTTATCTCAATTAAACATGAAACTATTTCATAAATACATAATTAACATTCAAATAAAACATGAATCACACAATGATAGTCAATTCAAGGCATAATCATCAAATACAATTTTTTCTCGGACCTTAAACAAGCTTATATATGCCCTAAAATCAACTTAAAATTTAACTAGGACTAATTTGCAACATTTCCAAAGTTATAGTTCAATTAAAGTATAAATAAAATCTTCAAATAATCCATCATGTCAAAAACATTCAAGTATTATGGTATACAATTAAATTCGAGTCTTATTTAAGCTTATGAAAGCTCTTAAGTTTACCCGAATACAAATAAGGACTAAATTAAAAATTTTTCAACAAATTATGAAAATTTTCAAAATAGGGTCACACTGTAACACCACTTACCCGTGTTCAACGATGGAACTGAGTACGAGGCATTATCGAACTTATCTTGCTTGAACGTACAATTTTGGGCTATAAAATTTCATTCCAACTTAAAACTTCTCATTCACATTCATAACATCCTTATTATGGGCCTACGAGGCCTTAAACATGCAAACGGAGGGTCTCGAAATCAAATCGGGAACTTTTGTATACTTAGAAAATTTTTACCTAAACAAGGCCACACGCCAGTATGAAATGGGACACGCCCGTGTGGGCAGGCCGTGTAGTATCACACGCCTATATTCCTAGCTCGTGTGGAATTTATTTTTCAATTCGAACCTACAAGGGTTTCCACACGGCCGGACACACGCCCATGTCTTTGGCCCGTGTCCTTCACACATCTTAGACACACCCATGTCCACACTCGTGTGTGAAAACCTGGGTATTCTGTTTATGACGTCAGCACCTCATAAGGGGCACACGGCCTAGGCACATGCCGTGTGTATAGCCCGTGGTCGACACTAACTTGCAACACTAACATGCAGGGGACACACAGCCCAGCCACATGCCCATAGGACTGACCGTATGTCACACACGGCCTAGACACACGCCCGTGTGCCTACCCGTGTGGACAGGAACAAGGCTATTTTCCAAGCTCTTTTTATCACCCTAACTCATAAAACATCCATTACATTCAACCATTAACCAAGCAACCCAATCATGCATTATACACATTTATGAATAACCTCATCCCTTCATCTATTAATAATAATGAGCCATCAACTATGGCTATTTGCAAAAAGTTCATCTTTAAAAGAGCCAACACACTTGGCCAAAACAATAAGACATTTCACTAAGTCTAGCCCCTATACATGCCATACTCAAAATACTAAGTCTAAATATATTGAGATGAGATGATAGTGTGGGTGATATCCAGATTATCTACGTATTCGATCCGGCTCTTTGACACTATAAAACAAGGGAAAAGAAAGGGAGTAAGCTTTAAGCTTAGTAAGTTTACATGTAAGTGATAAGTATCATATCATATGCAATGCAACCACAACATTATATATTGTGTAAGAACAACTTACATTTTTATAATCATGTTTACTCATCTCATTTCTTACCACCTTCCAACCATATACATACACATATTGCTCACATTTACTTGCACATATTCCCTGCACTCATCACCACAAACCATATGAAATATAATTACATAGACAACTTCTCAATTAACCCTTCGGAAAGATACTAAGTACCTGGTAATTTCTCACACAGTCCACCATTAGTCAATAATAGAGTAGTATCGCACATAGCCCACCAACAAGAATGATTACGGTGGTTTCGGACATAGCCCACAAAATGATAATAAAAACGATGGTATCGCACACAGCCTATCGTGAATAATTAATATAGTGGTAACGCACACAACCGACTAAAAAGGATAATTACGGTGGTATTGCACACAGCCCACCAAATAACTATTACAGATATTTTTCCACACTTACATATCTATTCTGAGGTTCATATGAGAATTATTCACTATCTATCAATTTCAACCAATCTCACTCATAATTGATATTATTCATACAATGCATCAATAAGTAACAACATATGTATTGTCGTTTACACATTAATTACCTCGGTGCAAAATCTATTAATCAGTGACTTAGTTTGTAACCTTGCCTTTTCCTCGGTCGAGGTTGTTTCCACGCTCTTCTTGATCTATAATAATAAAATTTACTCATTCAATCACTATATATCTCATGATACATCAAAATTTATACTTAGGCAAAAATGACCATTTTGCCCTTATACTTTGGCAAAATTACAATTTTTCCCCTAGGCTCGTAAATCATTTTTCATCACATTTTCTCATTAAACAAGCCTAGCTGAACTCTTATTTCTCTTACAGCATGTAACAGTCTAATTTTAGGGCTAGTCGAAACAGTGGTCTCGGGACCACTAATCTGAGGTTGAGGAAATTATTTTAGTATTATTTTATGTGTTATGGCATTAATATATGGCTATGGAAATTTTTGGTGCTTTAATTTTAGCAATAGAGTACTTATTTGTGAAAAAGGACTAAATCGCATAAAGTGCGAAAGTTCTATTTTTTAAGGTGGGGGTACCTAATAGCTATAAAATGTAAATTTGGAGGATTTTAAAGTGCAATTGGGCCATTCATCTAGTGATGGCCAGCCATAGGAAGCTAGGGGGAAAAGAGCATTAATTTTTAGTCAAATTTGGTGATAGTTGTTGACTAGTTGACTAAAATATGATAAAATAAACGAAGGCCATCATCTTTTTTCTCTTCTCTTCCTTTTCCACCGACTTTTACACTCAAAAGAAGGGTTTTGAAAGCCTTGAGATTTCAGCAACTTGTCCTCACCCAAGTAAGTGATTTTTAGTGGTGTTAATTGATAATTTTTGTGTTTTTGGAGTCTCCAAAGCTTAAGCAAGCTAATGAGGGGACTAATTTGAGATATGGTTGAAAGTCTAGGGACTTTTCATGAGAGTATTTATGTTGTTAGCTGAGTTTTCATGGAAGAAAATGAATATTAGGGAGGTGAGAAACAACTTTTGTGAAAGGTGTTAGCATGAAAACACCTAAATAGGACTTGAATGCAAAGATTTAGTTTGTCATAAATTCATGAAATAGTTGAAATGGTGAATAGTTGTAAGAGAAATAAATGTTCATCTATGCTTGTTTATTGAGAAAATGTGATGAAAAATAAATTATGAGCCTAGGGGAAAAATCGTAATTTTGCCAATGTCAAAGGGCAAAATGGTAATTTTTGCCCAAGCGTAGAGTTTGATGTATTTGATCATAGAATGATCTAAACGAATGAATTTCATTGTTATAGATCAAGAAGAGCACGAATCAACCTTGACCGTGAGAAAGGCAAGGTGAATCGCTAGCTAACACGTTTTGCATCGGGGTAAGTTTACGTGTAAATGATGCATTTTACATGCACACTATTGTTGTTAATCAGTGCATAGCATAATTGAGAACATGTATAATTAAAGTAGATATAAAGTGGTAGTTAATGAATAATTCTTGTATGAATGATGGAATAGATAGGTAGGTGTGTTATATAAAATTTTTGATGGTGGGCTAAGTGCGATACCACCTTGTTGTTTAATTACGATGGGCTGTGTGTGATACCATCGTCTGTTAACCTTTCTGGTGGGCTATGTGCGATACCACCATAATTAACCTTCTTGGTGGGCTATGTGCGATACCACCCTAATGAAGACTGATGGTAGGCTAAGTGCGAAACCACCGGGTAATGTATTTTGAGATGGTGATGTGTTACATTAAGTGACCTTGTGATGTTTAGTGCAGGGAAACCATTATTGAATGTATGCATCATGCTTGTGATGTGATTAGGATGTGTTAATGGAAGAAATAAGTAAGCCTAATACTGAATGTAGATTGATTTCTTACTTAGCAAATAATACTATAAAAATGTTCATTCATTTTAGAGTGTTATATTGTTTACATGTGAACTTACTAAGCCTTAAGCTTTTCTTTCCCTTGTCTTATAGGGCTTAAGAGTCGAGCTGGGATACGTCGATAACTAGAAGACCGCCCACACTATCTGCTTACTTCGGTATAATTAGATTAGTGATTTTGTATATGGAATGTATATGACTAGACTAGTTAGATTATTTTGTTATTTTGACCAAAGGTGTATTGGCTTTTGCTAAGACATTAATTTTGTAAATTGCCAAGAATGATGGCATATTTTATCATTTATGAAATTTCAATGTTATCAATGTGAGTGCATGTGGAATAAGAGAGGTTTGTTAGTTTGTTGAATAAACCCATGTAGAGTAAGATATAAGGATGCTAGAAGCTTGGCAAATAGCCTTCATGTGTCAAGACGGTAGACACACTGCAGGCGTGTGTCTAAGCCGTGCTAACCTCGCACCTTATTATTACTAATTAGAATAGGCCACGGGCAAATCCACGCGTGTGCATGGTATGTAAGACACACGGTAGGGACATGGGCGTGTGCCAGCCGTGTGGATCAAGTCGATAGCTCCCACGTTAGGAGACACGGGTGTGTCCAGGCCGTGCTAAATTAGTCAGTAACTTCCTACGGGCGAAAGACATGGGCATGCTGTTAGGGTACATGGGTGTGTCCCCATTTCACATGGGCGTGCCCTAGCCGTATGAGTTTTGGCAGAATGTTGGGGTTTTTTGGCACGGTGTGAGCACACGGGCGTGTGTGTCATCTAGCACGGGTGTGTGTGTCATCTAGCACGGGCGTGCACTCCCTGGTTAGATGAAAAGAAATTTTATGGACCGTAAAACTTCTGATATGGTCCCGAGAGTTCTCGTAGGTACGATTGAGTTCTCATAGGTTGAGTGTGAAGTAGTTGAAGCGATTCGAGAAGAGTAGTCATGTTGAGCCTAAGTGGCGATCAAGTAAATTATTCGGTAATGTCTCGTGCCTGATTCTAGAGAGGATTACGAGTAAGGGGTGTTACATTTAGTGGTATCAGAGCTATAATTTAGTCAGTTCTAGGACTACCGTAGCGTGTGTAGGAGTCTAGCTATACATGCCATAAGCGTATAATGATAGTGTGGTGGCTTCTAATAAATTTAAAAATTTATTTTATGTAGTATATGGATTCTGATCAATCGACTTAGATGGCCTTGACTAATGTAATGCGCCTGCTCTGCGGGACCGCCTTTGTGCAAAGTGAACCTGAGACTAGGGGTCAAGGAGAAGAGGCTCGAGAAGCCTTTCTCCAAATGATGAGCAATTGGTACACCAAGTATGTATGAGCTAATCACAATGCTCAACCTCCTCCACCTCCTCCTATACCTCAGCCAGTTCCTGTGGCTCCCCAAGGTGTAGAAATAGTGAGGACAAATAAGCCCCTGGTAGATAAAATTCGGAAGCAAGAGGCTGAAGATTTTTGAGCTAACAAAGATGATGACCCTGAGCGGGCGGAGTTCTGGCTTGAGAACTCAATGAGGGTTTTTGATGAACTCTCCTGTACACCTGAGGAGAGTCTAAAATGCACTGTATCTTTGCTGAGGGACTCGGCATACTATTAGTGGAAAACGTTGACATCAGTATATCCTAAAAAGAGGGTAACGTGAGACTTTTTCTTGGAAGAGTTCCAAAAGAAGTATATAGTCAAAGGTTTATAGACCAGAAGCGGAAGGAATTCCTTAAGTTGAAGCAAGGAAAAATGACTGTGGCGGAATATGAACGCGAATTTGTTCGGCTCAGTAAGTAAGCACAAGAATGTGTATCCACGGAAGCTACCCTATGCAAGAGGTTTGAAGACGGGTTAAATGAAGACATCAAACTTTTAGTTGGGATCTTAGAGCTAAAAGAATTTGTGATACTGGTGGATCAGGCTAGTAAGGCTGAAGAATTGAGTAAGGAAAAGAGGAAAGCCCTGAGTGAGGCTCGTGATACGAGGAAGAGGCCGATGATCAAGTCATACCAATCTCAATCGAAGAGGTCTAGAGAAGGGAACCCTCGGACGACTACGTCAATCAGGTATTCGCAGAGAGATCGAGGTAATATGTATTCGGGTTCAAAAGTTTAGGCCACCTCAATGGCAAGTGTTGGCAATCCAAAGTCCAAGCCAGAGTGCCCAAGTTGTGGTAGATATCACACTGGAGAGTGTTGGGGAAACAATCAGAATTGCTACAAGTGTGGATCCTCCGACCATTTCATTCGAAACTGTCCTGAAGGAGATGACAAGGAAAAGAAGCAGGAGGTAAGAGTAAGCAGCGCATCTTTTAGAGGTAGGCCACAAAAGAACCCGGGAGGTGGGACTATGGTAGAGGTGTATCACGAGACACTACTGTGAGGTCAGAGGGTCGAGCGCCAAGAACCTATCTTGTCAAGGCTCGAGAAGAGGTATCATCGTCGGACATAATAACGGGTACATTTTCTCTCTATGACACCTCTGTTATTACTTTGATTGACCCGTGGTCGACCCATTCTTATATTTGTATGGGATTGGCAATTAGTTTGAATATGACTATTGAGTCTACTGAATTTGTGATAAAAGTATCAAACCCCCTAGATAAACAGGTGTTAGTTGATAAGGTGTGTAGGAACTGTCTTTTGACAGTTAAGGGTCATTATTTTCTAGCAAACTTTATGTTGCTGCCGTTTGATGAGTTTGACTTAATTCTTGGTATGGACTGGTTGACTGCCCATAGCATTTTAGTGAATTATGGTAGTAAATTTATTGAATTGAAGTGTGAAAATAGAGATGTTATTCGGGTTGAATCAGGTGAGTCAGATAACCTACTAGTGATGATTTCTTCCATGGTAGCTGAGAAATATTTGAGAAAAGGATGTGAGCCGTATCTTGCCTTTGTACTGAATAGTCAAGAGTCTGAGGCAAAGGTTGAAACTGTACCGGTTGTATGTGAGTATCCGGATGTATTCCCAGAAGAGTTACCTGGACTACCTCCAATCAGAGAGGTTGAGTTCGGAATTGAGTTAGTTTTAGGAACGGCACCTATTTCCATCACTCCGTATAGGATGGTGCTGTTGGAGTTGAAAGAACTGAAGGTCCAGTTGCAAGAGTTGATGGATAAGGGTTTTGCAAGACCAAGCTTTTCGTTGTGGGGTGCTCCGATATTATTTGTGAAAAAGAAAGATGGATCGATGAGATTGTGTATAGACTACAAACAGCTCAACAAGGTGACGGTGAAAAATAGGTATCCTTT
Source organism: Gossypium rotundifolium (assembly GCA_025506655.1). Classification (NCBI taxonomy): domain Eukaryota; kingdom Viridiplantae; phylum Streptophyta; class Magnoliopsida; order Malvales; family Malvaceae; genus Gossypium; species Gossypium rotundifolium. Next base: position 130,635,872 of record CP106724.1, on the reverse strand, counting down.
ACCGAGGATAAATGATCTATTTGATCAACTGAATGGAGCTATGGTGTTCTCCAAGATTGATTTGAGATCCGGATATTATCAGCTGAGAATTAAGGAATAAGACGTGCCGAAAACAGCATTTAGGACGAGGTACGGCCATTATGAGTTTCTGGTCATGCCGTTCGGTTTAACGAATGCTCTTGTGATTTTTATGGACTTAATAAACCATATCTTCCGACCGTATTTGGAGAAGTTCGTAGTTGTTTTTATCGATGACATATTGGTCTACTCCCGAGATGAGTGCGATCATGCAAAGCATTTGAGAATTGTCTTGTAGACCTTGAGAGACAAGCAATTATATGCAAAATTTAGCAAGAGCGAGTTTTGGCTTCGAGAGGTCAGATTCCTAGGACATGTTGTGTCAGGGGAAGGCATTAGAGTTGATCCGAGAAAGATCTCAGCTATTGTGGAGTGGAAACCGCCGACGAACATGTCGAAAGTCAAAAGCTTTCTGCGTTTGGCGGGGTACTATAGGCGGTTCATGGAAGGATTTTCTATGATTGCTACTCCAATGATGAAATTATTGCAGAAGGATGTTAAGTTTGAATGGACTGAAAAATGCCAACAGAGTTTTGAGAGATTGAAAATGTTGTTGACAGAAGCACCGATTTTAGTATAACCTAAGTTAGGAAAGGAGTTTGTGGTCTACAGTGACTCGTCCTTAAATGGTCTCAGTTGTGTGTTGATGCAAGAGGGTAAGGTGGTCGCTTACGCCTCGAGACAGCTAAAACCACATGAGAAGAATTATCCAACTCATGACCTAGAGTTGGCCGTAATTATTTTCGCGTTAAAGATTTGGTGACATTATTTATATGGTGAGAAGTGTCGAATTTTTATGGATCATAAGAGTTTGACGTACTTGATGAATCAAAAAGAGTTAAATTTACGGCAACGATGATGGCTTGAATTATTGAAAGAGTACGAGCTAGTGATCGATTACCACCCGGGGAAAGCAAATATAGTTGCACATGCTTTAAGTAGAAAATCTTTGTATGCTTTGAGAACTATGAGCACGAGTTTGTCATTGTTCGATGATAGTGCTATACTGGCTGAGTTGAGAGCTAGGCCACTATTTGTCCAACAAATATGTGAAGCTCAAAGGAATGATAATGAGATGTTAGCTAAAGAGCTAAGTGTGAATCAGGAGCTAATTCTGAATTTTAGGTAAGTTCGAATGGTTGTTTAATGTTTCATGATAGAATTTTTGTACCTAAAGATGATGAGTTAATCGAGAAATTTTACAAGAAGCACATAATAGTCATTTGTCAGTTCACCCGGGCAGTACGAAAATGTACAATGATCTGAAGAAATTCTATTGGTGGCCAGGAATGAAAAAAGACATCTCGGAGTAAGTAACAAGATGTCTAATTTGTCAACAAGTGAAAGCCGAGCATCAGGTGCCTTCGGGATTACTTCTACCAGTTATGGTTCCAGAGTGGAAGTGGGATCGGATCACCATAGACTTCGTGATGGGGTTGTGTAACACCCCAAACCCGGCCTAGAAGTTAGGCCCGAATCTGGCGTGTCATAGTGAAGGAAGTTTAAATGCTAAGCAATTGTTTAGAAAAGTTTTATCAGATTTTTAAACTCCGAGTTCGTTGTTTGTTTGAGAAAAACGCGACTTGCCAAATGACCGTTTAAAAGTTGTTATTATTTTGAAAAATTGTTTTGTTATGAAAGTTGAACTTGCATCGTTGCGTAAACATGATATTTTAGAAAATGATTGCTAAAGTTTTAAGAAAACCCCGTATTTATAAGTTTAACAGTTATAAATGAAAACTTAGAAAAAATAAACCAATAGCCTTATTACAAAATATTAACCCAAAATAAATAATCTAAAAGAAAAGGCAAAAATCAAAATTACTAAAGTTCACAAGTAGTATCTCCGATGTATAGCCACCCTTGAGTCCTCCACGGCTCCCAATCCTCTACCGCTGGGAATTACCTGAGACATTTAAAAAAAAGAGGGGGTGAGTTTACGAAAACTCAGTGTGTACAACCCTCATCGGTAAGAACATGCATCACAACAATCCAGGCCGAAGCCCATTATAGTAATGGTGGCAATTGGGCCTTAGCCCAAAATAGCCTCGGTTGAGCCTTAACCCACATCATATGTCACAGCAGATAATGTATGCAATGCGATGTAAACCCAGCCCCAACCTAGATTTTCCATCCTCTACACACCACCCGTACCAACCAATCACACCGTGGGGATTTCTACAATCAGCCCTCCATCCGCTACACACCACCGATGGCAGTCATGCTGCAGTTAGCTGCTCATCGTCAGAATCGTGACATAGTCACCAGAACAGATCGTGGCAGAGCCATTACAATAGATCATGGCAAAAGCCACTACAACAGATCATGGCGAAAGCCACTACAACAGATCATGGAAAAGCCACTACAACAGAACACTTCCCCCTTCATCAATCACCCAACCCCGTGCAATCACAGAAATCGGCATACATGTTTATCATATCAAATCAACAGAACCATTCACTTTAGAATGACAGAGATCACTAACCTGGTGATTCACCTTTACCCTCCTCGGGTTTTCAACGACCATCTTAGGCATTTGACATTTAATAGAATATATGATTTATAAGCATATACTAACAGGCAATCAAAATGGTGTGAGAATGTTACACACAATCACGCTAATCAAACCCAAAGGGTATAACGATAATTTTACCTACCTAGGGCATTTCAGTAATTTACCTACCAAGGGTAATTCGGTAATTCTACTCATAACTAATCCATGTATGCAGTGCATCTCGAACATAATCAATCATACAATTAACACAAAAAACATTAGTACTACCATGAGGGTACAACGGTCATTTGTCGCTTAGAGGTAAAATAGTAATTACACACTAAGGGTATTTCGATAATTTTGTAATCAGGGGGTATTCGATAATTTTGTAATTCGAGGGTATTTCGATAATTTTACAAACCAGGGGTATTTTGGTAATTTTGTAAACCAGGGGTATTTCAGTAATTTTACAAACCAGAGGTATTTTGGTAATATTACAAACTAGGGGTATTTTGGTAATTTTACAAACTAGGGGTATTCTGGTAATTTCATAAATTGGGAGTATTTTGGTAATTTTACAAATTAGGGGTATTTTGGTAATTTGACAAAATTTCATAATTTCAGGGGTATTTTGGTAATTTTACAAATCGGGGGTACTTCGGTCCCTTTCGGGTTTTAGCTATGTACTTTGGCCCATTAACAAGTCCTCGCTGCTAAAGTGAACAGACACTTCGCACCAGGTAGGATTCTAAAAAAGAGGAGGTGGGCCACTAGGGCCACTTAAGTACCAAGCTCTCCTAGATCCAATCCTGACATGCGTATGCGGTTGCCACACTCCAACCCAATGACTTGTTTACGAGACATGTTTAATTATTAGAAAGTCTTATGGAATTTAAGAGTTGTTCAAACTAGTCCTAAGGTCCATAAACCCTAACATACTTGTCTACGTCCCCATAAAGCCCATCAAACCCAAATTACATCATTACGGCCCATCAGGCACAAGTCTCATCATATGGCCAAATAGGCCCAGAACAAATTCAGATCATGTATCATGCATGTCTAATTCAATTCGTATAACCAACCAAACCACTTCATCAAACTTAGCCTCAGGGCCCACTAGGCCCATTTAGCCACTTTCGGTTTTTTGGCTTTTCGGCATTGCCGATATCGTGTGTGTAGTGTTTGTACACACCTAGTAACCTCGCGTGCTGTAACCCCTTAGTCATGAACCGTGTACCTCACTTTCTAGTAGCACTTCCTTCGCTACTATTGGCGATTATCCTCTAGGTCTGCACCCAAACGCCCACCAAGGTATATTAACTCTCCTCATAGAATGCTCTATATATAGCTAGCTTCTCACCTTCCTTCTTTGTATCTTCTGATGTGGGATCCTCCAGTTAGCGAGTTGAAATCCAACTCAAACTCTTCTCGTCCAATCCGCAAAATAAATACTCCCTTGCTTGTCATTAGATTCGAACCCAAGCTCCCTTGCACCCTTAATAATGCCTTGCCACTAGACCACTCACTTTCTTGTGTCTAAAACCATGCACAACTAAATATAACCCTATGGCAAAATTCTAGAGTCCATTTAAAAAGAAATCCAAAATGCAAGAGCCAAGACTTGAACCTTGGATCTCCTTCCTTCCTTGTGGCGTCACCCCCTTGTCCCTTATGTGACGTCACTTTGCCACTACACCACACACTCCACTTGTGTCATTTTTCTCCACACTTTATTCTTAAAGCCTACTACTGACTCTCAGAGTTTTATTCACCTAAAACCAAAATTTTCCTAAAGCCAAAGTTTGAACCCGGGACTTCATAGAAGCCCCCTAACCTTCCAAAATCACTCACCTAATAGATCCAACTTGCACTAATGTCGTTCTCTTATTCTTAAAAATTTTAAACGCTCCAGTGCCCAAGGCCCCATGGGCCTAATTCTTCTAGGCCCAATTTCAGGATGTTACAAATCTACCCTCTTTAAAGAAATTTCGTCCTCGAAATTTCCAACTAACTACTAAACGCACCACTCAAGTCACACCACTATGCTTTCGCTGCGCACTCTAATTCTAAAATAGTAATACACTTTCTAACTTAAGCTTGGAACCTCTTCATACAACCAAATATCTAATCTGTAGCAAGCAGGATATTTAACACTCATACATAAAAATTTTCCATTCAAACATCACATCCAAAACATACACAGAATAATTATCGTCATTATAGCATATAATAATAAGTAAGGGGACTTACGAATTTGGTGCCGGAGACTCGAGTGCCATACTTCCAATAAAGATACTTTTTTTAACCAAATTTCAAATAACTTTGAAAAAATTTTTTGAACCCATTCCACGGTAGAAGTTTTGTAACCTAGGCTCGATACTATAATTGTAACACTCCAAACTCGGCCTAGAAGTTAGGCAGAATCAGCGTGTCACGGTGAAGGAAGTTTAAATGCTAAGCAATTGTTTAGAAAATTTTATCAGATTTTTGAACTTCGAGTTCGTTGTTTGTTTGAGAAAAACTCGACTTGCCAAATGACCGTTTAAAAGTTGTTATTATTTTGAAAAACTGTTTTGTTATGAAAGTTGAACATGCATCATTGCGTAAACATGATATTTTAGAAAATGATTGCTAAAGTTTTAAGAAAACCCCGTATTTATAAGTTTAACAGTTATAAATGAAAACTTAGAAAAAATAAACCAATGGCCCTATTAAAAAATATTAACCCAAAATAAATAATCTAAAAGAAAAGGTAAAAATCAAAATTACTAAAGTTCACGAGTAGTATCTCCGATGTATAGCCACCATTGAGTCCTCCACGGCTCCCAATCCTCTACCACTGGGAATTACCTGAAACATTTAAAAAAAAGAGGGGGTGAGTTTACGAAAACTCAGTGTGTACAACCCTCATCGGTAAGAACATGCATCACAACAATCCAGGCCGAAGCCCATTACAATAACGGTGGCAATTGGGCCTTAGCCCAAAATAGCCTCGGTTGAGCCTTAACCTACATCATATGTCACAGTAGATAATGTATGCAATGCGATGCAAACCCAGCCCCAACATAGATTTTCCATCCTCTACACACCAACCTGTACCAACCAATCACACCGTGGGGATTTCTACAATCAACCCTCCATCCGCTACACACCATCGATGGCAGTCATGCTACAGTTAGCTGCTCATCGTCAGAATCGTGACATAGTCACCAGAATAGATCGTGGCAGAGCCACTACAACAGATCATGGCAAAAGCCACTACAACAGATCATGGCAAAAGCCACTATAACAGATCATGGCAAAAGCCACTACAATAGAACACTTCCCCTTTCATCAATCACCCAACCCTGTGCAATTACAGAAATTGGCATACATGTTTATCATATCAAATCAACAGAACCATTCACTTTAGAATGACAAATATCACTAACCTGGTGATTCGCCTTTACCCTCCTCGGGTTTTCAACAGCCATGCCGATATTTTGCCATTTAACAGAATATAACAGATTTATAAGCGTATACTAACAGGCAATCAAAATGGTGTGAGAATGTTACACACAATCACGCTAATCAACCCCAAAGGGTATAACGGTAATTTTACCTACCGAGGGTATTTCAGTAATTTACCTACCAAGGGTAATTCGGTAATTCTACTAATAGCTAATCCATGTATGCAGTGCATCTCGAACATAATCAATCATACAATTAGCACAAACAACATTAGTACTACCACGAGGGTACAACGGTCATTTGTCGCTTAGGGGTAAAATAGTAATTACACACTAAGGGTATTTCAGTAATTTTGTAATCAGGGGGTATTTCGATAATTTTGTAATTCGGGGGTATTTCGGTAATTTTACAAACCAACGGTATTTTGGTAATTTTACAAACCAGGGGTATTTTAGTAATTTTACAAACCAGAGGTATTTTGGTAATATTACAAACTAGGGGTATTTTGGTAATTTTACAAACCATGGGTATTCTGGTAATTTCATAAATCGGGGGTATTTTGGTAATTTTACAAATTAGGGGTATTTTGATAATTTTACAAACCAGGGGTATTTCGATAATTTCATAAACTGGGGGTATTTTAGTAATTTTGCAAATCAGGGGTACTTCGGTCCCTTTCGGGTTTTAGCTATGTACTTTGGCCCATCAACAAGTCCTCGCGGCTAAAGTGAACAGACACTTCACACCAGGTAGGATTCCAGAAAAGTGGAGGTGGGCTACTAGGCCGCTTAAGTACCAAGCTCTCCTAGATCCAATCCTGACATGCGTATGCGGTTGCCACACTCCAACCCAAATGACTAGTTTACGGACATGTTTAATTATTAGAAAGTCTTATGGAATTTAAGAGTTGTTCAAACTAGGCCTAAGGTCCATAAACGCTAGCATACTTGTCTACGTCCCCATAAAGCCCATCAAACCCAAATTACATCATTACGGTCCATTAGGCCCAAGTCTCATCATATGGCCAAATAGGCCCAGAACAAATTCAGATCATGTATCATGCATGTCTAATTTAATTCGTATAACCAACCAAACCACTTCATCAAACTTAGCCTCAGGGCCTACTGGCCCATTTAGCCACTTTTGGCTTTTCAACTTTTCGGCATTGCCGATATCGTGTGTGTAGTGCTTGTAGACACTTAGTAACCTCGCGTGCTGTAAACCCCTTAGTCACGAACCGTGTACCTCACGTTCTAGTAGCCCTTCCTTCGCAACTATTGGCGATTATCCTCTAGGTCTACACCCAAACGCCCACCAAGGTATATTAACTCTCCTCATAGAATGTTCTATATATAGCTAGCTTCTCACCTTCCTTCTTTGTATCTTACCGATGTGGGATCCCTCCGTTAGCAGAGTTTAAATCCAACTCAAACTCTTCTCGTCCAATCTGAAAAATAAATACTCCCTTGCTTGTCATGAGATTCGAACCCAAGCTCCCTTGCACCCTTAATAATGCCTTGCCACTAGACCACTCACTTTCTTGTGTCTAAAATCATGCGCAACTAAATATAACCCTATGGCAAAATTCTAGAGTCCATTTAAAAAGAAATCCAAAATGCAAGAGCCAATACTTTAACCTTGGACCTCCTTCCTTCCTTGTGGCGTCACCCCCTTGTCCCTTATGTGGCGTCACTTTGCCACTACACCACACACTCCACTTGTGTCTATATCCATTATCTCGGATAGAGACCCGAGATTTACTTCGAGGTTTTGGAAGAAGTTACAAGAGGCCTTAGGTACAAGGTTGAATTTTAGTATTGCTTTTCATCCTTAAACTGATGGTCAGTATGAGAGAGTAATCCAAGTTCTTGAAGATATGCTCCGATGCTGTGTGTTAGAATTCGAAAGTAGTTGGGAAAGATACCTACCTTTGGTCGAATTCGCTTACAATAATGTTATCAATCGAGCATACGGATGGCTCCGTATGAGGCCTTATATGGTCATAAGTGTCAGACTCCTTTGTATTGGACCGAGTTGGGTGAAACTCAAATCCATGGGATTGATTTAGTTAAAGAAACTGAGGAAAAAGTGAAAGTGATTCGGGATAGTTAAAATCTTAACTAGTTCTTCACCATAAGTCATGTCGGGTTGAATCTCTAGTTCTGTCTGTGTAATAACATGCGAAGGGTCTGATCGGTAGCTAAAACACCCCAAACCCGACCCACGAGCCTTGACTAAATCTGGTATGTTCCCCGGTGTAAACCGTTTCAAATTCTTTTGTTACTTAGGAAAAACTTGTGTGATTTGGAAGAAAGATCGTTTTGGGTTGGGCTTGAGTTGAAAACAAGTTTAATTCATTGTTAAAAATCCTTTACTTTAGGTGACAAAACGTTTGGGCTTTGTTTTAAAAATAGATTTTCTTAATCTTTTAATAAATAAAAGTTTGTATATAAAAACAGAATAAAATAATTCTACTAAGGCCTTATTACATCAAATAATTCCCAAAATTTAAATTCAAAATACTTAAAGTAAAATAGTCCAAATAAAAGAAATTTGAACTTTACATGGCCTCCACTAAGCATTTGCCGGCCCGGTCCATCACTGGTCGTCACCTGAAAAGTAATCCCACAACGGGGTGAGTCAATAGACTCAATGTGTAACCAACACTAAAATTTAATATTTCAGGCATACAATGTCATACATGCTCATAAAGCATTTAAACTATATGATGCAACCCGAACCCAAACCTATATGCCATCCGCTACACACCACTGCATGCCATCCCGCACACCGTAGGGACTACTAAGTCAACCCTCCTTCCGCTACACTCCATATCGCGGTCTTAGGTCACCGCGATTCGTGGTCTTAGGTCACCACGTTCAGATTTCGTGGTCTTAGGTCACCACATTGATTCTTGTGGTCTTAGGTCACCACATTCAGATATCACGGTCTTAGGTCACCGTGTTTGTGGTCTTAGGTCACCACATTCACTTCCCCAAAATAAACACATATGCCCCATATAATAGTAATATGCATAAATATGCGGGTTCACATTCTTATTCTTATTCTCATGTTACAATTAACATATTTCATAATCCTAGTAGGAGTAGGAAAGCGTGCTGAGTACTTTGTACCATAACATGGTACCTTAGCCACTTTCATATTCTTAATATCACATATATTAATTAAACGTAGCCATAAAACATATTATGATATAGTGTGGGGCACACACGGTACCTTAGCCATGCTTTTCACATTCTTAATAACACATTTAATTTAAAACATAGCCATGAACATATTAAAACTTAGGGTAGGGTACACACCTGATTCGCTTAACAATTTCACTGAAATCCTGAAAATCCAATCTAAAGCCTTAGATCTCAAGTCCCTACATTCGGCCAACCTTAGTATGTTAGCATAAAGCCTATTCGGCTATAAAACCAAATCCTAGTAGGATTAGTACACTAAAACTTACCTTCGTGCCAAATCCCGAAATCTTCACTATACTCTTTCTTGTATTTCGCAAAGCTTTAAATTACTTTAACAAATTAGTTTGACTTTTGAATAAATATGAACTAGACCTAAAACACCAAAATAGGCCTTGGCGAATATTCACATGTCTTACCTTGTGAATTTTAAATCCCAAAATTCACTTAGAATAACTAGGGAACACGTGGCCTATGGTGTACCTTTGGGAAAAGAACTTCTCCTTCTTGTAGTTGACTTAAACAAATCCCGAAAAGATCTCTTCAAAGTTTTGGAAACAAGATATTAATGGGGTTAGTCCTAGATTTCGGCAAATCTTAAAAGAAAAAGATGAAAATCGAATGATAACTAGTTCTTACCCTTAATACAAAAGTCGGCAACCCCTTGTTTGAAGTCTCAAAACTATTCGGCTATGGCCTTGATTTTAGCAACTTTCGACTTTTGGAAGATTATGAAAGAAGAAGAGAAAAGAGTTTGAGCAATCTGGTAATGAAGTTTCGGCTACACAAGTTGTATTTTCAGCTTGGCAAAACAATGAAGAAAGAAGATATTTGCTAGAGAGAATTCGGCAGAGAGAGAGTTAGAAGAAAGAATGAATGGCCCTCTTTTCCTTTTATAGCTGAAATTACTAGGCCAAGAATCCTTTGCTTGGCCACTACTCTTCCTTATGTGATAACTTTATCTCTTTAATTTAAAAAAAAAAAGAATAATCCTTATTATCTCTTATAAATAATCCAAAACAAAATCCTTTATTTATCGCCTAATTAGCCGAATTTAAAAGAGAATGAAACTCCTCTTTTGCAAGCCTTGTATCGTCCACCTCTATGCTTCTAGAAGCAAAAATAAAACTTCTTTTATTTGCTTCCCATGTGACTCGAACTCGGGCCTAACACCCTTGCATGTGGCGCCATTTCCAGAGGCCCTAAGTGGCATCTTGAGCCACTTTTCCAAGCCTGTTGTGTGTCAAATTTCACATATTTTTCTCTTAAGGCCACCTTGCCTTAATTTCCTCTTTAAACTTTAAAACTTGATATTTCTAAGTCATTTCTAAGTTTCCAAAAATTTTCGTTTGGCTCTTTAAACTTGACATTTCCTTACATTTCCAAGTTTCCAGAAATGTTCACTTTCCTCTTTTGAATCATTTCTAAATCATTTCCTTACATTTCCTAGTTTCCAAAAATGTTCACTTTGAACTTAACATTTCCTTACATTTCCATACATTTCCTTACATTTCCATACATTTCCATACATTTCCTTACATTTCCATACATTTCCTTACATTTCCATACATTTCCATACATTTCCTTACATTTCCATACATTTCCTTACATTTCCATACATTTTCATACATTTCCTTACATTTCCAAGGTTCTAAAAATGCACACAACATATCACAGTAAACATGCTATTTCATAAAATTAAGCAAAGATATACACAATGGGATTCGAACCTCTTCCCTCAAAGTACTTCACTTGATGCCATAACCCTTGCACCTTAGGTGGCGTCCCTTGCCACTTCTCCACATCACTTCTTGTTTTTAACTTAAAAACCAATAATTTTCCAAAGCTTTCTCTTCCATCCTAGGATTTTAAAACCCTTAATTCACTTCCAAACACCGCCAAAACCTACTACTCATGAATTATGCACAAATGCATAACCCCTAATCTAGGATGTTACGGTTTTACCCTCCTTAAAAATAATTTCGTCCTCGAAATTACTTACTAATGATCGTACAATCCTTCTCAAGACTATGCTTATCTTTGCATGACTCGATCTTAATAGAACCATCATACTTTCCGGGCACAATCTCTAAGTTCACGTCCTTAGAAGTCATTTCTAACGTCATGAATTAATCGATTAAGAAGTTTTATGTATTAAAAAATTTTGTTTCCTTGATTAATCGCGAAGAAGTTTTATGGAAAGATTTTTAGAAGTGGTTCTTTCGTATTCATACATGCACCTGATCTTTACATTCATACATCCATCAATCAATTATGAACTTTCATTCATTCGGAGAAATGTTGTAGTTTTCATTGTTGTTGTTTTCCACTACCGTGGGTATTTTCGTAATTTGTCCTATAGGGGTATGATTGTAATTTGTCAAAATATGGTTCCTTGGTGATTTTGTCAATAAGGGTATTTTGGTAATTTTGAAATCGGGAGTATTTCAAAATTTTGAAATTCTGAGGGTATTTGATAATGAACGAGGTAAATTTGTAAATCTCAATAAATCAAGGGTATTTCAAAATTTGCAAAACTTGAGGTTCTTTTTGAGAATTTGTTTTCCAAATCGGTGATGTTGTAAAAATTTTAGAAATCAGGGTCATTTTGGTAATTTTGTCAATCGGGGGTAATTCCGTAAATTTTCAAATCGGGGTATTTTGGACTTTCACAAAATAGGGTTTTTTTAAATACTTTTACAAAGTGAGGAAATTTTATTGAAATCAAGGGTAATATGGAAATTTTAGAACCAAGGGCATTTTAGTAATTTTACCACTAGGGGTATTTTTGTAATTTTATAAATCAAAATTTTTTCGGAAAATTGTGTAGGAAAAATAAATTTCACAAATTAAAGAAAAATAATTTTAAGAGTTTTAAAATTAGGGTTCTTAAAAAAACATGGCTAGTTCCCTTTCGGGTTTTAGTTACTGGGTTTAGACTATGACCGAGTCTTCTTGGTCAGGGTGAACCAAACTACGCACCAGGTAGGATTCAAGTGGAGAGTAGGTGAGTCACGTGGACTGCTTAAATATCAAGCTCCCACCGAAACCAATCCTAGACATGCGCACCATGGTTACCACACCTTAACTACACGACTTAACCACAGGTTTGTTTAATTGTGCATTAGAGTCTTATGTAATTGTTGGGGTATACTAATCCTAGGGTTCAAGTTCTTAATCTCTATTCTACGTTCCATTTCTACCCTTCTACAAATCATAATATAAATCACACAATGGATAGAAGTACTTACCTGGTGGACTTCGGGTCGGAGACTTAGTGGGCCATGCCAGAAAAACCTGCTTAATTCACAAAAATTCTTTTTGGGCTTATCTTGGAAAACATTTTGGGCCTTAAACCCAAGGCTGAGAGTTTAAAACTAGGCTCTGATACCAAACTGAAACACCCCAAACTCGGCCCATGAGCCTTGACCGGATCTGGTATGTTCCCTGGTGTAAACCGTTTCAAATTCTTTTGTTACTTAGGAAAAACTTGTGTGATTTGGAAGAAAGATCGTTTTGGGTTGGGCTTGAGTTGAAAACAAGTTTAATTCATTGTTAAAAATCCTTTACTTTAGGTGACAAAATGTTTGAGCTTTGTTTTAAAAATAGATTTACTTAATCTTTTAATAAATAAAAGTTTGTAAATAAAAGCAGAATAAAATAATTCTACTAAGGCCTTATTACATCAAATAATTCCCAAAATTTAAATTCAAAATACTTAAAGTAAAATAGTCCAAATAAAAGAAATTTGAACTTCACATGGCCTCGACTAACCATCATCGGCCGGTCCATCATTAGTCGTCGTCACGAAAAGTAATCCCACAACGGGTGAGTCAAGCAGACTCAATGTGTAACCAACACTAAAATTTAATATTTCAGGCATACAATGTCATACATGTTCATAAAGCATTTAAACAATATGATGCAACTCGAACCCAAACCTATATGCCATCCGCTACACACCACTCGTACCATCCTGCACACCGTGGGGACTACTAAGTCAACCCTCCTTCCGCTACACTCCATATCGTGGTCTTAGGTCACCGCATTCGTGGTATTAGGTCACCACATTCAGATTTCTATGGTCTTAGGTCACCACATTCAGATTACTGTGGTCTTAGGTCACCACATTCAGATATCACGGTCTTAGGTCACCGTGTTTGTGGTCTTAGGTCACCACATTCACTTCCCCAAAAATAAACCCATATGCCCCATATAATAGTAATATGCATAAATATGCCAGAGTTCACATTCTTATTCTTATTCTCATGTTACAATTAACATATTTCATAATCCTAGTAGGAGTAGGAAAGCGTGCTGAGTACTTTGTACCATATCATGGTACCTTAGCCACTTTCATATTCTTAATATCACATATATTAATTAAACGTAGCCATAAAACATATTATGATATAGTGTGGGGTACACACGGTACCTTAGCCATGCTTTTCACATTCTTAATAACACATTTAATTTAAAACATAGCCATGAACATATTAAAACTTAGGGTAGGGTACACACCTGATTCGCTTAACAATTTCACTGAAAACCCGAAAATCCAATCTAAAGCCTTAGATCTCAAGTCCCTACATTCTACCAACCTTAGTATGTTAGCATAAAGCCTATTTAGGCTATAAAACCAAATCCTAGTAGGATTAGTACACTAAAACTTACCTTGGTGCCAAATCTCAAAATCTTCACTATACTCTTTCTTGTATTCGCAAAGCTTTAAATTCTTGTAACAAATTAGTTTCGCTTTTGAATAAATATGAACTAGACACGAAACACCAAAAATAGGCCTTGGCGAATATTCGCATGTCTTACCTTGTGGATTTTAAATCCCGAAATTCATCGAATAACTAGGGAACACGCGGCCTATGGTGTACCTTTGGGAAAAAAACTTCTCCTTCTTGTAGTTGACTTAAACAAATCACGAAAAGATCTCTTCAAAGTTTCGCAACAAGATATTAATGGGGTTAGTCCTAGATTTGACAAATCTTAAAAGAAAAGGATGAAAATCGAATGATAACTAGTTCTTACCCTTAATCTGTAAGTCGACAACCCCTTGTTTGAAGTCTCAAAACTATTCGGCTATGGCCTTGATTTTAGCAACTTTCGCTTTTGGAAGATTATGAAAGAAGAAGAAAAGAGTTTTAGCAATTTGGTAATGAAGTTTCGGCTACACAAGGTGTATTTTTGGCTTGGCAAAACAATGAAGAAAGGAGATATTTGCTAGAGAGAATTCGGCAGAGAGAGAGTTAGAAGAAAGAATGAATGGCCCTCTTTTCCTTTTATAGCCGAAATTACTAGGCCAAGAATCCTTTGCTTGGCCACCACTCTTCCTTATGTGATAACTTTATCTCTTTAATTTTTAAAAAAAAAGAATAATCCTTTTTATCTCTTAGAAATAATCCAAAACAAAATCCTTTATTTATCGCCTAATTAGCCGAATTTAAAAGAGAGTGAAACTCCTCTTTTGCAAGATTTGTCCCGTCCACCTCTGTGCTTCTAGAAGCAAAAATAAAACTTCTTTTATTTTCTTCCCATGTGACTCGAACTCAGGCCCAACACCCTTGCATGTGGCGCCATTTCCAGAGGCCCTAAGTGGCATCTTGAGCCACTTTTCCAAGCCTGTTGTGTGTCAAATTTCACATACTTTTTCTCTTAAGGCCGCCTTGCCTTAATTTCCTCTTTTAAACTTTAAAACTTGATATTTCTAAGTCATTTCTAAGTTTCCAAAATTTTCGTTTGGCTCTTTAAACTTGACATTTCCTTACATTTCAAGTTTCGAAATGTTCACTTTCCTCTTTTGAATCATTTCTAAATCATTTCCTTACATTTCCTAGTTTCCAAAATGTTCACTTTGAACTTAACATTTCCTTACATTTCCATACATTTCTTTACATTTCCATACATTTCCATACATTTCCATACATTTCCTTACATTTCCATACATTTCCTTACATTTCCATACATTTCCTTACATTTCCATACATTTCAGTACATTTCCATACATTTCCTTACATTTCCATACATTTTCTTACATTTCCATACATTTCCATACATTTCTTTACATTTCCATACATTTCCTTACATTTCGTGGTTCTAAAATGCACACAACATATCACGATAAACATGCTATTTCATAAAATTAAGCAAAGATGCACACAATGGGATTGAACCTCTTCCTCAAAGTACTTCACTTGATGCCATAACCCTTGCACCTTAGGTGGCGTCCCTTGCCACTTTTCCACATCACTTCTTGTTTTTAACTTAAAACCAATAATTGTACAAAGCTTTGCTTCCATCCTAGGATTTTAAAACCCTTAATTCACTTCCAAACACTGCCAAAACCTACTACTCATGAATTATGCACAAACGCATAACCCCTAATCTAGGATGTTACAGTAGCGTCGCAACATGGACACATGAAACACATCATGTATCTTTTCTAATTCAGATGGCAAAGCCAATCGATAAGCTACCGGCCCAACTGTCTCAGTAATCTCATATGGTCCGGTGAAATGTGGACTCATCTTGCCCTTCCGGCCGAATCTGAGAACTTTTCTCCATGGAGACACTTTCAAGAAAACTTTATCCCGACTTCATACTCTATTTCTTTTCTTCACAAATTCGAGTAGGATTTTTGTCTGTCAGAAGCAGCATTTAAACTTTCTCGAATTACTTTCACCTTCTGTTCGGTTTCTATAACCAAATCAACCCCGTGAATCTGGTTTTCTTTAAGTTCAGTCCAATATAGAGGCGTCCGGCACTTACGCCTATATAGAGCCTCATAAGGAGCCATCTTCAAGCTTGACTGAAAACTATTATTGTAGGCAAATTCTACCAATGGGAGAAACTTTTCCCAACTGCCTTGGAATTCGAGAATACAACATCTGAGCATATGCTCGAGTACTTGCATTAACCTCTCCAATGACCATCAGTTTGAGGATGAAAAGCTGTGCTAAAACTCAATTTTGTACCTCAGGCCTCTTGTAGCTTCATCCAAAATCTAGATGTGAATCTCAGATCTCTATCTGATATGATTGACAACGGAACTCTGTGAAGACTTACTATTTCTGAAACGTACAAGTTTGCCAACTTTTCCAGTGAGTAGTTAATTCATATAGGTATAAAATGGGCTGACTTTGTGAGTCTATCAACCACAACTCATATTGCATCTTTCTTGCTCGGAGACAACGACAATCCCGTTACAAAATCCATTGTGATATTGTCCCATTTCCACTCGAGAATCATAATTGGTTGAAGCAAACCTGAAGGTACTTGGTGTTCAGCCTTTACTTGCTGACAAATCAAACATCTTGAAACGAACTCTGAAATATCTTTCTTCATTCTCGGCCATCAATACTGTTGATTCAAATCATTATACATCTTGGTACTACCCGAATGTACAGATAAACATCCGTTATATGCCTCATGCAAAATTCTCTGAATAAGCTCTTCCTTTCTCAGTACAAAACTCTATCTTTAAACATCAGACTTCCATTGGAGCTAATCTAAAAATTAGACTCAACATCTGGCTCGCACTGAGTTCTCTTGGCTTACAATTCACTATCTTCTTTTTGAGCCTCAATAATCTTTTGGAGGAACAATGGTCTAGCTCTCAACTCAGCTAGAATAGAACCATCGTCGGATAAAGTCATCCGTGAATTTAATGCCCTTAATGCAAACAGGGACTTTCTACTCAAGGCATCGGTGACCACATTCGCTTTTCCGGGATGGTAGTTTATGATTAGTTCATAGTCTTTTATCAACTCTAACCATATCCGTTTCCTTAAATTCAACTCTTTCTGCATCATCAAGTACTTTAGACTTTTATGATCGGTGAAGATCGACATCTTTCACCATATAGATGGTATCTCCAAATCTTTAATGCGAAGACTATGACAGCCAACTCTACATCATGCGTCGGATAATTTTTCTCATGAGGCTTCAACTGTCTTGAGGCATAAGCAATTACTTTGCCTTCTTGCATAAGTACACAGCCTAATCCGTTTAAGGAAGCATCACTGTATATTACGAACTCTTTCCCTGACTCAGGTTGTACTAAAACTGGAGCTTCTGTCAACAATGCTTTCAGTTTCTCGAAACTTTGTTGGCATCTTTCTGTCCACTCAAGCTTCACATTTTTCTGTAGCAATTTTGTCATCGGAGTTGCAATCATGGAGAACCCTTTGACGAATCGCCTACAATAACCAGCTAGGCCTAGAAAACTTCTAATCTCAGAGACATTCCTTAGTGGTTTCCAGTCTGTTAGAGCCAAAATCTTACTTGGATCCACTCGTACTCCATCTCTCGAGACAATATGTCCTAGAAATCCCACTTCCTTGAGCCAAAATTTGCTTTTACTGAACTTGGCATACAACTGATTTTCTCGTAGAATCTGCAAAACTATCCGTAGGTGCTCAGCATGCTCAGGCTCATTACAAGAATAAATCAATATGTCGTCAATAAAAATGACTACAAACTTGTCGAGGTATGGCCTAAAAATGCAGTCCATTAGATCCATGAATACTGCAGGGGCATTGGTTAAACCAAAGGGCATGACTAATAATTCATAATACCCATACCTCATTTGAAAAGCGATCTTCGACACATCTGAGTCTCTTACTCTTAATTGGTAGTACCCTGATCTCAGATCGGCTGGTCAATAACATAAGTGTAGATAACTTCATCTTCTTCAACGATGATGAAATACCACCAAGGGGTATGGGATCCACTAAAGCTCTGCACATCACTACTAGATGCAAATGATATACATTTCCAAGGGTCCTGATCGAAAATGGATCGGCACTAAACGTATTGCCCCTATCCACACTTAAGAGGTTACTTGTGGGTAGCTCACACATGAAGGTATCCCAGAATATAGTGAGTGTAACAGCTCGATTTGGGGCTAGTCAAAATCGTGGTTTCGAGAACACTAATTCGAGGTGGAGGAAAATTATTTTGATATTATTTTATGTGTTGTAACATGTTTATAAGGATGCGTGAGAATTTTGGTACCTTAATTTTAACGATTGAACGCATAATTGTGAAAAAGGACTAAATCGCATAAAGTGCAAAAGTTCAATTTTACAAGCTTGAGGTATCTAATAGCTATAGAATTCTAATGGGAGGTCCTTAATGTGCAATTAGGCCTTGTTTAATGTAGTGGCCAGCCATAGGACAATAATTGACATGGTCAAAGGGATAGGTGGGGTTTTGGTGACTTATTTGATAAATTAAAATAAAATAAGAAGAAATGTGATAATACCTATCATCTTCACCATTTTTCCACCAAAAATATCAGCAAAAAGGGGGTTTTGAAATCTTAAAATTTTTAGCAACTCATCTTCTCTACAAGTAAGTGATTATGATGGTTTTACTTGATAATTTTTGTACTTTTGGAGTTCCCAAAGCTTAAGCTAACTAATGAGGGGACTAAATTGCTAAATGGTTGAAATTTTAGGGACTTTCCATGAGAGATTTTATGTTTCTTGTTGAGTTTTTATGGAAGAAAATGAATGTTAGGAAGATGAGAAACAACTTTTGTGAAGGTGTTGTCATGAAAAACACCTAAATGGGACTAAGTTGTAAATGTTGTAATTTGGTTATGAATGCATAAAATAGTTGAAATATTGAGTTTCTATAGAAGAGAATATGAATCGAATAGGCTTGATTAGCAAAGAAGTTGGACGAAAATTGATATACGAGCCTAGGGGCAAAATCATAATTTTGCCAAAGTCTAAGGGTAAAATGGTAATTTTGCCAAAGTAGAAATTTTAAAATGAATTGATTAGTGTGGTGATTAAATGAGTATATTTTATTATTCTAGACCGAAGAAAACGAGATTCGGACCTATAACAGGAGAAAAGAGAAATATGGACAAATAGGTCCTTTTTTATCCTTTTCGGTATTGAGGTAAGTTCATGTGCTCATAATGTAACTATAATGAAGTATTTAATATTTCGATGATGTATGAATTGTGTATTGACTCTATGAATATATTAAATGCGTTTTGACGAGATGTCAAGAATTGAAAGTCTTTAACTGAATCTAAGAAAAGAGGAAATGCAAATAGCATAATACTATGATAATTTAGGTCCCGTGTAAGACCATATTTGGAATATGGCCTCGGTGTGAGATTTCGTATAAGACCATGTTAGTGACATGCCATCGATATGATATTTCATGTAAGACCCTATAGGGGGTACGATGTTACTATGATACTATATGTGTGAGACACAAGAGTATTCTTTAGTATTTTGAATAATTCAACAGGTATGTTGAAAATGAGAAAGTATGTGGTTATACCATGAGAGGTATAGATATGTGCCAGAACTCAATTGAGGTGAATTCGGTATATGATGAACCCATGATGAATTATATATAAATGATGCATCCTGATTGCATATGTTAAATTTATTAATACATTGTGTGAATGCAAATGGTTATTTTAGAAATCTATTTAAGAATGATAGTGTGCTAGGATGTTCACAGATGAACATTCAAAATAGGGAAATGTATGTGGATAAATATCAATGAATGTGCAATAATGGTGAGCTGTGTGCATTACCACCTTATTAATTGTTAGCGATGGGTTATGTGCGATACCATCGCCAATATTGCTAAATGGTGGCTGTATGTGTTACCACCTTATTATTTGTTACTGATGGGCTGTGTGCGATACCATCGTGCTTATAGTAAATGGTGGGCTATGTGCGATACCATCTTATAAATTGTTAAATGGTGGGCTAAATGCGATACCACCTTATAAATTGTTAAATGGTGGTCTAATTGCGATACCACTTTATAAATTATGAAATGGTGGGCTAAGTATGATACCACCTTATAAATTATTAAATGGTGAGCTGTGTGCAAAACCACCTAGAGTTTGGTATTATCCTGAATAGATCATTAAGAAATTGTTTAAGTAAATGTTTTATGGATTGTTATGATGATAGATGCTGGGATTATGTGCTAATAAATGAGAATGTTATAATTGTCACATGGTTAGAATGTGGTAGGAGATGGAATGAGTAAGTATTATATACGATTGAATGGGTAACCATGAGTTTAAGAGTAAATCTCATTAAAATACCTTTGTGGTTAAGTATAATCAATGAATGTCAATACTTGATTATTATTTGCATATGAACTTACTAAGCATTTTTGCTTACTCCTCCTCATTTCCTATCTCCTATAGGTTACATTAACTAGCTCGGGTTGGAGACTGCCAGAGATGTTTTCACACTATCGAGTAGTCATTTGGGTATGAGGTTTCAAGTCTTCTTGAGATATGGTATGTATAGGGATCTTATTTTGGTTTAATTAAGTCATAGTTAAGGTAGCCAAATGTGTTGGCCTAAAAGAGTTTATGGATTGGTTGTGTATAGCTATAGATGATGGCTCAAGTCGATTGTAATTGTTCTAGTAATAGTTCTGCCTCGTATATAGGATAAAGATTTGATTTTCATGATTTAAATGTGATAATTCAAGAGTTATAATTGATGATTTGGAAATGTTATGTGATGGTGTGTGAATGTGTGCAAGTGAGGGTGGTTAATTGGCTTAGAAAATAGCCTTGAATTGGTCCATACAGGTAGACACACGGGCATGTGTTTAGACCGTGTGTGACACACGGTCAGCCCCATGGGTGTGTGACTTAGCCGTGTGTCTCAGCCATGTGGAAGGGACAGGCCAGGGACATGGGAGTGTGCCCAAGCCATGTGAAGTCTGCACCTAAATTTGGAATTTAAATCGCCACACGAGTTGAAGCACACAGGCGTGTGACAAGCCGTGTGGAATAAGTTAGTATCGACCACAGGTATAGCACATGGGCGTGTTGCTGACCGTGTAATGCAGGTCAGTTTCGACCACGGGTGTAAAATAGGGGCGTGTGAAATACCATACGGGCGTGTGGCCCTGTTTCATATCAAAATTTTCTAAGTACGTGGAGGTTTTCAGTATGGTTTCGACGCATTTTGAATTTATGTTTAGGGCCTCGTAGGTCCATTATAAGGATGCTAGATATGTAATTTGAAAAGTTTTAAATTGGAATGAAATTTGATAGCCCAAAGTTGTATTTATAAGTGGTATAAGTCCCGTAACGCCTCATACCAGGTTCCGGCATAGAGTACCGGCAAGGGGTGTTACATTGAGTGGTATCAGAGCTAAGGTTTAGTTGATTCTCTGACTAACCTAATGTATGGGAGTTTAGTTATACATGCCATATTACTACTCATGATAGTGTGATATCTCCCGGCTCTAACAAATTTTTTTTTGTTAAGACAGAGATGATTCCCAACCGAGCTATTTTCAATAATGTTGTAAGTGTTAATGAGGTAATTGAGATGTGCTTATGCAGTGATGAAATTCAGAAAGGTATGAATAGAAGTTCATGACATGTGTGTGATAAGGTATGAAATGAGAAAATCCTAGGTTAAAGAACGAAATGAAAGTTATAAGGTGATAAGCTTATCCATGTTGGTTCTATGTGCATACGGTGTTCTATACTCAACCTATTTGGTTAATTGAATATGGTGGGTAAACTTACCCAGTGAACGAGATATGTGTATATGTATAACTATTTGAATGATGTATAGTCAATATGTCCACATAGTTGAATCTCATGTATGACTGTTAAAGTAGAGGATGTATAATGTTTTGATTTATGACTCTGTTGTGAAGCCACAAATATTATGATAATGTGGGAGTTAAATGAGAAGTTAAATTAAGTAGAATGCAGGAGATGAGTACAATTGTTCAATGATAAATTGATGAATAAGACCATGGTTGGACCATGGCAGTACATGTGATCTCATATAAGACCATGTCTAAGACATGGCATTGGCAACGATACAGGATTCTGTGTAAGACCATATATGGGATATGGCATCGGCATCGAATAGTGATTCCGTGTAAGACCACATCTGGGACCTGGATTCGGCATGAAATCGTGTAAGACCATATCTGGGATATGCGTCGACATCGATATAAGATCTTGTGCAAGACCATATCTAGGATATGACATCGACATCAAAAAGTGTTTCCATGTAAGACTGTATCTGGGATATGGCATTGGTATCGATATGAGATTTTGTGTAAGACCATAGCGAGGCTATGGCATCGTGATGACATGTAAGATTATAACTGTGGCTATGATATTGTAATACGAGTAAGACCATAGTTGGACTATGGCAATCAAGTAAACAACGTACTCAAATCCGTAAGACGTTCTCTAATTTGATAAATAATGGTAAGAGAAATCAGAGTTAAATGTCGAGTTAAATGTCGAGTACTTGAATAGATATTAATATGGAGCCTGCGTTAGTAAAACCACTACTTGAGATTATGGATGATAGAAACAATGGTAACATGAGTAGGTGTGAAAACTTGCCTGGAGCGAGTTGTGCAATTACGGTGATATTTCATTAACGATGAATGTTAAGTCATATGTGTATAGTCATGAGAGTCAAGTTAGAGGCTTTACGACCTCACCCCCTATCATTGTTGATTTATAATGAGATTTTATGAGAGTCAATTTAAACAAGTTCATGAGTATGAAATAAAAGAGTTCAGTGGCGAAACAATTAGTAATGTATATAGAGATAAAGGTAGTTGGAAGGTGAGAACAGTTTTGGGAAGAATCTCTGAATGTTTTAAAGATTGTACTTATTATGCAATGTTACGAGTAAAGAGAAAGCTAGCCTCAGCTATTTGACGCAATTGAGTAGGAAGCCTGAGGTGTGTTCTTATCGAGATCTTCCCGAATTAATGTTCATTAGTGAAAGGAATATTAAAGGAGTTTATGATGACGAAAATGGTTAAAGAGACAATATTCGAACCGTGAAAGTGTTTGATTATGACAAATATGGGTGAATAGATTATAATGACCTTTTTGAGCATTCTGTATGGATATCCATTTCCCTTTAGGGGTTATATAGTTGTTCTTTTTACTAAATTGTGATCACGTGAGAATGTTAGCTGACTGTAAAGTTAGACGAAACGGTTGTCGATTTGGTTGATTGCAATATACATTCCTTTATCTCTTTGTAATTCTATTTTGGTATTTTGAGGATGAAATTGGTAATAAAAATTTTATGTGAGACTACTCTTATGTTTCTGCTAATCATGGTTATCTTTAAAGTGTGTTCTTCAGGTTGTGATAGTTA
This sequence comes from Gossypium rotundifolium, assembly GCA_025506655.1. Lineage (NCBI taxonomy): Eukaryota > Viridiplantae > Streptophyta > Magnoliopsida > Malvales > Malvaceae > Gossypium > Gossypium rotundifolium. The sequence continues at coordinate 130,612,470 of CP106724.1, read as the reverse complement.
TTTCTACCATGATTACATTTTTGATTTGATCATAGAAAGGTGATAATTCTAGTATATGGATATCTCTGATTTTTGTATAAGATGTTAATAACAACAAAAGTATAATAAGTGATATCACAAGTTTCAAGTTGTGCGACGGATTTTTCAGACAAGTCAAATAAAGTCAATGCATTCTATTGGGATATCCTTGTTATTCTGAGCTAATATGATAGTAAAGGATTTTAATGAACATAACAAGAGAAATTCAAATGATTGTGTGTTTGAAATGTATTCTCAGTGTGGAGAAAAGAATAGATCGATGTATTGAGATATGACTCGAGTTATGTGTATACTTACACATGCTTCAATAGGGAAAATAAATTTTGTATATTCACTAGTAGGAAGATAAATATTCTGAATGAGGAAATTAGAGTCTAGAAAGTACAATACAGAGATATGTTTATTGAAATATTCTATCTGGGATGGTAAAGTTGGAAGCTATTGAAGGTACTATTAACTGAAATTTCTAGTATTGAGTTCAGTTTGGATCGAGAAAAAGAGTTTATGATATTTAGTGATGCGCTAATGAATAAATTGAAAGGTGTTTTAATATCAGAGTGTAAAGAGGTAGTTTACATCTTTGGGCGGTTAGAGTTACGTCGAAAAGAATTGTTAGATTGGTGATCCAGAGATGATCACTTTTGTGTCTGTGTTGTGAAATTGATGTTATAATATGATTTGTGGAAAAACGCCATGTGCTTTCTAAATCCTGATGAGCTAGAGTATCTAATGATGCAGAAAAATTTGAATATAAGACAGCGAAAATGGCTTGAACAATTACAAGAGCATGTATAGTTATTGAAATACTTCTCGGATAGTGGACGTAGTACAAATATCTGGATGGAAAATCCCTATTTAATCAATGCGAGTTAGTTACTCGATTGACCTTAGTTAATAATATCCTAGTTTCAGCGATGTTAATGGCTAAAGCAAGTTTTCCTTTCGAAACAAAGGAGTTCAGAAGTGAGATAGTGAATGGTATTTTAAATAAGCACCGAATGAGTTGTTTCAGATGTTAAAATTCAGGTTAGATAAGATTTCCATTATTATTGTTTCCTTGAAATAGAATTTGTATGTTGATGAATCCAGAACTTATGTAGAAGTTTTGGTATGAAACTCAGTAGTAGCATGTCTACTCATTTAAGAATAAGAAAAGGGTATGTTTATATGCATAAATGTTCTGACAATTGAGTGCACATCACGATATGATTGAGTTTATGTTTAAAAGTAGTCGACCGGTAAAAGCTGAATTTCCAGAGTGTTCAAAGTCAGGACTATTATAGTCAGTGAAGATCCTAGTGAGAATGTGTGATAAAATACTATAGATTTTGAATTTGGATTGACATGATTTCCCAATGAGAGGGATGGCATCTGAATTATAGTTAATTATTCAATAATATTTGAATGATTATTTTAGCTTGTGCAGAGTTCACATTTGTCAGATTACTGAGTATATATGCCCTAGAAGAAGGGTAATTTAAGTTTTTAAGTTGTGCTTCAACCTGGTATCCTACGGCTTAAAGGTCTTTGGAAAGAAAGAGGTTTAAGGGTACATCGACTTGAGATTTTGAAAAGTTGGTGGAAACGTTTCTTGAATGTTGAGGGGCTTAAATGATGAAAATCCTTAAGGGGGAGAATTGTAACAGCCCGAATTAGGGGCTAGTCAGAATCGTGGTTTTGGGACCACTAATTCGAGGTGGAGGAAAATTATTTTGATATTATTTTATGTGTAGTAACATTTTTATAAGGATGGGTGAGAATTTTGGTACCTTAATTTTAACGATTGAACGCATAATTATGAAAAAAGACTAAATCGCATAAAGTGCGAAGGTTTCAATTTTACAAGCTTGAGGTATCTAATAGCTATATAATTCTAATGGGAGGTCCCTAAAGTGCAATTAGGCCTTGTTTAATGTAGTGGTCGGCCATAGGACAAGAATTGACATGGTCAATGGGTTAGGTGGGGTTTTGGTGACTTATTTGATAAATTAAAATAAAATAAGAAAAAAGATGATAACACCTATCATCTTCCCCATTTTTCCACCGAAAATATCAGCAAAGAGGGGGTTTTGAAAGCTTGAAAATTTTAGCAACTCATCTTCTCTACAAGTAAGTGATTATGATGGTTTTACTTGATAATTTTTGTACTTTTGGAGTCCTCAAAGCTTAAGCTAGCTAATGTGGGGACTAAATTGCTAAATGGTTGAAAGTATATGGACTTGCCATGAGAGAGTTTATGTTGTTTGCTGAGTTTTTATGGAAGAAAATGAATGTTAGGGAGATGAGAAACAACTTTTGTGAAGGTGTTGTCATGAAAAACACCTAAATGAGACTAAGTTGTAAATGTTGTAATTTGGTAATGAATGCATGAAATAGTTGAAATATTGAGTTTCTATAGAAGAGAATATGAATCAACTAGGCTTGATTAGCAAAGAAGTTGGACGAAAATTGATGTACGAGCCTAGGGGCAAAATCATAATTTTGCCAAAGTCTAAGGGCAAAATGGTAATTTTGCCAAAGTAGAAATTTTAAAATGAATTGATTAGTGTGGTGATTAAATAAGTAAATTTTATTGTTCTAGATCAAAGAAAACGAGATTTGGACCTAGAACGGGAGAAAAGAGAAATATGGGCAAATAGGTCCTTTTCTATCCTTTTCGGTATCGAGGTAAGTTTGTGTGCTCATAATGCAACTATATTGAAGTATTTAATATTTCGATGATGTATGAATTGTGTATTGACTCTATGAATATATTAAATACGTTCTGACGAGATGTCAAGAATTGAAAGTCTTCAATTGAATCTAAGAATAGAGGAAATGCAAACAGTATGATACTATGATAATTAAGGTCCCGTGTAAGACCATATTTGGAATATGGCCTCAGTATGAGATTTCGTATAAGACCGTGTCAGGGACAGGGCATCGATATTGTATTTCATGTAAGACCCTATAGGGGGTACGATGTTACTATGATACTATATGTGTGAGACACAAGAGTATTCTTTAGTATTTTGAAAAATTCAATAGGTATGTTGAAAATGAGAAAGTATATGGCTATACCATGAGAGGTACAGGTATGTGCCAGAACTCAATTGAGGTGAATTCAGTATATGATGAACCCATGATGAATTATATATAAATGATGCATCCTGATTACATATGTTAAATTTATTAATGCATTGCGTGAATGCAAATGGTTATTTTAGAAATCTATTTAAGAATGATAGTGTGCGAGGATGTTCCCGGATGAACATTCGAAATAGGGAAATGTATGTGGATAAATATTTGTGAATGTGCAATAATGGTGGGCTATGTGTGTTACCACCTTATTAATTGTTAGCGATGGGTTGTGTGCGATACCATCACCAATATTGTTAAATGGTGGCTGTGTGCGTTACCACCTTATTATTTGTTACCGATGGGTTGTGTGCGATACCATCGTGCTTAGTAGTAAATGGTGGGCTATGTATGATACCACCTTATAAATTGTTAAATGGTAGGCTAAGTGCGATACTACCTTATAAATTGTTAAATGGTGGGCTAAGTGAGATACCACCTTATAAATTGTTAAATGGTAGGCTAAGTGCGATTCTGCCTTATAAATTATTAAATGGTGAGCTGTGTGCGGAACTACTGAGAATTTGGTATTATCCTTAATAGATCATTAAAAATTATTTAAGTAAATGTTTCATGGATTGTTGTGATGATAGATGCAGAGATTATGTGCTAATAAATGAGAGTGTTATAATTGTCACATGGTTAGAATGTGGTAAGAGATGGAAAGAGTAAGCATTATAAACAATTGAATGGGTAACCATGAGTTTAAGAGTAAATCTCATTAAAATACCTTTGTGGTTGAGTATAATCAATGAATGTCAATACTTGATTATTATTTGCATATGAACTTATTAAGCATTTTTTCTTACTCCTCCTCATTTCCTATCTCCTATAGGTTAACTTAACTAGCTCGGGTTGGAGACTGCCGAATATGTTTTCACACTATCGAGCAGTCATTTGGGATGAGGTTTCAAGTCTTCTTGAGATATGGCATGTGTAGGGATCTTATTTCAGTTTAATTAAGTCATAGTTAAGGTAGCCAAATGTGTTGGCTTAAAAATGTTTATGGATTGGTTGTGTATAGCCATAGAAGATGGCTCAAGTGAATTGTAATTGTTCTAGTAATAGTTCCCCCTCGTATATGGGATGAAGATTTGATTTTCATGAATTAAAAGTGACAATTCAAGAGTTATAATTAATGATTTGGAAATGTTATGTGATGGTGTGTGAATGTGTGCAAGTGAGGATGGCTAATTGGCTTGGAAAATAGCCTTGAATTGGTCTACACGGGTAGACACACGGGCGTGTGTCTAGACCGTGTGTGACACACAGTCAGTCCCATGGGTGTGTGACTTGGCTGTGTGTCCCCTTCATGTTAGTTTTACAAGTCATTAAGCTCTGTAGTAAAAACACGGGCAAAGACACGACTGTGTTTCTTAGTCGTGTGGAAGGCACGGCCAGGGACATGGGTGTGTGCCCAGGCCTTGTGAAGTCTACACCTGAATTTGGAATTTAAATCACCACATGGGTTGAAGCACACGGGCGTGTGACAGGTCGTGTGGAATAAGTCAGTGTCGACCACGGGTACATCACACAGGCGTGTGGTTGACCGTGTGATGCAAGTTAGTGTCGACCACGGGTGCAAAGCACGGGCGTGTGAAATACCACACGGGCGTGTCCCACTACTCGCATGGGCATGTGGCCCTGTTTCATGTCAAAATTTTCTAAGTTCTTGGAGGTTTCTGGTAGGGTTCTGACGCATTTTGAGTTTATGTTTAGGGCCTCGTAGGCCCATTATAAGGATGTTAGATATGTAATTTGAAAAGTTTTAAATTGGAATGAAATTTGATAGCCCAAAGTTGTATGTACAAGTGATATAAGTCCAGTAATGCCTCATACCCGGTTTCGCGTAGAGTTCGGTTAAGGGGTGTTACAGTAAGGGCATTTGATGGCACAGAATGGGGGGTCATGGGAAGAATCAAAATACCTCTGTTGATTGGCCCAACTACTTACGAGGTGGACTTCCTAGTAATGGATATTAAGCCCTCCTACAATTGCTTATTGGGAAGACCTTGGATACATTTGGCCGAGGCAATGCCTTCGTCGCTACATCAGAAGTTGAAAATAGTATCAGAAGGTTGACTGGTGACAATAAATGCTAAAGAAGATATTATCGCGACCGTAACTAGTGATGCACCGTACTTGGAGGCAAATGATAAGACAATTGAATGTTCTTTCCGGTCCTTGGAGTTTGTGAATGCGACATTCATTACTGAGGGGAACAGGATTCCAGTGCCAAAAATATCCAAGGCTACCTAGATGGGATTACAGATTACGGTAGGAAAGGGAGCCTTACTCTGAAAAGGACTAGGGAGACATCTTTAGGGTAGAGTTGAGGTTCCAATGCTGAAGGACAAGCATGACCACTTTGGCTTAGGTACAAGCTAAATGTGAGACAAAGAAGAAAGGAACTGGAAAAGAGGCAAGAAAGAAGAAGGGCACTTGTGAGTGGGGAAGAAATCAAATAGGAACCAATGATATTGCCCCACATATCCAAAACTTTCGTATCGGGAGGGATTATTCATCCCGAGCAAAGGACACCAAGGAAAGAAAGTGTTGAAGAAATGTTGGGAAATGTTCACATCAATGCCATACATGAAGAAATCACTGAAGGGGGGACCTTGTCAGATATCCTCCCTTATGAACCTGGGAGTGTTCTGAACAATTGGACTGTAGAAGAAATTCCTGTAGTTTTTAGAGCTTAAACGAGTAATGTTCAAAACACACTTGTTGCTTTAAGCCTAGAAGCAATAAGAATTCATTTGTGAAATAGAAATATGTCCAAACATCATTATGAAATACATATTTGATATCATTTTAAGTAAATATTCTCTCACTCTTTTAGATTCTTTCATTATTTTTATACAAATAATTATGTTAGATTCTTTCATTCCTTGGATCTTTTTCCAAATCATTCTTTCCTCACATTCATAATCATACCATACAAATAATTATTCTTAAATTCATTCGTTCTTTGTATATTCGTTTGTACCTACAACAGGTTCTCAGATATCAACGACATGAGTAACACTGCTACGAAATTAGAACCCCCTTTTGAGCAAGACATGTGTTTAAAGGGATCCCAAGACTTTAAAGATGACATAGACTATGGCTTATCTCTAGAATTGTTAAGAATGGTAAAACAAGAGGAAAAAAAAATTCTACCTCATGAAGAGACAGAAAAGATTGTGACCTTGGAAGAAGGAAAGGTAGTTAAAATTAGAACATGCATAACTAAAGAAACTAAGTGAGACCTCGTAGAGTTACTTCAAGAGTTCAAAGATATCTTCACGTGTTCATACCAAGATATGCCCGGGTTAAGCACTGACATTGTTGTACACCATCTCCCCATAAAAGAGGATTGTAGGCCGGTTCAGTAGAAGCTCCGGAGAATGAGGCCTGACATTGTGCTAAAAATAAAAGAGGAAGTCAAAAAACAGTTTGATGCCGGATTCTTGCAGGAATTCAAATACTCAGAATGGGTAGCCAACATTGTGTCTGTCCCTTAAAAAGATGGGAAGGTACGAATGTGTGTAGATTATAAAACTTAAATAAGGCTAGCCCGAAAGACAATTTCCCCTTTCCTCACATTGATACTTTGGTAGACAATATGATAGGCTATTCACTATTTTCCTTCATGGAGGGCTTCTCGGGATACAATCAGATAAAAATGCATCCTAAAGACATGGAAAAGACTACCTTCATAACCTTGTGGGGTACATTTTGTTATAAGGTGATGCCATTTGGGTTGAAAAATGTAGGAGCGACATATCAAAGGGCCATGGTGATCTTGTTCCATGATATGATGCACAAAGAAATCGAAGTTTATGTTGATGATATGATCTTAAAGTCCTGAACAAAAATGGAACATATCCAAGTTTTAAGGAAGTTATTCTTGAGACTGAGGAAATTTCAATTAAAGCTCAATCCAAAAAATGTACTTTTGGAGCTAGATCGAGAAAATCGTTGGGCTTCGTAGTCAGCGAGAAGGGAATCGAGATTGACTCAGACATGGTCCGGGCTATAGAACAATTGCCTCCGCCGCGCACTCAAAAAGAAGTTTGAGGTTTCCTGGGAAGGTTAAATTACATTGCTCGGTTCATTTCACAATTAACTGAGAAATGTGATCCCATATTTCATCTTCTTAAGAAACACAATCCAAGCGTATGGGATGATGAATGCCAGAAAGCTTTTGATAAGGTTAAAAAGTACTTGTCAAGTCCTCCAGTATTGTCACCTCCATGCCCAAATAGGCCATTAATACTATATTTGACAGTGTTTAATAACTCTATGGGATGTGTACTGGGTCAACAAGATGATTCGGGAAGAAGAGAAAAGATGATATACTACCTTAGTAAAAAATTCTCTGAGTGTGAAATGAGATATTCACCAATTGAGAAATAGTGTTGTGCCTTGATTTGGACAAGGCAATTCATGCTGTACCATACGACCTGGATAATCTCAAAGTTGGACCCTCTAAAATATATAATGGAGTCAACTGCTTTGAATGGAAGGATGGCTAGATGGCAAATCCTGCTCTCTGAATTTGACATAGTTTATGTGAGCCAAAAAACCGTGAAAGGAAGCGCAGTAGTAGATTTTTTTGGCCAACAGAGCTCTAGAAGATTATGAACCTCTGAACTTTGACTTCCCCAATGAAGAACTAATGTATGTGGCAGCTACTAAAAAGAAGCTGCAAAAGATCACCTTTGGAAATTGAACTTTGATGGAGCATCAAATGCTATAAGTAATGGAATTGGGGCAGTCTTGGTATCCCCAAATGGAGATCATTATCCGTTCACGTGCAAATTGGATTTCGATTGTAAAAATAATATGGCAGAGCATGAAGCATGTATCATGGGACTCCATGCAGCCATAGAACGCAAAATTAGAGCGTTGGAAGCATATGGAGATTCTGCACTGGTGATCTACCAACTGAAGGGTGAATGAGAGACAAGAGACCCCAAATTGATCAATTATCGAAGGATAGTTCTGGGGTTAATAGAGGAGTTTGATGATATTACTTTCAATTATCTCCCGCCAGATGAAAGCCAGATGGCAGATGCTTTGGCTACTTTGGCTTCCATGATCAAAGTGAGCAAATAAGAGGATGTAAAACCCATTCAAATGAGTATTTACAAGGCCCCAGCTCATTATTACAACGTGGAGGAAGAAGAAAGAGATGATCACCACTGGTACCATGATTTATTACGATACGTACGAAATCGTGAATACCCTGATCAGGCAACCGAGAACAATAAAAGGACGTTGAGAAGACTAGCCTGTGACTATATCTTAGATGGAGAGATCCCGTATAAAAGAAGAAAGGATCAGGTACTATTGAGATGTGTGGACACTGTTGAAGCTAAGAAAATTCTAGAAGAAGTCCACGAGGTGGTTTGTGGAACACATGCTAATGGTTTCACAATGGCTAGAAAAATTATGAGATTCGGGTACTATTGGTCTATCATGGAGGGAGACTGCATCAATTATGCTAAGAGATGTCACAAATGCCAAATTTATGGAGACAAAATTCATGTACCTCTTTCGCCTTTACATGTTATGACTTCCCCATGGCCTTTCTCTATGTGGGGCATGGATGTCATCGGGCCAATCTTGCCAAAAGCTTTAAGTGGGCATCGATTCATCGTTGTAGTCATCAATTATTTCACCAAGTGGGTAGAGGCTGCTTCATATGCCAGTGTTACTAAGTCGGCAATCAGCAGATTCCTAAAAAGGAAACCATATGTCGATATGGAATGCCTGAGAGGATCATATCTGACAATGCATTAAACTTGAACAACAGCACGATAGTGGAGGTCTACAGTCAATTCAAAATCAGACACCACAATTCATCACCGTATCGTCCAAAAATGAATGGTACAGTGGAAGCAGCCAATAAAAACATTAAGAAGATTGTAGGGAAAATGGCTAAAACTTTTAAAGATTGGTATGAGAAGTTACCATTTTCTCTCTATGTTTATCGAACGTCTATCAGTACTTCCACCGAGGCAACGCCTTTCTCATTGGTTTATGGAATGGATGCGATTTTACCCATTGAAGTAGAGATACCTGCCCTTCGAGTTTTTTCAGAACTAAAGTGATGAAGTAGAATGGATCCAGTCTCGATATGATCAGTTGAACTTGATTGAGGAAAAGAGGATAAGGGCTATTCATCAGGGTCAGATGTACCAAAATGAATGATGCGAGGTTATGACATCCAAGAGAATTTCACGAGGGGGACCTGGTATTGAAAAAGATCCTCCCCATACGAAAGGATTTCAGAGGGAAATGGACGCCAAATTAGGAAGGACCTTATGTGATAAAAAAGGCTTTCTCTGGAGGAGCACTGATTTTGATCGAAATGGATGGGAAAAACTTGTCCAATCCTGTAAATTCAAATTTAGTCAAGAAGTAATATACTTAAAGAGGAAAAGAGGCCAAAGTGAAAACCCGCAAAGGGCGATTTAAGACTTTCTTAAAAAAAAACGGAGAGGCCAAGGTGAAAACCAATAAAGGGCGCCTTAAGACCAAATGAGTTTTGAGTCGAAAACCCAAAAAGGGCGACTCAAATTGTGATCAAAGATGGGGCATGCATTAATATTGTTATACCTGAATTAATGAAGAGAGGGTATGCAACGTCTTGGGACATCAAAAAAGTACTCTAGATCTTTTAAACACATATTGAGCTTAAAATGGTCTTTAGAAAGTCCGTACAAAGAATCTGAGACTGTGATATCTGGGGCATCTATCTTTTCCCTCATCATTTTGTATTCTAGCAATGTTTGCTTTCTTTAACCAACCCATTCTTTTCAGATTTTGCTCTTGATAAATTTTAGTTTTGTCCATCATTATGATCATTTTCAAGCATTTTGTATTGAAGTAACGATTAATGGACTAATAATACTTTCACAAAAGGAGTTTTGCATATTACTCTAGAAACTTCTAAATAATACGATAACTTGAAACAAGACTATTAGTTAGAACTCACCAAGCCTAAGGGTTGGAAATATTTGAGAAGGAAACTCTAAATAGTAACCATTTCTTCAGATTTTCTGTCAAAAATATCGGTTGAGCAAGAAGACAAGATATTACGTCAGTGATACAACCTTGAAGAACAATGAGCAATGACAACCCAGACATTAAAAAAGGGATCATTCTCATGACATTCTGCATTCATGCAAATATCATCCATAACACATTTAGTTAGGAGCATTCGATTCATTCTGATCATTGCATCCTAATCATTATGCATAAGCATAGGTCCATAAATCAATTTTACAGGTCATGTTCCCCAGATAACGGTGTAACAAGATCAGTGAATCCATAAATCCCATACCCCTGAGGCTGTAGTGGGATGGATTGAAGTTAAGATAGCAAATCTTATTCCCCTGAAGTTGCAGTGGAGCCGATTAAAGCTACGAATCCACAAGTCTTATACCTCTAAAGTTGCAATAGGTCGGATCAAATCTACCATGGTGAATCTCATCTCCCTGAAGTTGCAGTGGAGCAGATTGAAGCCCCCAGTCTTATCTCCCTGAAGTTACAGCGGAGCAAACTGAAGACATCGAATCGTATTTCCCTAGCATTGCAGTGAAATAGATTGAAGTTACGACAGATCTTATATTCCTAAAGTTGAAGTGGAGCAGATTGAAGCCACCAGCCTTATCTCCCTGAAGTTATAGCGGAGCAGATTGAAGACATCGAATCTTATTTCCCTGAAGATGCAGCGGAATAGATTGAAGCTAGGGTGAATCTTATCTTCTTGAAGTTGCAGTGGAGTAGATTGAAGCCACCAGCCTTAACTCCCTGAAGTTGCAGCAGAGCAGATTGAAGACAGTAAATCTTATTTCCCTAAAGATGTAGTGGAACAGATTGAAGTTACGGCGAATCTTATTTTCCTAAAGTTGCAGTGGAGCATATTGAAGCCACCAGCCTTATCTTCCTGAAGTTGTAGCGGAGCAGACTGAAGACAGCAAATCTTATTTCCCTAGCATTGCAGTGGAGCAGATTGAAGCCACAAATCTTATTCCCCTAAAGTTGCAGCGGAACAGATTAAAGCTACGAGCTACAAGTCCTATACCTCTGAAATTGCAGTAGGTTGAATCAAATCCATCATAGTGAATCTTAGCTCCTTGAAGTTGCAGTGGAGCGAATCAAAGCACAAATTCTTATACCTTTGAAGATGCAGTGAGATGGAATTTAGCTATTCGAAGAAGAGAAGCACCAAAAGAAGTCGAGATTCGGCAAGACCAGGCAAAATTGTCCCTTTTAAGGTCTTTGCTCCGTTCCCGTTACACAACAACTAGCAAAGAAGGGCAGCTGTAATAGGCCAATTTTTGCCTGACACGATTAACCCAAAAATTAAAACCAAATAAATAAATAAAAACCCGATTAATAATAGTCCAAATTTAACGGTCCAATAAACATAAAAAACCCAATAACGAAAGCCCAGGTACAGTTTACACAGGCCTAACATAATTACAGTGGCCCAATTTTGGACAGGCTTGAGTGACCTAAAACCAATTAGGGTTTCAAAAACCCTAAAGGCTTCTAGAACCTCCTTGCACCGCATGCCTCTTCAGCCACGTCACCCCACGAGTAGCCTATTCCTCCATACGATGGTTTCACCTGCAAAAAGAAACAAAATAGCAAAAATGGCCAGCAAGTGATAATAGAAATCTAAGGCTTTCTAGATTTTCTTTTTCATTTATTTATTTATTCTTAAAATTGACTATAAAAAGAGGCCGAAAATGATCTGTAGAGGGTTACATTTTTACGAATACAAAATCAATAAAAAAGAAAATATCAAAGGAGATCAGTAAAAGGTTTTTTTTTTCTATTCTTTACTTTTTCTTTTATTTTTTTCTTTCGAAGCTGTCATATATACCTATATATATTTATATATATAGGTATATATATATTATTTTTGTTTCTTTAGAACTAATATATATACATATATATTAAATGAGTTTAAAAAAAGGAAGAAAACTCACCTATTTTTTACCTCACCGGAAAAAGGTCGACTTTTGCCCTCCCACCGTCGTGAGCGACAGTAGCCGTCGTCGTTAATGATCGGCGGTCGGTGATGATGGCCGATGACCAAGACGGTGGTCGATTACGAAAGGGGTGTAACACCCCAAACATGGTCCAAACACTACAACTAAATCTGGCGTGCTACGGAGAAGAAAACGTTTGGCAAACCAATTTGTCGACTTTATTTTCGAAAGAAAACCAATGTGAGATTTTAGAGAAAACGAAGTTGAATCTTGTTGACATCTAAAACGCGTTAGAACTTGTTTTAAAATTGCTTAATTGCCTAATTGTTACCTCATAAATATTACTTAGTCATCACTTTAGAAAACAGGTGTTTTATTAGGTTTCGAAAAACCACTTCATAACGTTTGAATATGCTTAAAACAAATTAAAGAACCAATTAAATAAAACCCAAAAATTAAACTTGATTAGCCTTATTACAGAATTGAAAACCAAAACCAAGTCCGAATGGAAAACTGCGTAATAAACCAAATGCTGAGCATGGCCACCTCGAGTCCACTCCGGCTCCATATCCACGATCTAAGGATTATCTGCAAAATATAATGGAAGGGGTAAGTCACCTAGACTCAATGTGTAAGTCCCCATCCCAAATGGAAATATGCTCTTACACAAATTCAGATACAAATATGCATGTCATGCAACCCATCAACCTAGGTATCCATCCATATCTCCCAAAACTACCCTTGTGGTACCAAACCCTTTGGTGGTGCCAAACCACCAGTAGCAAAGTTACAAAGATATTATATGTGGTACCAAACCCTTTGGTAACGAAATTCTGAAAATAGCATATGTGGTACCAAACCACTGGTGGTGCCAAACCACTGAGACTTAGTCACAATTTATTTATAATATGTGGGGCCAACCCACTTTGTGATACCAAATCACTGGTGACAATCTGATAGATCATACTTCCCTCTCCTCTCATCACCCATAACACATATATATGCCAACAATATCAGTATGATCATTCTTAACATACAAGATTTATGAATACAAAATAACATGCTTTCATAGATCTCAATTACCGCGAGAAACAATAACAACTTACCCGGCATCCTCGCTTTTACTCACATGGGTATTTAGTAACCATTGCCGTCATTCCGGCTTTTAACAACACATAACATATAACATATTTAGCATAGAAAGTGTGTAAGAGTTACACACCTGGTTTTTGTACTAACGCTTTTACTGCTTCTACGCTACTGTCACTCGACACTACCACTATCGGCCTATGACCTACTTTCGATGTCGGCCCACACTCCAAAGGCCAATCTCGCACTCCCGATCTGATCGTCTCTTGTATTTCGGCGTTGGGTCTATTGATCCAACTTCCTTTGCTTGACTGTTATTCGAGTCCCTAACAATCCCTTAATCACTAAACCATTTAAACGATGAGATCTAATTACTCAAATAATTATAACGCTTAAAACGAACTCTTACCTGATTAATTGAATCTCGAATGTCCTTGAGAAAACACCACTACCAACCTACTTACATTCGACCATTCCCCAAATATTAAACGAATCAAAAATCACCACCATCCCAACCTATATGTCATTCGGCTAAATGGAAAGAATTAAGAAAGGCCTTTCGGTCAAACCTACCACCACCTACCTTCGGCTTTTCCACCAAATCGGCACTTCTGACTATAAATAGGTAGGATTCGACTTCTATGGAAAGAGAGGGGAAATCGTCAGAGCCTAAGTACAAGTGATTCAGATTAGAAACTCGATAGAAATAGAGAAATCACAGAGGAAAGAAATCCTGAAACTCATCGAATTATAGAGGAGTATTTGGCTTACGGTGCACCTTCGGGAAACAGAGATCCCACCTGATGATTCGGCTTAAAGAGAAAAAAAATGTGCACAAGGAGTATTCGGTTTTCAAATGGTTTTCGAGAAGAGGAGAAACAATTAGGGAGTTTTGGTTTTGGGAAGAACTAAAGAAAATGGAAGAAAAGAATTCGGCTTTAGAGAAAAGATGAGAAAAACAAATGAAAAGAGATGATAACCGGCTACCAATTTCGGCTACACATGCACACACCTCAGAGTTGTAGTTTCGGCCAACTCTCCCCCCTATCTTGATAGCCCTTATCCCCTATCTCCTCCATCTACTATCACATCCCTATCTCACCCTTTGAAGAGCTCACAATAGAACCAACTTTTCCCTCTTAACTATCATCTTTTAATTATACAAAATAAAAGAATTTAAGGCTCCTAAATTAAAACCAATGTGCCGTCCACCCCCTTCCCTTCTTAGTGCCGAAATTGACCCATCCATTTGGGCTTCAAGTGGCCACACATGGCCCAATAATCCCCCTAAGTGGTTCCACCTTAATGCCCACTCAAAGCACTCTAGATTTTTGGGCCACGAGCCCAGCTTGCTACCAAACATAACTATTTAGATTTAATTACTACTAACACTATTTTTAAACAATCTATCCCCGATTTTAAAGCCCAAATCTGAGCCCAATTCACACTTTAAAGCCTTAACCTACTAATTTAGCCATGCAACATACCAAATGCACAGACCCACAAAATCAGGATATTACAGTTCTACCCCCTTAAAATAAATTTCAGCCTCGAAATTTACCTGGTCAAAAGAGTTGAGGGTATTGTTGACGTATAATATCCTCCGGCTCCCATGTCGCTTCCTCTGATCCATGGTTCCGCCATAATACCTTTACCAAAGGAACTGATTTTCTACATAAAACCTTAACATCCCGATTCAAGATCTGCATAGGTTCCTCCTCAAAAGACAAGTCTAGGCTCACCTCAATCTCCTCCTCTGGCACAACATGCGACGGATCCGAGCGATAGCGTCTAAGCATAGAAACATGGGACACGTCGTGGATTTGACTCAACTTTGGTGGCAACTCGAGCTGATAAGCCACCGGTCCTACTCGCTTCAACACCTGATAAGGCCCGATAAATCTAGGGCTCAACTTGCCTTTCCTACCAAATCTCAGAACCTTTTTCCACGGCGACACCTTCAAGAAAACCTTTTCACCTTTCGTAAACTCTATATCCTTTCGTTTAAGATCAGCGTAAGACTTTTGCCTGTCTGTCGTTTCTTTCAACCGAGCTCGAATCACTTTCACCTTATCTTCTATCTCAGCAACCAACTTCGGACCCAACAACTGCTGCTCCCCCAACTCCGTCCAACATGTAGGGTTCGACATTTCGACCATATAAGCGCTTAACCGTGCGGTGCCATCTGAATACTTGCACGATAACTATTGTTATCATAAATTCGCATAGCAGTAAGAATTCTTCCCAAGCGCCTTTGAAATCCAACACACAACCCTTAGCATGTCCTCCAAAACTTGAATCACCCTCTCCGATTGTCCATCTGACTGGGGATGGAACACTGTACTGAAATCCAATCTTGTGCCTAGTGCCTGGTGCAAAGCCTTCCAAAACCTTGACGTAAATCTAGGGTCTCTGTTAGAAATAATCGACACTGGCACCCCGTGCAGCCTCACAATCTCCACTACATATAGTCTTGCTAACTTCTGAAGAGAATAATCCATACGCATAAGTACGAAATGAGCAGACTTCGTTAGACGGTCCACAATCACCCAAATTGAATCCTTTTTGGTAGGCGTAAGGGGTAGCCCACTCACAAAATCCATGGAAATCCTCTCCCACTTCCATTGTGGAATCTTAATCGGTTGCAACAGACCTGACGGCAATTGATGTTCAGCCTTGACTTGCTGACAAGTCAGACACTTACCCACAAATTCCGTTACCTCCCGCTTAAGGCCCGACCACCAGAACTGCTCCCGCAAATCCCGGTACATCTTACTACCTCCCGGATGCATAGCATATGGACTGCTATGTGCCTCCTGCAAAATCTTCTGCCTTAACTCCACATCCTTAGGCATACACACTTTTCCCCAAAAACATAACACTCCATCGCTACTCAGACTATACCCCTCCAATCCATCATTCTGCACTTGTAACCTTCGTGCGCTCAAAATTTCATCCATCAATTGTTTTTCATTAACCTCATTAATCCATGTTGGCTTCACTAACAATTCCGCTAACAGGCTTCCATCATCATACAGACTAAGGTGAGCAAACATGGCTCTTAACTCTGCCACCACCTTACGACTCAAGGCATCCGCTACTACATTAGCCTTTCCCGGGTGATACTCAATCGAGCAGTCATAGTCCTTTAATAGCTCAATCCACCTTCTCTGCATTAAATTTAACTCTTTTTGCGTAAGAAGGTACTTCAAACTCTTGTGGTCCGTATACACGATAGACTTTTCTCCATACAAGTAATGTCACCAAATCTTTAGGGCAAAAACCACTGCAGCCAATTCCAGATCATGCGTCGGGTAGTTTACTTTGTGAGGTCTTAACTGTCGAGAAGCATACACTACTACTTTTCCATCTTGCATCAGCACACATCCCAATCTTGTATGGGATGCGTCATAATAAATCGTAAACTCTTTCTCGGCTTCCGGTTGAATCAACACTGGAGCTTTCGTCAAAATCCTTTTCAGCTTCTCAAAACTTCCCTGTTGCTTATCCATCCACACAAACGAGACCCCTTTCCTCTACAACTTGGTCAATGTGCTACAATCAGAGAAAACCCTTCTACAAACCTTCGATAATACCCTGCTAAACCTAGAAAACTCGAATCTACGCTCTGAGACTTGGTGGCTTCAATCAAAATTGTCTCAATCTTAGAGAGTCCACTCTAATCCCTCGTGACACCACATGACCCAAGAAGGTAACTTCCTTCAACCAGAACTCGCACTTACTAAATTTGGCGTATAACTGCTTCTCCCTAAGAATCTACAACACCACTTGTAAATGCGCGTCATGCTCCTCCTCTGATTTTGAGTACACAAAAATATCATCTATAAATACTAATACGAACCGGTCCAAATACGGTTAAAACACCCAGTTCATCATATCCATAAACGCTGCTGGTGCGTTCGTCAAACCGAAAGGCATTACCAGAAATTCATAGTGCCCGTATCGAGTACGAAACGCCATCTTATGGATATCTGCCTCTTTTACCTTAAGTTGGTGATACCCCGACCTCAAATCTATCTTGGAAAAGACCGATACTCCCTTAAGCTGGTCAAATAAGTCATCTATCCTAGGCAACGGATGCTTGTTCTTAATCGTCAATTTATTCAACTGACGATAATCTATACACATTCGCATCGACCGTCCTTTTTCTTCACAAAAACACAGGCGCTCCCAAGGTGAAACACTTGGCGGATAAAACCCGATCTAGCAACTCACGAATCGTGCTTTCAACTCCACCAATTCCTTTGGCGCCATCCTATCGGAGTAATGAACCTTTGGTATTGTTTCGATAAAAGGTCTATACCGAACTCTACTTCCCGATCTGGGGCCAAACCCGGAAGCTCTTTTGAAAAGACATCAACAAACTCATTCACTGCTTGAACACTTCCTATAGCCGGTTCCTTACCTTCCAAAGCATAAACATAAACTACAAACGCCTCACATCCTTTCCTTACCATCTTCTTCGCTTTCAGCGCGGACACCACATTAGATAGGTAATTCCTTCTCTCACCTATCATTACCACCTCTACACCTCGTAGTTTTCAGCACCATGCGCTTAGTGCAGTCTAATTCTACCTGGTACTTAACCAACCAATCCATTCCTAAGATTAAATCGAACTCCTCAAAGGGTAGTTCCATCAAATCTGCTTGAAACACGACCCCTTGAAGTTCTAGGGGTACATCCCTATATAGTTTGTCTACCACCACAGAGTGTCCTAGAGGGCTAACTACTGTCATCTTCCTAGCAGATATCTCATAGGCTAAGTTCAGAGTTCCTACCACACTACTAGCAACATACGAGTGTGTCGAACCAATATCAATTAAAGCAATGTAAAGTAACCTAGAAATTATAAATGTATAGGTTATGACGTCCGGTGCGTCGCCTCCTCTCGACGTTTGGCTGCGTAGACCAACCCAGGCTATCTAGCGATAGCACCTCCAGCACCTCGGCCAGGTGCTCCACGGCCCCGTTCGTTACCATTTCCACCCCTACCTGCACCTCGGCCCCTCTGTGGTTACTGGCCATCTCTTCTAAATTGACCACGTCCTTGACCCTCAGCTTGAGTCATGGCTAACTTCCGCGGACAGTCCCTTACCTGATGCTCCAACGACCCGCACTCAAAACATCCTCTATTACCAGACCAACATTCACCCGAATGAGACTTCCCACATCGAGCACACTTGGGGTGGCCTTGAGTAGCAAACGGCGAGCCTATGACTTGATCCGGCCCACCAAATCTAGTCCTTTTTTGAGCACTTCCTCTAGACCCTGATGGCCCAAAACTTCTTTTATCCTTGCCCCTATCCTGATTCCGTTTCTCAGTCCGCTTCACCTCCTCAGTTATTTTGGCCTTTTCTACGAGAATGGCAAATTTCCTTTCACGCTGAGGTGCAATCAACACCCGCAGCTCATCTCTCAGCCCGTCCTCGAACCTAACACAGCGCTCATGTTCTGTAGCCACCATACCCCGAGCATACCTACTCAACCTCAAAAATTTAGCCTCGTACTCGGGTACCGACTTATTCCCTTGTACCAAATTTAGGAATGCCCTACGTTGCGCATCAGTATAGCCAGTCCCCACATACTTCCTCTGATAGGCTGCCCTAAAATAATCCTAGGTGATATCACCTGCCACTGCACCATCCCTAACCGTGAGCCACCACTGGTACGACTCATCCTAGAGAAGAGATACTATCCCCTTCAACTTCTCCTCAGTCGAGAAGTCTAAGTCATCCATTATTTACTCTGTTGCCTCAAACCAATACTCAGCAGTATTGGGAGCTACACCGAACACCTCCTAAACACCTCCGCTCCGTTAGCTCGGAGTCGCTCAGCTACCGATTTTTGAGCTCCTGCACTCGTGCCTGCCCCGGCGACTCTCTATAAAACTCGTAGTATTGCCTGAGATACTGCATCGTTACCACTTATCTGATCCTGAAACTCAGCTTCCGTCACCGACAGATCTAGCATCACATTTCTGGACCGATGGCCAGACCCTGCTGGCGCCAACAGGGCCATCCTACCCCTACCACGGCCACGCGGTGGACGTCCACGACCTCGTGTACTCATTCTTCTCGTTTGATTTATCTGGTTAAGAATTTTATGAATTATTTACTCTGTTCACTGTTATCCACGAACAATTTTATGAAAAATAGTCTTTAAAGTAATTCTTTCGAATTCGAACCTATCTAAAGTTTTAGTTTCAAGCTTATCTCCTAATTCTAAGTACATTTATCACACAAACAACATCCACAGACCACATTCCATGAGAAGGGGTATTTTTTTTGTCATTTCACTACCTAAGGGTATTTTCATAATTTTAACATATAGGGGTATTTTTGTAATTTTCCAAAATGTAGTTTTGGGTATTTTTTCCAAAATAAGGGTGTTTTGGTAATTTTACTAAGTAGGGGTGTTTCGGTAATTTTGCAACTCGAGGGTGTTTCGGTAATTTTGTAAGTCAGGGGTAATTTGGTAATTTTACAAACCTAGGGTACTTTGGTCATTTTCCAAATCTAAGGTAGTTTTCACAAATCCAGGGGTAAATTGGTAGTTTCAAAGCTAAGGTTCTTACGAAACAGTGTGGTTGGTCCCTTTCAGGTTTTAATTATTGGATTTAACCTGTGAACGAGTCCTCATGGTTAGGGTGAACAGTCACTACGCACCAGGTAGGGTTCGAGCGAAGAGGAGGTGAGTCACTAGGACTGTTTAAATACCAAGCTCTCCCTGAATCCAATCCTAGACATGCGCATGGCGGTTGCCACACCGTAACTCGACGACTTACTCACAGGTTTGTTTGATTGGACTTAAATCTTATGTTATTTTAAAAGTTCAATAAACTAGCCCTAGGGTCCATCAATACTAACATGCTTAGCTACGTCTAAAGCCCAAAACCCAACATATAAATATCACATCAAAAGTTAGGGTACTTACCTGGGTGGATCGGCGCCGGAGACTCAGGTACCATGCTTTCCGGAAAATAACCATTTTACCAACTCTTAAAACATACTTTGGGCCCTAAGCCCACAACTGAGCTTTTAAACCGAGCTTTGATACCAAAATGTAACACCCCAAACCTGGTCCAAACACTACAACCGAATCTGGCATGCCACGGAGAAGAAAACGTTTGGAAAATCAATTTGTTGACTTTATTTTAGAAAGAAAACCAACGTGAGATTTTAGAGAAAACGAAGTTGAATATTGTGACATCTAAAATGCGTTAGAACTTGTTTTAGAATTGCTTAATTGCCTAATTGTTACCTCATAACTATTACTTAGTCATCACTTTAGAAAACATGTGTTTTATTAGGTTTCGAAAACAACCACTTCATAATGTTTGAATATGCTTAAAACAAATTAAAGAACCAATTAAATAAAACCAAAAATTAAACTTGAGCGGCCTTATTATAGTATTGAAAACCAAAATTAAATAAAACAACCAAGTCCAAATGGAAAACTGTGTAATAAACCAAATGCTGAGCATGGCCACCTCGAGTCCACTCCGGCTCCATATCCACGATCTAAGGATTATCTGCAAAATATAATGGAAGGGGTAAGTCACCTAGACTCAGTGTGTAAGTCCCCATCTCAAATGGAAATATGCTCTGACACAAATTCAGATACAAATATGCATGCCATGCAACCCATCAACCTAGGTATCCATCCTTATCTCCCAAAACTACCCCTTGTGGTACCAAACCACTGGTGGTGCCAAACCACTAGTAGCAAAGTTACAAAGATATTATATGTGGTACCAAACCCTTTGGTAGCGAAGTTACTGAAAATAGCGTATGTGGTACCAAACCCTTTGGTGGTGCCAAACCACTGAGACTTAGTCACAATTTAGTTATAATATGTGGGGCCAACCCACTGTGTGACATGAAATCACTGGTGACAGTCGATAGATCATACTTCCCTCTCCTCTCATCACCCATAACACATATATATGCCAACAATATTAGTATGATCATGCTTAAGATACAAGATTTATGAATACAAAATAACATGCTTTCATAGATCTCAATTACCGCGAGAAACAATAACAACTTACCCGGCATCCTCGCTTTTACTCACATGGGTATTTAGTAACCATTGCCGTCATTACGGCTTTTAACAACACATAACATATAACATATTTAGCATAGAAAGTGTGTAAGAGTTACACACCTGATTTTCGTACTAACGCTTTTACTGCTTCTATGCTACCGTCACTCGACACTACCATTATCGACCTACGATCTACTTTCGATGTCGGCCCACACTCCAAAGGCCAATCTCGTACTCCCGATACTGATCGTCTCTTGTATTTCAGTGTTGGGTCTATAGATCCAACTTCTTTTTCTTGACTGTTATTCGAGTCCATAACAATCCCTTAATCATTAAACCATTTAAACGATGAGATCTAATTACTCAAACAATTATAACGCTTAAAGCGAACTCTTACGATTAATCGAATCCGAATGTCCTTGAGAAAACACCACTACCAACCTACCTACATTCGGCCATTCCCAAATATTAAACGAATCAAATATCACAACCATCCCAACCTATATGTCATTCGGCTAAATGGAAAGAATCAAGAAAGGCCTTTCGGTCAAACCTACCGCCACCTAGCTTCGGCTTTTCCACCAAATCGGCACTTCTGACTATAGATAGGTTGGATTCAGCTTATATGGACAGAGAGGGGAAATCGATAGAGCCTAAGTACAAGTGATTCGGATTATAAACTCGATAGAAATAGAGAAATCACAGAGGAAAGAAATCCTGAAACTCACTGGATTACAGAGTAGTATTTGGCTTACGGTGCACCTTCGGGAAACAGAGATCCCACCTGATGATTCGGCTTAAAGAGAAAGAAAAAGTGCACAAGGAGTATTCAGTTTTCAAAGGGTTTTTGAGAAGAGGAGAAACAATTAGGGATTTTCGATTTTGGGAAGAACTAAAGAAAATGGAAGAAAAGAATTCGGCTTTAGAGAAAAGATGAGAAAAACAAATGAAAAGAGATGATAATTGGCTACCAATTTCGGCTACACATACACACACCTCAGAGTTGTAGTTTCGGCCAACTCTCCCCTATCCTGATAGCCCTTATCCCCTATCTCCTCCATCTACTATCACATCCCTATCTCACCCTTTGAAGAGCCCACAATAGAACCAACTCTTCCCTCTTAACTATCATCTTTTAATTACACAAAATAAAAGAATTTAAGGCTCCCAAATTAAAACCAATGTGCCGTCCACCCCCTTCCCTTCTTAGTACCGAAATTGACCCATCCATTTGGGCTTCAAGTGGCCACACATGGCCCAATAATCCCCCTAAGTGGCGCCACCTTAATGCCCACTCAAAGCACTCCAGATTTTTGGGCCACGAGCCCAGCTTGCTACCAAACATAACTATTTAGATTTAATTACTACTAACACTATTTTTAAACAATCTATCCCCGATTTTAAAGCCCAAATCCGAGCCCAATTCACACCTTAAAGCCTTAACCTACTAATTTAGCCATGCAACATACCAAATGCACAGACCCACAAAATCAGGATATTACAGGGGGACAGCTCTAGAGAGAAGGGAGAGGGCTCAGTTTTTTTTTTTTAAAATGGAAGGAGAATGTGATTTTTTTCAGAAATTTGCTTTTTATACAAGGTTCCAAACGGCGCCATTTTGGACTTAAGCTACAGTGCCAAAACGACATCGTTTCATGCAACCCGACCCGATCCGACCAGCTCCAAAGTGAGGATCCGTGTGTTTTTAACGGAACGACTAATTGCACTTTTAGCCCTTCCGCTTTCTTATTGCTTTGTGATCAAGTTTTTTTATTTTTAATTTGTACCCCATAATTTATTTTGATTTCAATTAGGTCCATATTCGAACGATGTTGTTTTGGAGGGCAAGGATTAATTTCCCTTTTGGTCCCTCTTTATTATTCGTGCGTTCAATATGGTCCTTTTCTTTTTATTTATTTTAGATTTGCCCCCAAATTTCTCTTTTAAGTTCAAATTAATCCTTTTTGTTATTTTGTATTTTTTATTAATTATTTAATCTTATTTATTATTATTATAATTACCATTATTATTATTATTATTATTATTATTATTATATTTATTATTATTATTATTATTATTATTATTATTATTATTATTATTATTTTCACTACTATTATAATTATTATGATTATTATTATTTCTCTTATTTATTTATTTTTACTATTATTTTTCATTTATTAATGTATTTTTATTATAATTTATTATTATTGTTGTTGTATTATTATTATTATTGTTATTATTTTATTATCTTTAAACTATTGTACATAGTATTTATTTATTGATTTACTATTAGCTTTTACTATTATTTTTATTATTATTTTCTTTTCTTTTATTTATTTATTTGTTTATTTATTTATTATTTTTACTTTTACCTATTATTTTATATAGGTTGTTTGTTTTAACTTTTATTTTATTTTATCATATTTTTGCCTTTATTATTGTTATTTGTGTTATCGCACTCATTTTATTCTATTATGCATATCGACACTATAATTTATTTTCCATTTTACTATGATTGCATTACATTTTATCCGATGCATTAAAATTTTTTGAAATAAGCAAATACTCCGAGTTCTAAGATTCGAAAGAAATTGTACCCTAACTTACTGGGTTTCGATTTTTCTCATCGAGTCTAAAGAGCTAATTATTATTTTTTAAATCAAAGCATATAAGTTAAATAAAAACTTTTTCTAGGGAAGTTAAAAATATTGTGTCCTAACTCACTGGATGTGACATTTTGTTATCTCGAGGTAAGGATTTCTAAAAACAAGAGCAATATTCTGTATTTGGAATTTTGAGGAACTGTGCCCTAACTTACTGTGTTCCGATTTTTCATTTGACCCAAATGACCGAATATCCTTTTTGAATTTAAATGCCCTAGTTTGAAAAGTCAAAAGACAAGCTTAGTTTTGAGGATTCGAAATGTAGTTTCCTAACTCACTGGGCATGACATTTTACTTCTTCGAAAAAAGCGGGTCTCAGCATCCAATTAAATTTATTTAAGTTTTTCTTTAAACAAAGAGGATTGTATTTTAAAATCTTTTCAAATTTTCGACATTAAGACGTTAATCAATCAATTCAGTACCAATTTTAGGCATTACGAGGGTGCTAATCTTCCTCATGCGTAACCGACCCCCGAACCTATTTTCTCAAATTTTGTAGGCCAAAATCATCATTTTAATAAATCAAATATTTTAACAATCAATCTCAAGGTGACCCGATCGCACCTCAAAAAAAATATTGGTGGCGACTCCATTTTCGTTTTTAAAGTCGACCCCGTTTTTCAATGAAAAAATGGTTTCGACAGACTTAAATGCAAAATTTCATAAAGTCACATAGCTGTGTGGCTAGGCCATGTGACAGGTTCAGACCGTGTAATACAAGAACTTCATAAATACCAATGAGCACATGCCTGTGTGTGGCACGGTCATGTGTTATCTCGTGTATGCAAAAATATGTCATTTTAATGTGAGTTTCCAAAACCAATTTAACATATATGCCATGCATGTTTAACTATTAACATTTCAACCTATTCAAAATGTATAAAATCATGCCAAAGATATAATAATATCCTACTTCTAACCAATATGCCTCAAGGCACCTCAATCACATTCAATCCAAAGTAAAACATCTCAATTCACCTAAACATTTTTATATCAAAACATTCATTCCATTAATTATCAAGCATACATCAATACTTGTAATAGCCCATTTTTACTGAAATCGGAATAGTGGTTTCAGGACCACAAATCTGAGCCGAAAAGAAAATTTATTTTAATATTATTGCATGGTCTACATTATGATAGGAATGTCATATGAAAATTCTGATAAGAAAATTTAATCGATTATGTGCTTAATTATTGAAAGGACCAAATTGCATAGAATGCAAAAGTTGAATTCTAGTAGCTAGAAGGATTAAATAGCTATGGAATTCAAAATTTGAGATCCTTATATGGTAATTAGACCATTGAAGAAAAGTTAGTAGATATTTTTTGATGAATCATCCATGGAAAATTAGAAAAAGGCAATGACTAAATTGGAAAGTGGAAAAATTAATGGATGATAAATAATTAAATAGAAATAATATCATTTTATATCATCTTCATCCCCAAAAATTCCATGGAAACCCTAAGAGAGAGAAAAGAAACTAATCAAGCATAATTAGGTATGTTTTCTTATCCCGATTTTAGTAATTTTTATATTTATGAGATCGGGATAGTTTAATCTATCTATTTTGGGGATTAATTTGAAAAATTATCAAAGTATAGAAATTTTTCCATGGATGAATATGCTGAAATTTTAAAATTTATGGTAGAAAATGAAAGGTTGTTAAGAGATTAAAAAACTTTTACAAAGTGAATTTTGATGAAAATATGATTTAGGAATTAAATTGTAAAGATGTAAAAGTTATGGAAAAATTCTGAATTTTGTGAAATATATGTGCTGTAAAAGTTATATGAAAATTTTGGTTAGGCTTGGAATACAGATTAAATTGCATGAATTTCATTTTCCGAGTCTAGGGATGAAATTGGAATTTATGAAAAGTATAGGGGCAAAATGGGAATTTTGCCTAGGATGTAAATTGAATCCAATTGAATATGAAATGTGATAAATTGATGATTAAATTTATTTATATAGATCCTAAAAGACCTAATACTGAGTTGGATCGAGGAAAACAAAAAGTTTTGGATTAGTAGATTTCGTATACGAACAAGTATCGAGGTAAGTTCGTTTAACTAAATTGTGTACATTTATATGTTTGAATTAAATGTTGTATATGTGAATTTTATAATTGTCATGTGTGTGAATTTGATTGAATATCCCATAATGCCCGATAAATGTCAAATCCCGTTTGAATAAATGAAAGTCGATGGATACAGGATTTTCCGTATTGGTTGCAGTCCAGCATATGCTGCGGATACACCATAGCTTTAAAGAACATCTCGTTATAAGCCTTCTCAAGCTTCTCGTTATAAAGTTCTTGCGAGCTTCCCGTTATAGCTATTCGGAACATCTCGAGAGGTTGTGATCCTACATTTGTTGTGGACACACCTTAGCTCTTATGAGCATCCTAATTATAGGCTCTTCAAGAGCTTCCCTTTAAATTAGCTCATTGTAAGCTTCCCGATAGTGCTCGCTTGAACTTCCCAATATTGGCTATCCAAGCTTCCCAATATGGTTCTTTGTGAACTTTCTGATTATGGCTCTTATGAGCTTCCCGTTATATAGCCCGAATAAGCTTCCTGATAGACTCTTTATGAGCTTACCGAAATGGCTCTGTGTGAGCTTCCCGTTACAAGGCTCGAGGGTGTGCTTCCCAATTATGTGCCCTAATTAGGTACCCTGAAATGAATTAATGAATTATAAGCGTAGCCATCGATATTTCAAATAATTCAACGAATAAAGTTTTGACATGATTATATTTAACTTGAAATGATTTGTCATTAAAATGTACTTGTAATATGGAATAGTGATATGGAAAGCATATGTATATGAAATACTATAGGAGCCCGATTTTGGGCCTAATCAGTGCAGTGGTTTCAGGGCCACAAATTCGACGAGAAAAATCTTATTTTTATTATATTTTTATGGTCTACAATTTCACGAAATGATTTTGTGAAAATTTTGTTCTAAAATTTTGACGTTTGGGCACTCAATTTAGTCAAAAGGACTAAATTGTAAAAAGTGCAAAAGTTGAGTTCTACATGTCAGAGGTGTCTAATTGTTATGAAATTTAAATTGGAAGTCCTTATATGGTAATTAGACCATTTTTTAAGTTGGTGGACAAAAATGGACATGGGTAGGCATGTTTCCAATGTTTTTAATAAGAACATTTTGGTTATTTAGTTATTAAAATGAATTAAAAACAAAATTAAAAGCCAATTTTTGTCCATCTTCAACCCCATGGCCGAATTTCACAAGGGCAAACCATGGCTAGGGTTTTTCAAGCTTCCAAGCTCGATTGTGAGTCCGTTCTAGCCTCGTTTTGAATGATTTTTACGTTTTTGAAATCCTCGTAACAAGATCTATCTATTTCTACCACTAATTTGAGATATGGTTAAAGTCTAGGGTTTTGAACCATGATGAATATGTGTATATTTTTGTGTTTAATGGTATAAAATGCATGTTTATGGTTAGAGAAACAACTTTTACTAAGTGATTTTTGGTAAAAATGCCTAAAAGGACTAATTTGTAAAAGTTATGAAATTTGTCATAAATGTTTGAATGAATGCAAATGGTGGACTGCTATAGTTATGAAAATGGTTCAGCTATGCCTAAAATACAAGGAAATTGAATAAAATTCATTTTACGAGCCTAGGGGCAAAAGTGTAAATATGACAAAATTTAGGGGAAAAATGTAATTTTTTGCATAGTAGGCTTTTTGGGTCACAATAAATAATGTGACTAATAAGTAAGCTAAATGTGATATTATAGATCAAAGAAAACAAGATTCAGACATAGAACGGGGGAAAAATAAGAAATTGACGGTTAGGTCCCTTTTTGCCATTTTGGTATTGAGGTAAGTTCGTAGTTGATAAATGTTATTGATTTGTGTTAATTAGGCACCATTATCATATATTTGATAAAATTGTGGAACTTTCAATAAATGTTCGAATTGAGTAAAAATGCAGGATCGATCACGATCGTTGCATAGTGAAATATGAATTGACGGTAAAAGACCATGGTTAAACCATGGCATTGTGCTAAGTGAAATAAGCCCATGGCATCGTGCTAAGTGAAATAAGTGATCCGGATGCTGGTCCATATGTTCTACCGGTGGATAAGTTATTCGGCATGTGTTACGATGCTTTCGACGACTTGTGTGAGCAAAGACCTTTATGTAGCTAGTATATGAACCGACTTGTGTGGCGGACACGATATTTGTGACTATGTGAAATGGGTGCTCGTCTTATAAGTTTTATCAGTGGCTGGGTAATCTAGCATGTGTTGCGGATACTGACGACTTGTGTGGCGACTTGAGTAGTTATGTAATGAATAGCTTGTGTGAAGCGGACTTCGTGAATGTGAATAGCTCGAGAATGAGCTCCTATGTGATATGTGATAAGTGGTGGCTTCGGCTAAATACCAGTTGTAGCTTCGACTACATGTAAGTGTGGCACTATGTGCAAGACTTCTGAGTATCCTTTAGCATTCCACATGGCCCAACGGGTAGTTCAATGAAATAGCAAAGTGTGGAAGCATGTGGGTATGCTGTGAATTGGAACAGGTATGTATGTGAAACTCCTAAAGAAGGAGATCAATATGTGATGAAATATTATTAAAGATGTGAATGAGTTGGTATGAATGTATTTGGTTTGCATGAACATTGAAATGAATTAATTTTTGAAATTCATATCTAGTGTATAAAAGGAATCATGAAAGAGTAAAATTGGCAACAAAACAGTTTTGGACAGCAACAGTTGTGTGACTTTGAAAAATCACCAAAAATGGTGGAAATCAAATTAGAGATTGAATAAGATATGAAATTAAATCTTATTGAGTCTATTTTCGTATAAAAGGAACAGTGTAAGCAAAAGAATTTCATATTATGAGATATTTGAATTCTTGTGAGACAGAGTCAGAATGATTTTGGAATCCCCTACTCTGATTTGAGAAATTAATTAAAAATTGTACAAAAATAATCATGGGATAAAATTTATATGATTGAATTTATTAATGAGTCTATTTTCAATATAAATGAATGGTAACGTCATTCAAGTTCTTTACAATGATTTAATTAATTTTTAGTGAAGAGGTGTTGGAACTATCAGACAGTAAAATAGGGGATAATTTAAAGAATAAACTGTACTTATTGGCTAAACCAAAAATTCTGAAAATTTTATGGTAAAAATATATGCGAGTCTAGTTTTAGGTAAAATTAATAGATCTTAATTTGGAGTTCTTTACCTTGAGATATAAATAATTTAGTGACTGTGATTTGAGTAGACAACTTGAGATGAACACGAGTAAATAGTGGAACTATGTGCAATTATGATTGTATTATCTTAAGAACATATTGTGAGAATTAGTAAAAGCATGTTAATAAATTGCTTATTATTTACATACCAACTTACTAGGCTATATAGCTTACTTCGTTTATTTTCTGTGTTTATAATGTCCTCAGGTTAGCTCGGGTTGGAAGTCACCGGAGAACCTATCACACTATCAAACTAACAAATTGGGTATTAATGATTCTTACACTTAAGGTCATGGCATGTATAGGGGACTTGGTTATTTTTGTATGTGTCGCCTAAAATGTTGGCCTATGTTATTTGATAGTTCATTTTGTATAAGGCCATTGATGTTTGCTATTATTGATCAAGTTATATGTTTATGATGATGCAATTTATGAGATGCATGACTAGGTTGAATGAGTGTGTGATTAAAATTGAAAATTTTTAAATTTGGATGTAAATTTTATGTCTCAGTTTAGTACAACTGTATGTGTTATGTTTCGATAATACATCGTACCCTGTTCCGACATCAAACATGGGTAAGGCGTGTTACAAAGACATTAAAAGATGAGCTCACCCATGTTCTTGGTATTATGTGAATTTCTTGACTAACATGATTGGTGAAGTTGTGTTTTAGGCTATAAGCCAAATTGCTTAGATGCATTATTGTATGTTTATCTTAAATGTAAATATATGGTAAGTTAAATTCCTATTATACGAACTTACTAAACATTAAATGCTTACTAGGTTTTCTTTTCTCTATTTTATAGTGCTCAGAAGCTCATAAGGTTAGAGATCGGTTGGAGTATCATCACACTATCCACCAATTCGTTTTGGTATAAAAAACAACCTTATTTTGGTATAATGGCATGTATAGGTTAACTTGGCCAATGTTGCAAGTACATGGTTGTTGTAATTTAGCCATTGGAACGACTAAAAATGGTTTGTTTTGGTATATTATTATGAGATTATATATAGATCATGTGTAATGCCTCAAATTTTGGGCCTAGAAGAAATGGGCTTCGCGTGCCGGAGGAATTGGAATTTAGTTGTGCATGTGAATAACATAAAAGTATGTCTGCTTTGATGGTTAAGGGTCTTGAGAAGTATTGGAGAAGTCTTGGGTTCAAACCTGGGCTTTAGCAAAAATTTTGGTTTTAATTGGATAAAACCGTGGAGGCTTGGATGTAGGCCTTTTTAAATTATTGTGTCAAAAAAATGACACAAGGAAACATGTGGTCTAGTGGTTGTGGTGTCATTAAGGTTGCAAGGGAGCCTGGGTTCAAGTCTTGGCTCTTGTAATTTGTTTTGGTTTCTCTTTTAAAGGAACATGGACTTTGGCCTTTAGACCTTTTAATTTATTGAAGGTAAAAGGTAACACAAAGAAAGTGGGTGATCTAGTGGCAAGATGGCGCTACATGTGTGGCAAGGAGTCTGAGGTTCGAGGCATGGTGTGCAGAATTGTATGTTTATTTTGCTGCTTGAGCTGGGGAGGTGTTGGAACTAGACTAGAACTCTATGGTTGAATTGGTCATAGGAATTTGAATTGAAATTGAATGGGGACTTGGAGTAAATCAAGGAGAAAATTTGGTGGAGGGATTGGTGGAGATTTTTAAGGAATTTGAAAATGGGAGAAGTTGTGGCCGAATTGGGTAGCTGGTATGTGCTTATTCGGCTAGGGAGTCCTTTTGTGCATTTTTGGCAATTATAAGTGCTTGGAAGGGATTTCTTTTCTCCTTTTGGCAAGTGG
Organism: Gossypium rotundifolium; assembly: GCA_025506655.1. Classification (NCBI taxonomy): domain Eukaryota; kingdom Viridiplantae; phylum Streptophyta; class Magnoliopsida; order Malvales; family Malvaceae; genus Gossypium; species Gossypium rotundifolium. The sequence continues at coordinate 130,581,453 of CP106724.1, read as the reverse complement.
TGGCCGAATCTTGTAGGTTAATTTTGGCGCTTTGCTATTTCGAGTTTTTGCCTCTTCGACTTTGTGTTTTCCTCTTTTCTTAAGTGGCTGAATACTTTATTTTTTTCCCTTGCACTGTCTTCTTTTTCTATTTTCTTTTTACTGTGGAAGCCGAATGCCTTGGTAGTCAATAACCTTATTTTTCTTCTCTTCTCCTTACCTTTTCTCTTGGCCAAACCCTGCTTCTTCCTTCCCTCAATTTCAATTCCTCCTTGGCCGAATACCCATTTTCCCTTTTCTCTCTTTTCTTTCGACTCTTTTTGAGTGTCCCTCCTTGTATTGCTAAAACTAAATACTCTTCTCTGATCGTTTCTCTTTGACTCAATGCATTACCCAACACTTATGTGTTACTCCTTTAGTTTGGAACTGATTCTACGGGTTGGTTGTAGACGAGGGGGTCTGACAATTGTTTGAAAGTTGGGGAAACAAGTGTTTTATTGTTGGTAAGGTCACAATAGTTGATTTAGTTTTCTGTCGGTTTCTTTTTGTTTTGTTTTATTTTGGTTAAATAATCGTTTTGATGTTTTAACCTAGGTGCGAGGATATTTGAGGTGCGGTTCGTTTCACAAGCAAGTGTGTAACAGTATCTTATATCCGATTGTCGGCGAGAAAGTCGATAGAGTGTGTAACCACACTCTTGATTGTAGATCGACAAAATGTCAAAAAGTCGAAGTACCGACGAATGATGCCACAAGAGCGTGCAATCGCACGTGTGGTAGACCGAGCCCACGAAAATGGGCGTAAGATGGTTGAGGCCATCATGAGCGTTCTCATGGGCTTAGGTCATTTTGGGCTGCGTTGGGGGCTGAAATTGGCCTGTGGGCCGCATACGGATTAAATTTACATATTGTGGTAAATGTTAGACCGAGCTGTATAGTCCACATGGCTAGGGTCATTTTTGGGCAATGGGCCGTATGGGCCCACTAGGCTGGTGGGCCTCACACGGATAAAATGCATGTTATATGGTTTCTATTGGTTTAAACTGTGCTGTTCGTATAGTCGAGGCTATTTATGGGCTAATTGGGCTACACGAGCCTGTGGACCCACTTGGGCCGAGTAATAGGCCTTAGGCCCATTTACACTGTTGTGACTATTTAGTTACCTAAGTCGCTCGAGGCGACGGTGGACCTTCTGTTGGGTCGTTGAAACCCTAATTTGTAAAAATTACCAAAATACCTTCGATTTGTAAAATTACCAAAATACCCTCGTTTGGTAAAATTACCAAAATACCCCCGATTGGTAAAATTACTGAAATACCCTCGATTGGTAAAATTATCGAAATACCTCGATTTGTAAAATTACTGAAATACCCTCGATTTGTGAAATTATCAAAATACCCCTGATTTGTAAAATTACCTAAATAACCTCAATTTTGAAATTATCAAAATACCCTTAATTTTTAAAATTACTAAAATACCCCCGATTTGTAAAATTACCAAAATAACCTCAATTTTTAAAATTACCAAAATACCCCTAATTTATAAAATTACCGAAATACTCTCGATTTGTGAAATTATCGAAATACCCCCGGTTGGCAAAATTACCTAATTTCTTCTGTAGGGTAGGATTACCGAAATACCCTTGTAAGGTAAAATTACTGAAATACCCCTGAAAGGTAAGATTACCGAAATACCCTTGTAGGGTAAAATGACTGTTTTGCCCATGTGGGTAAATGACTAACTTAGACTATGAATTTGACTAATTTGACTGTGATCGTATGACTGCGTTTAAACTTGACTGTGGTCGTGTGACTGATATGCTTTTAATATATGTCTAAATGACTATTACTGGGCATGGCCATTTTGCATACAAGTGTAATGATTGAGCATGGCATACACGACATATTGCATGGGGTTGGGACATTGATATGGAGGAAGTTCTGATAGGGTCGTATGGGTTGCATGGGACGACTGTGGATCCAGTATTGATCTGTTAAGGTCGCACGGGTCGCATGAGACGACTATGGACCGACGGACGGCTTAAAGCCGCATAATCTGATTATGGCTCTATGCCAACCTAAATATGGCTCTGTGCCATCTTGATTATGGCTTTGTGCTAATCGTATTTACTCGTGGCTATGTGCCTAACATATATATTGATGACTCTGTGTCGATCATAATTACCCGTGGCTGTGTGTCGATCATATTACCGTCGCTAATGGCTATGTGCCAAACTTATTGCAGTTACCGATAGCTTTGTGCCATCCTGTTTATGGTTTATAACCATTTTTTTATAGCTTTTAGTCATTCTATTAATTGGCAGCATTGCTGCGATATTTATGGCTTTTAGCCATTCTGTTCACGACGCCGAACTATTCTGTTGACTTAGTGTTGCAATCGGTGCTAAGTTTGGTGTGTTGGCTGGGTGGGTCAATTTTATCCCTACAGGAGTGTAGGGTTGGTACGGGTGATGTGTTGGCTGGATCGGGGTGGGATGCATCCTCATATTGTTGCATATCTATTTATGAGATTTGTCATTGTACTAGGCTTAGGGCCACTTGTTCTGTTAGTAGTTTGGGCTAGGCTCAATTGATTCTGTTATGGGCGGCGACCCAAATGATATTGTAGTGGGCTTTGGCCCATGTATGATCTGAATTGAATGCATCTTATTCTTGTTAAAGGGCTTTGGCCCGGACTATTTGATTTCTATTTACATATCTTGTTGTTACTCTAATAAAGGGATTACACACTAAATTTTTGTAAACTCACCACATTTTTAAATGTGTAGGTAATCCCCAGCGTTAGTAGGATCTGTGCTGCGAGGGACTCGGAGGTGACCACACGACTGTAACTGTTATGCTTTAGGTTTTATATATGTTTTACATTTTATTTTGGGTTTTAATTTCTGTAATAAGGCCTCTCTGGATTTAATTCTGAATTTGGGATTTTGTTACGTTTTATATCATTGAGCGTGAGCGAGTTTTCAACCCAATTACTATTTTAAAAAACATACATTTTAAACTTCTTTACCTTAAATTAGCTTCCGCAACTAAAAGAGATTTTTAAGGAAGTTAATAACGTTTTTAACAGTGATTAACTTTTCGATGAACCACGTTTTGAAATTGAACGAACAAAAACTAAGACATTAGTTTTTAAATATTAAGGAGAGTTTTCAATGAAAGCATGATTTTCGAAAAACACTCCAATGTGACACGCCAGATTCGGGCCTAACTTCTGGGCCGGGTATCGGGTGTTACATCATGCTAAACATATATGTATGTGGTTGGTTATATTGAATTAGGGTAAAATATAAATCTTTACTAAATGATAAGTTTGATCATATGAATGTATGTGGTACTATTTCATACATGTTATTGATGTTTGTTTGATTTATATGACTTGAATTGGTTGGAAAATATATGCAAATATTGTTCTAGGCTAAAGGATAAATTTGGGTGAGAAATAAGCTAAGAAACGGCCTTATTTTGTCCACACGGGTTGACACACAGGCGTGTGTCTTAACCGTGTGTGACACATGGCCTGGCACATGGACATGTGGTTTGGCTGTGTGTCTCATGCATCTTAAAATTTATAAACAGAATGCTCAGAATTGGGCACATGGACAGAGACATGGAATGTGTCTCAGCCGTGTGTGCTACACAGCCTAGAACACGGGTGTGTGTCTTGGCCATGTGAAACCTGCACCTATTTTGTGAAAATTGAATTGACCACACAGCCTAGCACACGAGCATGTGGCTGGCCGTGTGGCACAAGTCAGAGAGTTACACGGGTAAGGACATGGCCTGGGACACAGACGTGTGCCTCATATCGAATGTCCACAAGGCCTAAGACATGGCATGTCACATGGCCATATGAGCCACACGACCTACTTACACAGGCGTGTGGACTAGTATTAAAGAAATTTTTTTAAATTTTGTGAAAAATTCTCTGAGATCCCAATTTAGTCCCGACTTGATTTTAATGTTTTAATTAGGCCTCGAGGGTCCATTCAAGGGACAATATGATTAGTTTCGGTTATGAACAGTAAATGACATGAATTACATGAAATTATTCTGTAAACTCAGGAAATGCTCTATAACTCTGTTCCGGCGACAGATAGAGTTATGGGTGTTACAATACTCATCCCATTCTATATCTATTAACTAGACATTTAACCATTCACAAAACAAACACTTATCAAAGCTTGTAAACATAAAATATAGCATGTTACAATCCATTTGAGCAACTTATACAATTTCCATTAGCTTCCCATTGTACATCATTTAATAAACAATTGACATTCACATTTATACTTTTCTTCACCTTGATCATAGAACAAACCACATTCAAGATAACACAACCATTTAGCAAGGCTTATAAACATATCATCTTATGGTCATGAACAAGTGTTATGCGCATATCAAAACATTATCAACCAAGATGACACTTATACATATTAAGCCTATTTCATTGACTTACCCTTTAACACCAACTTTAATATCATTTTCATATACCAAAACCTATACTACCAAATCATTTTCAAAGCCAAACAATTTTATAATTCCAAACCAATTATATCAACCTGTGGAACATTAGGACCTAGTTATTCACTTGTCACAAATGTGGCTTATCGCAATGCAAATTTACACATACTCATTTGCACAACTTACCAATTCATCCCAAAGTCCATATCATCATTAGACCAAGCTTATATTCATTCAAAACCACATAATTACAAATCCAATCCTATATACATGCCACATAACGAAGACTGGAACAAAGAAAAGTGTACCAAAACAGAGGTTGAATAGTGTGAGCTCCAGATTGATCCAACTAGCGAGTTTCGAAAAATAACCTATAAAAAGATAGAAAAGCAAACAAGATAAGCATTATGAATGCTTAGTAAGCTCATATGAAATTTACACAACGTACATTGACCTTAAACTAAATTAAACTATTAAACCAATTTGGTAATTAATATGCCATCCTTGTTTTCCTTTTACTTTCGAATACATCCCCACAAAAACAACAAATAGGCTAGTTTATTTATACATCAAGAACTGCTGATGCAAAACACTTATACAACAATTTAATATAGCAAACTACATGATATCCAAATTCATGCTCAATTTATAAACACATGTGCTTAAATTCTCTTTCACATCGCATTCAATCATGCTCGTTTTGCAACATTACAATTTAATACATTCAATCTTTTTGTAACGCCCCAAAAACTCAGCCTAGAAGTTTAGACCGAATCTCGGAGGTTACATTGATCAATGAAGTGATCGTAGGTAAAATTTTAGTTTAACTAGCTAGAAAACAAACAGTATTTAAGTTATTTAAAACTTTCTTTTGTAAAATTCTGATATTACAAAAAAATTAGTCCAAAAGAGGCTTACGTACATAAAACCCAAAATTCATACCACAATATTCAAAATAAAAAAACAATTCAAACCGTTTATATATAAATGTGGAATTTATGAAAATACTTTTAAAGTTGACTCTAAAACGTCGCTATCTGAGACCTCCAATATGCCAAGTCTAGCTACAAAAAAACGAGGGTACTTGCAAAGTAATAAACTACGTAGGGTGAGCTACACGAGCTCAGTGTGAGTTTTAAAACGATAGATAAATAAACACCAAAATGTCACAAATATAAAAAATAAAGCTCAATAGCAATCCGATATATGAATAGTCTTCAAAAACAAATCAAACGTGTCACTACTGAAACACCTCAATCTATAAACAATTAGTCTCGCAATCAGACAGACAAATAGAATGCAGAATGAAAGCAACAAGTGATAAAAACCCACCTAATCAGCCAAACACCTCTCTGTCCCCCAATCACACCCCAAAAAGAGATAATTAAGCTCATCCAACCATGCACACCATATAGGACCTCGAAAGGCCCATCCAACCCTACACACCAAGTATGTGGACTAATACACTCAAATATTAATATGCAGTAGAGGTGACATGTAACACCCCTAACCCGTAACCATCATCGGTCTAGGGATAAGAAGTGTTACCGGATATAACAAAACATTTACGATCAATTCTCAAACATAAATACATCATCATCATATCATAGCAAGTCATACACATGAAGTCCTTTTAAAAGGTCTACGAGACCCTAAAAATACATTGGGAAGGGGCCAAGACTAAATCAAACTCATATAAAATTTTACCCAAAACATAACATTTTTCAAAGTTACAGAGGTCACACGCCCATGTGGGTAGTAGTGTGCCTCTGACATCGACACACCGTGTGTCCAAGCCGTGGCAAGCAGCATACATACATCTTGACTTGTCCACACGGCCGAAGACAGACTCGTGTGCTTGACCCGTGGGCAACACTGACTTAATTCACACACCTGTCACACGCCCGTGTGTCTGGCCCGTGTGTGAGTCTGACTTAATTCGAATTACAACCTTAAGAGACACGGTCGAGCCACATGCCTGTATGCTCAATCGTGTGGGCAAATATAGGCCATTTACAAGGACAATTTGCCACCCATTTTAGGGTCAATCCTACAGGCACAAACAAGCATCATTTCACATGGCTTTATATACACCTCAAAACATAATCTAATACTACTAGCATATACATGCCATACTTATATTTGTACACATTCAAAAGGTACCAAAATATAGTTTGATAGTGTGGGGATGATCCTCGACAATCCCTGAGCTTTTCGTAGCTTTGATAATCTATAAAACAATGCAAACACACACAAAGTAAGCGTTCAAAAGCTTAGTAAGCCATATATAAATAAACTTATCATGTAAAACAAGTATAACTATTTCATTCACATAATATTTAGCATAACACAATAGCAAATTCATATTTCTTCTTTGGCTCCATTGTTTCTAACCACTTGCTTACCAACAAATCACATCCCTATGTATTTCATTAGATCATAGCACATTTGTATATAACACAACTTATTTCACTAAGTCCATACATATAACTCAATTCCACAATCTTACGTATACTTACTTTCCATATTCAAACTTTACATATACTTCGAATGTATCTGTATCAGATACACATTACACAGTCATTCAATTCTAGGAATGCTCGTTGAACCATTCGGAATCAAATAGGATACGCGGATAACTCAGAATACTCGTACAATGCCAACGTCCCAGACGTGGTCTTACATGTAATCAAATATCGATGCCACTGTCCCAAATAGGGTCTTACACGAAATCATATATGATGCCAATGTCCCAGACATGGTCTTACACGTAATTCTCAAATCGATGCCAACGTCCTAGATGTGGTCGTATAAGATATCACTTATTGGAACCCTATGTCATGACATATGTATCCTAACTATTCCTAAGGTTCGTACGGGACTTTTCAGACATTGACACATAGTCGAAACTTTCTCAGATTTCACATGTACATCCTCCATAGTTATTTATCACAATTCAATTTCATATAACATGAATAAATCAACTCAAACACATTTATTTGTATTTATACTTACCTCGTACGGATATGAACAGACAGAGACGACTACTCAACCACTTTCGACTTTCCCCGATCTAAATATATTTTCTTTGGTTCTTGATCTTAATCAAGCTTAAACCTAGGCCGAATGAAGCTTTTTTTTTTCTTTATTTTATTTTTTTATTTTTGGTGGTAAGATGATGATAATGGCTACATTATAAGCTTTTGTTTTATTAGTAATAACCTTATTAAATCATTTATTAAATTAGTCTTTTAATTATCATATAAAACATATATATAATAAGGCCATTAATGTCCATTAGCAATTTTAATGGTTCATTTACATAATAAGGACTTCATAGTTAATAAGCCATGTCAATTTGACATATAACTAATTAGAACACAACTTTTACCTTTTATGTGATTTAGTCCTTTTCTCAAATAACAATAAAATTAATTCACGAAACTTTCACACCTGCTCAATCACATACTGTAGACACTAAAAATAATATTAAAACATTTTTTTGACTCAAATTTGTGGTCGAAACCACTATTTTGACTAGGGTCTAAACTGGACTGTTACAATTCTCCCCCCTTAGGGATTTTCATCCTCGAAAATCTTTCCGTTGAATAGATTCAGATATTTCTCTCTCATAGCATCTTTGGGTTCCCACGTAGATTCTTCAGCCCCGTGCCATGCCACAATAATACTTTTACTAATGGAATTTTCTTATTTCGTAATTCCTTAATCTCGTGAGCTAAGATACAAATCGGTTCTTCTTTATAAGTCATATCAGATTGAATTTTTATTTCAGAGGGAGAAATTACATGTGAAGAATCAGATCTATATCATCAAAGCATTGATACGTGAAACACATTATGAATCTTTTTTAGCTCTGGTGGTAACGACAATCTGTACGCAAAAGGTCCAATATGCTCAATGATTTCGTACGGCCCGATGAATCTCGAACTCAGTTTGCCCTTACGACCAAATCGGAGTATTTTCTTCTATGGTGAGACTTTCAAAAACACTTTGTCCTCGATCTGAAATTCAATGTCTTTTCGTTTCAAATCTGCATAAGATTTTTGACGATCAGATCGCTTTCATACTATTACGGATCACTTTTACTTTCTGCTCAGTTTCTTTTATCAAGCCAACCCCGTGAATCTTATTCTCGCTGAGTTCTGACCAATACAAAGGTGTTCGACATTTCTTACCATACAAGGCTTCATACACTGCCATTTTAATGCTCGACTAAAAACTATTATTATACGCAAACTCAATCAATGGTAAATATTGTTCCCACGTACCTTCAAACTCAAGAATGCAACATCTTAACATATCCTTGAGAATCTGAATAATCCGCTCAGATTGACCATCCTTCTGTGGGTGAAAAGTTGTACTGAAATGCAATTTATTACCTAAAGCCTCTTGCAGTTTCTTCCAGAATCGTGAAGTAAACCTCGGATCTCTGTCAGACACAATAGATAGTGGCACCCCGTGCAATCTCACTATACCAGAAATATATAGCTCAGCTAACTTATCACGTACCAGAATAAAATGACCTAATTTCGTCAATCTGCCAATTACAACCCAAATTGCATCTTTCTTCCTCGGAGTCAAAAGCAACCCTGAAACAAAATCCATCGTCACTCTATCCCGTTTCCACTCAGGAATCATAATCGGTTGTAACAAACTGGATGGCACCTGATGTTCAGCTTTAACTTGCTCACATATTAAACATTTCAAAACAAACTCTGAGATATCCTGCTTCATACCAGGCCACTAATAAAGTTATTTCAAATCATTTTACATCTTGGTACTTCTCGGATGAACAGATAGGCGACTACTATGCACTTCTTTCAAAATCAAATTAATCAATTCTAGGTTTCTTAGAGCACATATTCGATCTCAAAATCTCAAACAATCATCAATATCAATTCAAAATTTAGAATCAGAGTTCAAATCACATTGAGCTCGTTTCACTAACATTTCATTATCAATTTTTGAGCATCACATATTTGCTGTAAGAACAACAATTTGCTTTTAATTCGGCCAAAACTGAACCATCATCAGACAAGTCTAAATGAGCATTCATTGCATGTAGTGCAAATAGTAATTTCTAACTCAATGCATCAGCAACAACATTTGCTTTACCCGGATGATAATCTATCACAAGCTCGTAGTCTTTTAACAGTTTTAAACATCTTCTCTGTCGCAGATTCAGGCCTTTCTGAGCCATCAAATATTTTAGACTTTTATGATCTTAAAACACATGTCATTTTTCACCGAAAAGATAGTGGCGCCAAATCTTTAAAGCAAACACAATCGCTGCTAGCTCAAAATCGTGTATCTGATAATTCTTTTCATGCGGTTTTAATTTTCTTAAGGAATAAGCTATAACTTTTCCTTCCTGCACCAAAACACATCCCAAACCGTTTAAAGAAGCATCACTATATATTACAAACTCTTTACCAGTTTCTGGCTATACTAGCATTGGAGCTTTGGTCAATAGAGTTTTCAACTGATCAAAGCTTTTCTGACACTTTTCAAACCACACAAATTTCACATCTTTCTAAAGCATTTGTTAGTCCAAAAGGCATAACTAAAAACTCATAATGCCCGTACCTCATTCTGAAAGTAGTTTTCGGAATGTCTAGATCTCTTACTCACAACTGATAATATCCCGATCTCAGATCTATCTTTGAAAACACGGTGGCTATTTTTAGTTGATCAAACAAATCATCAATTCTGAGCAGAGGATATTTGTTCTTAATAGTCACTTTGTTTAACTGACGGTAATCAATGCACATTCTCATTGTGTCATTTTTTTCACAAAGAGAACGGGAGCACCCCAAGGTGAGAAACTCGATCGCGTAAATCCTCTATCGATCAATTCTTGCAATTAAGACTTTAACTCTTTCAATTCTATTGGTGCCATTCTATACAGAGCTATTGAGATAGGAGTCGTCCTCGGCACTAAGTCAATACCAAACTCAACTTTTCGTACCAGAGGTAATCCTGGTAGTTCTTCAGGAAACACATTAGGGAATTCACAAACAACTGGCACAGATTCAACTTTCTTTTCAGTCACTTTCGAATCAACCACATAGGTAAAATAAGCTTCATAACCCTTTTTCACATAACTCTGAGCTTTCATTGCTGATATCACAACCGGTAATCCATTGAAATTATTAGATTCAATCTGAACTATTTCATCATTCTGACATCTCAAACCAATATTCTTTCATTTACAGTTCACAATAGAATCATGCAATGTTAACCAATCCATACCCAAAATTATATCAAACTCATCAAAAGGTAATAACATCATATCAGCCGGAAAATAAATATCTCGAAACATCAACGGACAATTCTTACACACTCTATCAACCAAGATACTTTTACCTAAGGGGTTCGATACTCTAATTACAAATTCAGTAGACTATACAGGCAACGTCTCACTGGATACTAAGTTCATGCATACATACGAATGAGTAGACCTTGGATCTATCAATGCAATTACAGAAGTATCATAAAGAGTAAATGTACCCATAAAAACAGCTGAAGACAAAGCTTCCTCATGAGCTCGAATGGTGTAAGCTCTGGCAGGTGCTCTAGCTTCAGATCTCGCAACTGCATCTTTCGTAGCTCTCTGGCTACCACTCATATTTCTTGTGTTTCTAGAAGGTCTACCCTTAGCTGAAGCATTATTTGACTTCGAATTCTGTACAATCTCTTGTTCAACAGACTCAGGATAATCTCGAATAAAATAGTCTAATGATCCACATTTAAAACAAGCTCGGTCATTCAATCTACAATTACCTAGATGTCTTTTACCATAATGTCTACATTCAGGTCGCTCAGATCGGACATTTCCAACACTAGCTATCAAAATACCAGGAGATTTGAAGTTCGAATGCAATCTAGCACAATCTCTATTCAAATGTCCCACATTATCCTTTGAACGGCTAAGTTCATCTCTAAATTTCGTTGGTACAGACTGAAATGATTTACTTGAGAATCTTTTTCTCACATCACTGGCTTCTGACTCAGCTTTTCTTTTATCTTTCCCGAGTGCTTCAGCTTTACATGCTCGATCAACAAGCACAATAAACTCTTTTATTTCCAGAATTCCAACTAGAAAACGGATATCTTAATTTAGGCTATCTTCAAACCTTTTACACATTATTGCTTCATTTGAGACACATTCTCGTGCATATTGACTTAATCTCACAAATTCCCATTCGTATTCTGTGATAGACATATGACCCTATTTCAGTTCAATAAACTCTTTTCATTTTTGATATATAAATCTCTGACTAATATATTTCTTTTGTAATTCATATTGAAAGAAATCCCTGTTAACTCGTTCTTTTGGAACAATAGAAGTCAAAATTTTCCACCACTGATAAGCTGCATCTCTTAACAAAGAAATGGCACATTTCACGCATTCCTCAGGAGTACAAGACATCTCATCAAACACTAGGATTGTATTCTCGAGCCAAAATTTAGCTCTCTCATCATCATCATCACTACTGGCCCTGAACTCTTCAGCTCTATATTTATGGATTTTATCGACCGGAGGCTTATTCAACATATTCAGATTCATAACCGGAGGTACAACAGAAGTTTGAGGAGGATTGGGTGGGGGGAAGGTTGTGAAATAGCCAGATTTGTTCTAATATATTGAGTGAACCACTCATTCATCATTTGGAAGAAGGCTTGTTTAGCCTCTCCTTCCTGGTCGCTAGTGGCCGGTCTATAATCAGATGGCATTGTCCCTTGAGTGGAAGCAGGATATTACTTTCAACATCATCAGCTACAGCTCTTTCGGGATCCATTTACTATACAAAAAACACATTTTATATGTCAGGATTTATCACACTATCATAGTTCATATATACGACATGTACAATAAGACTCACACGAGCTACATTAGTCCGAGAATCGACTAAACTGTAGCTCTGATACCAATAAAATGTAACACCCTTAACCCGTAACCATCGCCGGTCTAGGGTTAAGAAGTGTTACTGGGTATAACAGAATATTTACGATCAATTCTCAAACATAAATACATCATCATCATATCATAGCAAGTCATACACATAAAGTCCCTTTAAAAGGACTACGAGACCCTAAACATGCATTGGGAAGGGGTCAGGACTAAACCAAACTCATATAAAATTTTACAGAAAACGTAACATTTTTCAAAGTTACAGAGGTCACATGCTCGTGTGGGCAAGCCGGGTGCCTCACACGGCATCAGACACACCCATGTATCCAAGTCGTGGCAAAACAGGGCATACATACTGACTTGTCCACACGGTAGAAGACACGCCCGTGTGCTTGACCCGTGGGCAACACTGACTTAATTCACATGGCCTGTCACACGCTCATGTGTTTGGCTCGTATGCGAGTCTGACTTAATTCAAATTACAACCTTAAGAGAAACGGTTGGGCCACACGGCCTTGTGCTCAACCGTGTAGGCAAATATATCATTTCATACTCCAAAAGCAACCAAAACATACCAAAATGACCATCTTTTCTAACCATTCATGAACCTATCAAACATATCATCTTGTGCACAATTTATCTCATAACAACCTCAAATACTTCTATGTAAAATCCATCCAAAACTTATTAACTCAATGTACCAACCATTCATCATAAATATACCAAAATTCCGTCATCAAGACTTAGATTAAAATATACCATATTCACATCCATTAACAAGCCATATCACATGGCTTTATATACATCTCAAAACATAATCTAATACTACTAGCATATACATGCCATACTTATATTTGTACACATTCAAAAGGTACCAAAATATAGTTCGATAGTGTGGTGATGATTCTCGACGATCCCCAAGCTATCCGTAGCTTTGATAATCTAAAAAAAATGCAAACACACACAAAGTAAGCTTTCAAAAGCTTAGTAAGCCATATAAAAATAAACTTATCATGTAAAACAATTATAACTTTTTCATTCACATAATCTTTAGCATAACACAATAGCAAATTCATATTTCTTCTTTGGCTCAATTGTTTCTAACCACTTGCTTACCAACAAATCACATCCCCATGTATTTCATTAGATCATAGAACGTTTGTATATAACACAACTTATTTCATTAAGTCCATACATATAACTCAATTCTATAATCTTACATATACTTACTTTCCATACTCAAACTTTATGTAATAGCCCGATTTAGACCTTAATCGAAACAGTGGTTTCGGGGCCACGAATCTGAGCCAAAAAATTATATTTTAATATTATTTTTTGTGTTAAATACTTATGATTGAGTATGTGCTAAAATTTCGTGAATTTATTTGCTCTTTGATGTGCTTATGTAACACCCCAAACCCGGCCCATGAGGCCTGACCGGATCTGGTATGTCACGGAGTAAAATAATTTGAAACATTTTGAGTTTCTGGTGAAAACTTGATAAAATATGACTAAGGTATTAAAACAGGGTTTGATAAAACTCAGTTGGGATTATTTTTATAAACATGGTCGTGTTGATAAACCCTTTGAAAACGTTTGATCATGTAAAATTTTAAAATCATCAAAGTTATAGTAGACTTGGTGTATTTTGTTGCAGATGGTAACATTTTGAAAACTTCGTAAAAGTTACTTAATTTGAAAATGTTGCTTTTAATCGATTTACTTAACATTTATAATTTCATTTTTGTAATATAGTATAAGTAAAACAACTAATTAAAACATCCAAATAATAATTAGCGGCCTTATTACAACCCAAATTAAAAATGTAGAAAGTAAATAAACATGAACAGAATTAAATAAAATTCCAAAAACTAAGGAACAAGCATGGCCGCCTCGAGTCCTCTCCGGCTCCATCTTTGCAATCTACTCATCTGCAAAATAATTTGGGAAGGGGTGAGTCACCAAGACTCAGTGTGTAAATCCCCCACCCGAAAATGTAACTCATACACAGATTATTAACAAACATGCAAATATGCAACCCCACTAACCATCCGTTCTCCTTTAACTACCCCGTGTGGTCAAAACCACTGGTGGTCAAAACCACTGGTGACTAGAGTCACAAATCAAATGATGGGGCCAACCCATCGTGTGGTCAAAACCACTGATGACCATAGGTCACAATTATCATAATGTGGTCAAAACCACTGGTAGTACCAAACCACTGGGACTTAGTCACAATTTATCATCGGTGTGGTCAAAACCACTAGTGACCGAAGTCACAATTAATCTGATGGGGCCAACCCATCTTGTGGTCAAAACCACTGGTGACAGACCATAGAAATCATCCCCCTCCTCTCATCAATCCCACCATTATCATGCTTACATAACAAATGTCATAATCCCATATATCATGCATTTATGTATAGCATATCATCCAACAGCATATGATGGCATACAAATCATATATCATAGATCACGTGATAGGGGACTTACCTGGAATCCATGCTTAAGCCCACAAGCAATTCACTACCATAATGATTAAAAGAAACAATATAGCAATGTTAATTAATAAAGTGTGTAAAGAGTTTTACACACCTGTTACTAACACGAATCCTAGATCCCGAAGTTCGATCTACTGTGCTCTATCCCT
The DNA here is from genome assembly GCA_025506655.1 of Gossypium rotundifolium. Taxonomy (NCBI): domain Eukaryota; kingdom Viridiplantae; phylum Streptophyta; class Magnoliopsida; order Malvales; family Malvaceae; genus Gossypium; species Gossypium rotundifolium. Next base: position 130,566,405 of record CP106724.1, on the reverse strand, counting down.
TGACCCTATATTCGGCCAATCACCAAAGTTAGTGCCATGGGCCTATTCGGCCAAAATAGTAATCCCAAGGACTAATCGCACCTATAATCCAAATATGGCCCTAGGCCGAATCTTATCATTACTTACCAAGGCAAAATCGAAATCCCGGAAAACCACTCTTATCTTCTAAAACTGTCGAAATCCCTATATATCACTTTGTTAAAATCGGCTATAAGCAAATCTATGGACAGTGGCCTATGGCCGAATACCATATTGGCTTACCTTGCAGAATTGTGACCACGAAAGGCTCCCTCAATGCACCTTGCCGTTAGCTACACACAAACATACGCTATTATAACCAAAACCATATTCGGCCACTTACCAAGGCTTGTTTCCCAAACTTTTGGCACACAAAAAGGAAGAGAAGAGAGACCGAATGCTTAAGAGAGGCACTTACCAACCTTTTGGAATCAATAGCACCTTAGTAGGGGGATTCGGCTTAAGCCCTTTATGGAAGAGATATTCGGCTAGCAACACAAATGGAAGGTGCAATTTTTTAGTAAAGAGAGGGGTAGGTTCTGGCTAAGTAGAAAAAAGAAGAGAGAAATTTTGGAGAATTTTGGCAAGTGAGGCTAGGAGAATTGACAACAACTAAATGAAAAAGAAGAGAAACTTGCTAAATGAATTTGACACACCTTGCTAATCACAAAACCGAATATGGATGGCCCTAAAGAGTCCCAAATCTGACCATCACCCCTCTCTTTTGTGATAATTTCAGCTTTTAATTATCAAAAATAAAGCAAGATTTATCTTACATTTAATCTCCTAACCACCTCATCAAACAAAAGTAAACTACTAACACTTACTCTTCCAGCCAAATTTTAGAGCAAAAATTAAGCTTATCCTTATCAAATTAAGAGTCCAAAATCAGGCCATTAGCTCACCCTCTTCACGCCAGTTTGAAAAAATAAAACCCCAATTCTTGCTCCTTGAGTACGAACATAGGACCTCACTACATGACCCTCTTATATCGCCCATGCCATTCCTCCCAATCGACTTTCATGCTCTTAAACCTCACCATTTAATTTTAAAGCCTTCATACCCTAGCCCCTTTCCTTAACGCCAAAAAGCCCCAAAAAACGCATCCCCTTGTAACTCCCAAGACTCGAACCAAAGACACCTTAATCGTCACCCCTAAGCCCTTAAGTGGCACATGAAAGCCACTACGGCAAGTTATTCCTTGTGTCATGCTTCTCCCGAAATTTTACTTAACCCCTATCTCACCTAATTCCTTCCTTTTAAGCACTTAAAAAGAAATTTCAGCCCTAAGTCTGACCTAGTTCGGGGTTATGACTAGACCCTAAAACATGTCTAGCAAACATAGTATTCATTTCTTCAAGCACACATATGAGAAAATAATTAAATTACAAACAACCCCTAATTTAGGATGTTATAGTTTTACCCCCTTAAAAAGAATTTCGGCCTTGAAATTACCTGGATAAGAAGAGTTGGGGGTATTGCTGCCGCATCACATTCTCGGGTTCCCAAGTGGCCTCCTTCGTACCATGGTTTCGCCATAGCACTTTTACCAAAGGCACTGACTTCCTTTGCAGAACTTTGACATCTCGATCCAAAATCTGTACTGGCTCCTCCTCGAAAGACAAGTCTGAGTTCACTTCAATTTCCTCAACCTGCACAACGTGTGAGGGATCCGATCGATAGCACCTCAGCATTGAAACATGGAAGACATCATGGATCTGGCTCAATTCTGTCGGCAACTCAAGCTGGTACGCTACCGGCCCCACGCGTCTCAACACTGTGTACGGTCCGATAAATCTAGGGCTTAGCTTGCCCTTCCGGCCAAACCTCAGCACCTTCTTCCAAGGTGATACCTTCAAAAAGACCTTATCACCCACTGCATATTCAACCTCTCTTCGCTTAAGATCAGCGTAGGATTTTTGCCTGTCCAACGCCTCCTTAAGACAAGCCCGAATTACTCTAACTTTGTCCTCCGTCTCTGCCACTAACTCTGGACCCAACATCTGTCGCTCTCTTAGCTCCGTCCAACATGTAGGAGTACGGCATTTTTGACCATACAGCGCCTCATACGGTGCCAGCTGAATGCTCACTTGATAACTATTGTTATAAGCGAACTCAGCCAAAGGTAGGTACTCCTCCCAACTACCATGGAAATCCAAAACACAGCCCCTCAACATGTCTTCCAACACTTGGATGACCCTCTCAGATTGTCCATCAGACTGCGGATGAAAAGCCGTGCTAAAATTCAACTTCGTGCCTAACTGTTGATGTAAAGCCTTCCAGAATCTCGACGTAAATCGAGGATCTCGATCTGAGATAATGGACACCGGTACTCCATGCAACCGCACTATCTCAGCTATATACAGCCTGGCTAACCTTTGAAGCGAGTAGTCAACCCTTACCGGTATGAAATGGGTCGACTTGGTCAACCGGTCTACTATCACCCAAACAGCATCCTTCTTACTGGGGTAAGGGGAAGCCGACTTACGAAATCCATGGTAATCTCCTCCCACTTCCACTGTGGGATCCTTACCGGTTGTAATAGCCCTGATGGAAATTGATGCTCAGCCTTACTTGCTGACATGTCAAACACTTGCCCACTAACTCGGTTACCTCCCGCTTAAGACTCGGCCACCAAAACTGCTCCCTTAAATCCTAATACATCTTGCTGCTTCCCGAGTGCATAGCGTACGGACTGCTATGAGCTTCTTTAAGGATTCGCTACCTCAAATCATCATCCTTAGGCATGCATACTCTCCCCTGAATGTACAACACTCCATCACTACCCAAGCTGAAATCTTCGGCCTCACCATTCTGTACTTGCAACCTCCGAGTATTCAAAGCTTCATCAGTCATCTGTCTTTCTTTGACCTTATTAATCCAAGACAGCTTCACTTATAATTCTGCCAAAAGGCTCCCATCCTCATAGAGACTTAGATGAGCAAACATTGCTCGCAAATCCGCTACCACCTTTCGGCTCAATGCATCAGCTACTACATTAGCCTTCCCCAGATGGTATTCAATTGAGCAGTCGTAGTCCTTTAACAACTCAATCCACCTCCGCTACCTCAGATTTAAATCTTTCTGAGTCAGGAGGTACTTCAGACTTTTGTGATCTGTGTACACTACCGACTTCTCCCCATACAGGTAGTGCCTCCAAATCTTCAAGGCAAATACCTCAACAGCCAATTCCAAGTCATGTGACGGGTAGTTAGCTTCGTGAGGCCTCAACTGCCATGACGCATAAGCGACCACCTTCCTTTCTTGCATCAACACACACCCTAAACCAGTATGCGATGCATCACAATACACAGTGAACTCCTTTCCTGCCTTAGGCTGAATTAAGACTGGTTATGACGTCCGGTGCGTCGCCCTCCTCTTGACGCCTCGCGGCATAGACCAAACCAGGTTGCCTAGCCTCAGTACCACCGGTACCTCCCCTCGGTGCCCCACGACCTCTGCCAGCACCATTACCTCCTCTTCCTGCACCACGACCTCTCGGAGGTTGTTGGTTATCCCTTCTATTTGGTGCACGATCCTGACCCTCTGATCTCAGTCTAGCTGCCTTTTTCAGACAGTCTCTAACTCGATGCTCCATTGACCCATATTCGAAGCATCCTCGGTTACCAGTCCAATATTCCCTCGTGTGAAACTTCCCACACCGGGCACACCTGGCGGCCATTGAGAATTGGTAGCAGTAGCAGGCCTAGCAGCTTGATCTGACCCACCAAACCTTGTTCTCTTTGCTGATTACCAGAAAACTTTAAAGATCCGGAGCTCCTCTTATTCCAGTTCCTATCCTGATTCCGCCTAACTGACTGCCTTACACCTTCAGCAAACTTAGACTTCTCCACTAGGACAGCGAACTCCCGTTCCTGCTGTGGAGCTATCATCATCCTCAGCTCATCTCTCAGCCTATCCTCGAATCTAACACAGTGTTCATGCTCGGTACCCACAATACCACGAGCATACCTACTCAGCCGGAGGAATTCGGCCTCATACTCCGCCACTGTCTTATTACCTTAAACTAGGTTCAAGAAAGCCTTCCGTTGTGCATCCACGTAACTAGCTCCTATGTACTTCTTTTGGTAGGCGGCCTTAAAGAATTCCCACGTGAAATCCTCCGCCATCGCTCCATCTCTTACGGTGAGCCACCACTAATATGACTCATCCCGAAGCAGAGATATTATGCCCTTCAACTTCTCCTCAGCTGTAAAATCTAGGTCACCCATGATCCTCTCAGTCGATTCCAACCAATACTCCGCCGCACTGGGTGCCACTCCAGAAACTCCTCTAAACACCTCCGCTCCGTTAGCCCGGAGTCGTTCAACCACGGATTTATGGGCTCCTGCACCCGCGCCTTCTTCGGCAACTCACTCCAATACTCATAATACAGCTTGAGATACAACATCATTACCACCGGTCTGATCTTGAAACTCAGTTTCCACCGCCGACAGATCCGGCATCTCATTTCCAGACCCATGACCAGACCCTGCTGGCTCCGACAAGGTCATTCTACCACTACCACAGCCACAGGGCGGACGTCCATGACCTCTTGTACTCATTACTCTCGTTTGCGTTTATCTGTTTAAGAATTTTATGCACTAGTACCTTTGTTTCACTTGATTATCCGCGAAGAAATTTTAGGATAGGAGTTTTAGGAGTGGTTCTTCTGTATTCATTCATGCACACAGTCCTTCTATTCATTCATTCAAAGAGACGTTGTAGTTTTCATTGTGATTGTTTTTCCACTACCTGGGGTATTTTCGTAATTTGTCCTACAGGGGTATTTTTGTAATTTTTCAAAAATAAAAGTTCTCGAATGATTTGGCCAAAAAGTATTTTGGAACTCTTAAATTCTTGGGGTATTTTGAAAAATTTTGAAATCCGGGGGTATTTCGGTAATTTTCCACAAATTAGGGTGAATTTGTAAAATTTAATAAATCAGGGACATTTCAAAAGTTGTAAAACTTTGATGGTTCTTTTTGAGAATTGCATTTTCCAAAACAGTGATGTTGCAAAGTTTTGAAAATCAGGGTTATTCTGGTAATTTTGTTGGTTAGGGGCAATTTTGTAATTTTACCACTAGGGGTATTTTGTTCATTCATTTTTTTCTTAAAATCAAGGTTTTAATTACTTCAAAAATAAAATGGCTAGTCCCTTTCGGGTTTTAGTTATCAAGTTTAGCCTGTGAGCATGTCGTCTTAGCTAGGACGAACCGTCACTACGCACCAGGTAGGATTCAAGTGAGTAGGAGGTGAGTCACTAGGACTGCTTAAATACCAGGCCCCCACCGAATCCAATCCTAGACATGCGTATAACGATTGTCACATCCCTTGCTCAGTGACAACTCATAGGGTTGTTTAAGGAATTATTAAATCTTATGCATTGTTTGTTGGGGTACGCTAACCCTAGGGTTCAACAATTTCTTATTCTAGTAGTCTACGTTCCCAATTTACCCTATCGATATTCACAAAAATAGATGTAATTACTTACAGGCGGATTGGTGCTGGGAGACTCGGTGCCATCTTCGTTCAAGCCATAAGCAGTTTCCCAAAATATTTCAATAAGGCCTACTAATAAAACAAAACATTTTGGGCCTTGGCCCCACATAGAGTTTTGAGCCTGCTCGACACCAAAATGTAACACCCAAACCCTGGCCCATGAGGCACGAATGTCATGAGTAAAATAATTTGAAACATTTTGAGCTTCTGGTGAAAACTTGATAAAATATGACTAAGGTATTAAAACAGGGTTTGATAAAACTCAGTTGGGATTATTTTTATAAACATGGTTGTGTTGATAAACCCTTTGAAAACGTTTGATCATGTAAAATTTTAAAATCGTAAAAGTTATAGTTGACTTGGTGTATTTTGTTACCCGATGGTAACATTTTTGAAAACTCATAAAAGTTACTTAATTTGAAAAATGTTGCTTTTAACCGATTTACTTAACATTTATAATTTCATTTTGTAATATAGTATAAGTAAAACAACTAATTAAAACATCCAAATAATAATTAGCGGCCTTATTACAACCCAAATTAAAATGTAGAAAGTAAATAAACATGAGTAATTAAATAAAATTCCAAAAACTAAGGAACAAGCATGGTCGCCTCGAGTCCTCTCGGCTCCATCTCCGCGATCTACTCATCGCAAAATAATTTTGGAAGGGTGAGTCACCAAGACTCGATGTGTAAATCCCCACCGAAAATGTAACTCATACACGATTATTAATAAACATGCAAATATGCAACCCCACTAACCATCCGTACTCCTTTAACTACCCGTGTGGTCAAAACCACCGGTGGTCAAAACCATCGTGACTAGAGTCACAAATCAAATGATGGGGCCAACCCATCGTGTGGTCAAAACCATCGATGACCATAGGTCACAATTATCATAATGTGGTCAAAACCCTTTGGTGGTACCAAACCACTGGGACTTAGTCACAATTTATCATCGGTGTGGTCAAAACCACTTTGGTGACCAAGTCACAATTAATCGATGGGGCCAACCCATCTTGTGGTCAAAACCTTTGGTGACGATCCATAGAAATCATCCCCTCCTCTCATCAATCCCACCATCATCATGCTTACATAACAAATGTCATAATCCCATATATCATGCATTTATGTATAGCATAGCATCCAACAGCATATGATGGCATACAAATCATATATCATAGATTACATGATAGGGGACTTACCCGGAATCCATGCTTAAGCCCACAAGCAATTCACTACCATAATGATTAAAAGAAACAATATAGCAATGTTAATTAATAAAGTGTGTAAAGAGTTTTACACACCTGTTACTAACGCGAATCCTAGATCCCGAAGTTCGATCTACTGTGCTCTATCCCTTGACCCTATATTCGGCCAATCACCAAAGTTAGTGCCATAGGCCTATTCGGCCAAAATAGTAATCCCGAAGGACTTATCGCACCTATAATCCAAATATGGCCCTAGGTGAATCTTATCATTACTTTACCAAGGCAAAATCGAAATCCCGAAAAACCACTCTTATCTTCTGAAACTGTCGAAATCCCTATGTCACTTTGTTAAAATCGGCTATAAGCAAATCTATGGACAGTGGCCTATGGCTGAATACCATATTGGCTTACCTTGCAGAATTGTGACCACGAAAGGCTCCCTCAATGCACCTTGCCGTTAGCTACACACAAACATACGCTATTATAACCAAAACCATATTCGGCCACTTACCAAAGCTTGTTTCCCAAACTTTTGGCACACAAAAAGGAAGAGAAGAGAGACCGAATGCTTAAGAGAGGCACTTACCAACCTTTTGGAATCAACAACACCTTACTAGGGGGATTCGGCTTAAGCCCTTTATGGAAGAGATATTTGGCTAGCAACACAAATGGAAGGTGCAATTTTTTTAGTAAAAGAGATGGGGTAGGTTCGGCTAAGTAGAAGAAAAGAAGAGAGAAATTTTGGAGAATTTTGGCAAGTGAGGCTAGGGAGAATTCGGCCAGCAACCAAATGAAAAAAGAAGAGAAACTTGCTAAATGAATTTCGGCACACCCTTGCTAAACACAAAACCGAATATGGATGGCCCTAAGGAGTCCCAAATCCGGCCATCACCCCACTCTTTTGTGATAATTTCAGCTTTTAATTATCAAAAATAAAGCAAGATTTATCTTACATTTAATCTCCTAACCACCTCATCAAACAAATTAAATGAAAGTAAACTACTAACACTTACTCTTCCAGCAGAATTTTAGAGCAAAAATTAAGCTTATACTTATCAAATTAAGAGTCCAAAATCAGGCCATTAGCTCACCCTCTTCACGCCAGTTTGAAAAAAATAAAACCCCAATGGTCGCTCCTTGGTTCGAACATAGGACCTCACCGCTTGCAGACCCTCTTATATCGCCCCATGCCATTCCTCCCAATCGACTTTCATGCTCTTAAACCTCACCATTTAATTTTTAAAGCCTTCATACCCTAGTCCCTTTCCTTAACGCCCAAAAAGCCCAAAAACAAAATGCATCCCCCTTGTAACTCCCAAGACTCAAACCCAAGACCTGCCCAATCGTCACCCCTAAGCCCTTAAGTGGCGCATGAAAGCCACTCTGCCAAGTTATTCCTTGTGTCATGCTTCTCCCAAAATTTTACTTAACCCCTATCTCACCTAATTCCTTCCTTTTAAGCACTTAAAAAGAAATTTCAGCCCTAAGTCCGACCTAGTTTGGGGTTATGACTAGACCCTAAAACATGTCTAGCAAACATAGTATTCATTTTTTCAAGCACACACATGAGAAAATAATTAAATTACAAACAACCCCAAATTTAGGATGTTACAGTTCTACCCCCCTTAAAAAGAATTTCGACCTCGAAATTACCTGGATCAGAAGAGTTGGGGGTATTGCTGCCGCATCACATCCTCGGGTTCCCATGTGGCCTCCTCCGTACCATGGTTTTGCCATAGCACTTTTACCAAAGGCACTGACTTCCTTCGCAAAACTTTGACATCTCGATCCAAAATCTGTACTGGCTCCTCCTCGAAAGACAAGTCCGAGTTCACTTCAATTTCCTCAACCTGCACAACGTGTGAGGGATCCGATCGATAGCGCCTCAGCATTGAAACATGGAAGACATCATGGATCTGGCTCAATTCTGTCGACAACTCAAGCTGGTAAGCTACCGGTCCCATGCGTTTCAACACTGTGTACGGTCCGATGAATCTAGGGCTTAGCTTGCCCTTCCGGCCAAACCTCAGCACCTTCTTCCAAGGTGATACCTTCAAGAAGACCTTATCACCCACTGCATATTCAACCTCTCTTTGCTTAAGATCAGCGTAGGATTTCTGCCTTTCCGACGCCTCCTTAAGACGAGCCCGAATTACTCTAACTTTGTCCTCCGTCTCTGCCACTAACTCTGGACCCAACATCTGTCGCTCTCTTAGCTCCGTCCAACATGTAGGAGTACGGCATTTTGACCATACAGCGCCTCATACGGTGCCAACTGAATGCTCGCTTGATAACTATTGTTATAAGCGAACTTAGCCAAAGGTAGGTACTCCTCCCAACTACCACTGAAATCGAAAACATAGCCCCTCAACATGTCTTCCAACACTTGGATGACCCTCTCAGATTCTCCATCAGACTATGGATGAAAAGCCATGCTAAAATTCAACTTCGTGCCTAACTGCTGATGTAAAGCCTTCCAGAATCTCGACGTAAATCGAAGATCTCGATCTGAGATAATGGACACCGGTACTCCATGCAACCGTACTATTTCAGCTATATACAGCCTGGCTAACCTTTGAAGTGAATAGTCAACCCTTACCGGTATGAAATGGGCCGACTTGGTCAACTGATCTACTATCACGCAAACAGCATCCTTCTTACTGGGCGTAAGGGGAAGCCGACTTACGAAATCCAAGGTAATCTCCTCCCACTTCCACTGTGGGATCCTTATCGGTTGTAACAGCCCTGATGGCAATTGATGCTCAGCCTTAACTTGCTGACATGTCAAACACTTGCCCACTAACTCGGTTACCTCCCGCTTAATACCCGACCACCAAAACTGCTCCCTTAAATCCTGATACATCTTACCACTTCCCGGGTGCATAGCGTACGGATTGCTATGAGCTTCTTTAAGGATTCGCTGCCTCAAATCATCATCCTTAGGCATGCATACTCTCCCCTGAAAGTACAACACTCCATCACTGCCCAAGCTGAAATCTTCAGCCTCACCATTCTGTACTTGCAACCTCCGAGTATTCAAAGCTTCATCGATCATCTGTCATTCTTTGACCTCATTAATCCAAGACGGCTTCACTTGCAATTCTGCCAAAAGGCTCCCATCCTCATAGAGACTTAGATGAGCAAACATTGCTCACAAATCTGCTACCACCATTCGGCTCAATGCATCAGCTACCACATTAGCCTTCCCCGGATGGTATTCGATTGAGCAGTCGTAGTCCTTCAACAACTCAATCCACCTCCACTGCCTCGGATTTAAATCTTTCTGAGTCAGGAGGTACTTCAGACTTTTGTGATCTGTGTACACTACCGACTTCTCCCCATACAAGTAGTGCCTCCAAATCTTCTAGGTAAATACCATAGCAGCCAATTCCAAGTCATGTGACGGGTAGTTAGCTTCGTGAGGCCTCAACTGCCGTGACGCATAAGCGACCACCTTCCCTTCTTGCATTAACACACACCCTAAACCAGTATGCGATGCATCACAAAACACAGTGAACTCCTTTCCTGCCTCAGGCTGAATTAAGACTGGTGTTTCTGTCAAGATCCTCTTCAGCTTATCGAAACTCTCTTGCTGCTTCTCAGACCATACAAATGGAACTCCTTTCCTCAGCAGCTTAGTCAACGGTACTATGATTAAGGAGAAATTTTCCACGAATCTCCTATAATATCCTACCAACCACAAAAAACTCGAATTTTCGTAACAGACTTGGGTGGTTTCCACTCTAATACCGCCTCAATCTTACGGGGATCCACCCTAATTCCCTCGGCTGAAACAACATGTCCTAGAAAAGTTACTTGCTTGAGCCAGAACTCACATTTGCTGAATTTGGCGTACAACTGTTTCTCCCTTAGAACTTGTAAAACCACATGAAGATGTGCGTCATGTTCCTCCTCAGACTTCGAGTATACCAAAATGTCGTCTATGAAGACCACGACAAACCAATCCAGATAGGGTTGAAAAACCCGGTTCATCATATCCATAAATGCGGTCGGTGCATTCGTCAACCCAAAAGGCATTACTAGAAACTCGTAGTGTCCATACCGAGTATGAAATGCTGTCTTATGGACATCAGCCTCCTTCACCTTAAGCTGATGGTACCCTGACCTAAGGTCAATCTTAGAGAACACCGATGCCCCTTTGAGTTGATCGAATGATCGTCAATCCCGGCAAAGGATACGGTTCTTTATTCTCAACTTGTTTAGTCTGTAGATAGTCTATACACATCCTCATTGTCCCATCCTTCTTCTTGACAAAAAGCACTGGAGCTCCCCAAGGCGATACACTTGGTCGGATGAACCCTCTATCCAACAATTCCTGAATCTGCCTTCAACTCTACCAATTCTTTCGGCACCATTCGATACGGAGCTATAGACACTGGCGCGGTTCCGGGTAACAGATCTATACCAAATTTAACCTCACGGTCCGGAGGTAGACCCGAAAGTTCCTCTGGAAACACATCAACATAGTCCCTTATGGTCCGGACATCCTTCACGATCCTTAGCTTCCAGAGCACAAACATGCACCACATATACTTCACAACCCTTCCTCACCATCTTTTCCGCCTCCAATGCAGAAACCAGATTAGATAGGTAATTTCTCCTTTTACCTATCATCACCACCTCATCACCTTCCACGGTCTTTATTACCATGCGCTTAGCTGTGCAATCCAGGCTAGCCTGATACTTTACTAACCAATCCATCCCGAGGATTAGGTCGAACTCCCGAAACGGTAGTTCCATCAAGTCAGCCAAAAACATGACCCCTTGGAGTTCTAATGGTACGTTTCTATAGAGTTTACTTACTTCTACAGAGTGACCTAAAGGGATTAATACAGTCATCTTCCTAGAAGTAAGCTCAGAGTCTAAATGCAGAGTTTCCACTACGCTACTAGCAATGTATGAGTGGGTTAAGCCAATGTCAATCAAGGTACTATAGGGTACACCAAAGATCAAGAACATGCCTGTTATGACGTCCGATGCATTGCCCTCCTCTTGACGCCTCGCGGCATAGACCAAACCAGGTTGCCTAGCCTCAGTACCACCAGTACCTCCCCTCGGTGCCCCACGACCTCTGCCAGCACCATTACCTCCTCTTCCTGCACTACAACCTCTCAGAGGCTGTTGGTTATCCCTTCTATTTGGTGCACGATCCTGACCCTCTGATCTCAGTCTAGCTGCCTTTTTCAGACAGTCTCTAACTCGATGCTCCATGGACCCACATTGAAGCATCCTCGGTTACCATTCCAACATTCCCCCATGTGAGACTTCCCACACCGGGCACACCGTGGCGGCCATTGAGAATTGGCAGCAGCAACAAGCCTAGCAGCTTGATCTGACCCACCAAACCTCGTCCTCTTCTGCTGATTACCAGGAAACTTTGAATATCCGGAGCTCCTCTTATTTTAGTTCTTATCCTGATTCTGCCTAACTAACTGCCTTACCCCTTCAGCAACCTTAGACTTCTCCACTAGGACAGCGAACTCCCGTTCCTGCTGTGGAGCTATCATCATCTTCAGCTCATTTCTCAGCCCATTCTCGAATCTAACACAGCGTTCATGCTCGGTACCCACAATACCACGAGCATACCTACTCAGCCGGAGGAATTCAGCCTCATACTCCGCCACTGTCTTATTGCCTTGAACCAGGTTCAAGAAAGCCTTCTGCTGTGCATCCACGTAACTAGCTCCTATGTACTTCTTTTGGTAGGTGGCCTTAAAGAATTCCCACGTGAGATCCTCCGCTATCGCTTCATCTCTTACGGTGAGCCACCACTGATATGACTCGTCCCGAAGTAGAGATATTATGCCCTTCAACTTCTCCTCATTTGTAAAATCTAGGTCACCCATGATCCTCTCGATCGATTCCAACCAATACTCACAAGACTGGTGCCACTCCAAAAATCCTCTAAACACCTCCGCTCCGTTAGCCCGGAGTCGTTCAACCACGGATTTACGGGCTCCTGCACCCGATCCTGCTTCGACAACTCACTCTAATACTCGTAACACAGCTTGAGATACAACATCATTACCACCGGCCCGATCTTGAAACTTCGGTTTTCACCGCAAGAATCGGCATCTTATTTCCGGACCCATGACCGAGACCTCTTGGCTCAAACAAGGTCATCCTACCTCTACCACTACCAGGCGGACGTCCACGACCTCTTGTACTCATTACTCTCGTTTGCGTTTATCTGTTTAAGAATTTTATGCATTAGTACCTTTGTTTCACTTGATTATCCGCGAAGAAATTTTATGATAGGAGGTTTAGGAGTGGTTCTTCCGTATTCAGTCATGCACACAGTCCTTCTATTCATTCATTCAAAGAGACGTTGTTGTTTTCATTGTGATTATTTTTCCACTACCCAGGGGTATTTTCGTAATTTTTCATACAGGGGTATTTTCATAATTTTTCAAAAATAAAAGTTCTTGAATGATTTGGTTAAAAAGTATTTTGGAACTCTTAAATTCCTGGGGTAGTTTAAAAAATTTTGAAATCCGGGGGTATTTCGGTAATTTTCCATAAATCAGGGTGAATTTGTAAAATTTAATAAATCAGGGATATTTCAAAAGTTGTAAAACTTTGATGGTTCTTTTTGAGAATTGCATTTTCCAAAGCAGTGATGTTGCAAAGTTTTGAAAATCAGGGTTATTCTGGTAATTTTGTTGGTTAGGGGCAATTTTGTAATTTTACCACTAGGGGTATTTTGGTCATTCAATTTTTTCCTTAAAACCAAGGTTTTAATTACTTCAAAAACAAAACGGCTAGTCACATTCGGGTTTTAGTTATCAAGTTTAGCCTGTGAGCACGTCGTCTTAGCTAGGACGAACCGTCACTACGAACAAGGTAGGATTCAAGTGAGTAAGAGGTGAGTCACTAGGACTGCTTAAATACCAGGCCCCCACCGAATCCAATCCCAGACATGCGTATAACGATTGCCACAACTCTTGCTCAGTGATAACTCATAGGGTTGTTTAAGGAATTATTAAATCTTATGCATTGTTTGTTGGGGTACGCTAACACTAGGGTTCAACAATTTCTTATTCTAGTAGTCTACGTTCCCAATTTACCCCTATCAGATATTCACAAAAAATAGATAGAATTACTTACCTGGGCGGATTGGTGCCGGAGACTCGGTGCCATGCTGTTCAAGCCATAAACAATTTCCCAAAATATTTCAATAAGGCCTACTAATAAAACAAAACATTTTGGGCCTTGGCCCCCCACAGTCGAGTTTTGAATCGGGCACTGATACCAAAAATGTAACACCCCAAACCCCGCCCATGAGGCCTGACCGGATCTGGTATGTCACGGAGTAAAATAATTTGAAACATTTTGAGTTTCTGGTGAAAACTTGATAAAATATAACTAAGGTATTAAAACAGGGTTTGATAAAACTCAGTTGGGATTATTTTTATAAACATGGTCATGTTGATAAACCCTTTGAAAATGTTTGACCATGTAAAATTTTAAAATCGTCAAAGTTATAGTTGACTTGGTGTATTTTGTTACCCGATGGTAACATTTTTGAAATCTCGTAAAAGTTACTTAATTTGAAAATGTTGCTTTTAACCGATTTACTTAACCTTTATAATTTCATTTTGTAATATAGTATAAGTAAAATAACTAATTAAAACATCCAAATAATAATTAGCGACCTTATTACAACCCAAATTAAAAATGTAGAAAGTAAATAAACATGAATGTAATTAAATAAAATTCCAAAACTAAGGAACAAGCATGGCGCCTCGAGTCCTCTCGGCTCCATCTCCATGATCTACTCATCTTCAAAATAATTTGGGAAGGGGTGAGTCACCAAGACTCAGTGTGTAAATCCCCCACCCGGAAATGTAACTCATACACAGATTATTAATAAACATGCAAATATGCAACCCCACTAACCATCCGTACTCCTTTAACTACCCCGTGTGGTCAAAACCACTGGTGACTAGAGTCACAAATCAAATGATGGGGCCAACCCATCGTGTGGTCAAAACCACTGGTGACCATAGGTCACAATTATCATAATGTGGTCAAAACCACTGGTGGTACCAAACCACTGGGAGTTAGCCACAATTTATCATCGGTGTGGTCAAAACCACTGGTGACCGAAGTCACAATTAATCTAATGGGGCCAACCCATCTTGTGGTCAAAACCACTGGTGACAGTCCATAGAAATCATCCCCCTCCTCTCATCAATCCCACCATCATCATGCTTACATAACAAATGTCATAATCCCATATATCATGCATTTATGTATAGCATAGCATCCAACAGCATATGATGGCATGCAAATCATATATCATAGATCACGTGATACGGGACTTACACGGATTCCATGCTTAAGCCCACAAGCAATTCACTACCATAATGATTAAAAGAAACAATATAGCAATGTTAATTAATAAAGTGTGTAAAGAGTTTTACACACCTGTTATTAACGCGAATCCTAGATCCCGAAGTTCGATCTCTCGTGTTTCATCCCTTGACCCTATATTCGACCAATCACCAAAGTTAGTGCCATAGGCCTATTCGGCCAAAATAGTAATCCCGAAGGACTAATCGCACCTAAAATCCAAATATGGCCCTAGGCCGAATCTTATCATTACTTACCAAGGCAAAATCGAAATCCTGGAAAACCACTATTATCTTCTGAAACTGTCAAAATCCCTATATGTCACTTTGTTAAAATCGGCTATAAGCAAATCTATGGACAGTGGCCTATGGCCAAATACCATATTGGCTTACCTTGCAGAATTGTGACCACGAAAGGCTCCCTCAATGCACCTTGCCGTTAGCTACACACAAACATACGCTATTATAACCAAAACCATATTCGGCCACTTACCAAGGCTTGTTTCCCAAACTTTTGGCACACAAAAAGGAAGAGAAGAGAGACCGAATGCTTAAGAGAGGCACTTACCAACCTTTTAGAATCAACTGCACCTTACTAGGGGGATTCGGCTTAAGCCCTTTATGGAAGAGATATTCGGCTAGCAACACAAATGGAAGGTGCAATTTTTTTAGTAAAAGAGAGGGGGTAGGTTCGGCTAAGTAGAAGAAAAGAAGAGTGAAATTTTGGAGAATTTTGGCAAGTGAGGCTAGGGAGAATTCGGCCAGCAACCAAATGAAAAAAGAAAAGAAACTTGCTAAATGAATTTCGACACACCCTTGCTAAACACAAAACCGAATATGGATGGCCCTAAGGAGTCCCAAATCCGGCCATCACCCCTCTCTTTTGTGATAATTTCAGCTTTTAATTATCAAAAATAAAGCAAGATTTATCTTACATTTAATCTCCTAACCACCTCATCAAACAAAAGTAAATTACTAACACTTATTCTTCCAGCCGAATTTTAGAGCAAAAATTAAGTTTATCCTTATCAAATTAAGAGTCCAAAATCAGGCCATTAGCTCACCCTCTTCACGCCAGTTTGAAAAAAATAAAACCCCAATTGCTGCTCCCTTGGCTCGAACATAGGACCTCACTGCCGCAGCCCTCTTATATCGCCCCATGCCATTCCTCCCAATCGACTTTCATGCTCTTAAACCTCACCATTTAATTTTTAAAGCCTTCATACCCTAGCCCCTTTCCTTAACGCCCAAAAAGCCCAAAAACAAAACGCATCCCCCCTGTAACTCCCAAGACTCAAACCTAAGACCTGCCCAATCGTCACCCCTAAGCCCTTAAGTGGCGCATGAAAGCCACTCTGGCAAGTTATTCCTTGTGTCATGCTTCTCCCGAAATTTTACTTAACCCCTATCTCACCTAATTCCTTCCTTTTAAGCACTTAAAAAGAAATTTCAGCCCTAAGTCCGACCTAGTTCGGGGTTATGACTATACCCTAAAATATGTCTAGCAAACATAGTATTCATTTCTTCAAGCACACACATGAGAAAATAATTAAATTACAAACAACCCCTAATTTAGGATGTTACAGCTTAATTTAAGAGAATGGACTAAATTGTTGAAGTGGTAAAAGTAGCATTTATTAAGTTGGATGGTTTAATTGATTTGTTTTCTTGAGGGACTTGCATGTCAAATTGACCTTTTGAATCTTTAGTGGACGTCATTATGGCTTTGTAATATATATTATATGTTTGTTTATGTGTTAAATATATAATAATGATGTAATATATTTTATATGTATATTATAATAAAACAAAAAGGAGAAAAGAGTTTGCATGTTCATCTTTTCATCTTTTTGACCGAAACTAAGAAGAAAAGAAAAGGGAAAAGCTTCAAGGGGGTTCGGCACTTGCATGTTCAAATAGGGTGAGTATTTAAACTTATTTTTTTATAATTTTGACATTATTGAGGCTATAGTAAGGTAATTTAGTTAACCCATATACGAATTTTTGAATTAGTTGCATAGTTGGAGTGTTGCCATGGATGAAAAATTGGGTGTTTATGTGGTTAAGGCTAGAATATGATGTAAGTATGTTAGATTAACAAGGTTTTCTTTGAAATTTTGATGGAATTTATTATAAGGAGGAATTCATGAAATGAAAATTCATGAAAGAACTAAATAGCAAGAAAAATGAAAGAAATGAATTGATATATGAACTATGGATATTCGACCATTGATAGGTGTGGTTGGAGTTTTGATATTTGGTGTTTTGAGCTATAAGGACTATATTGTAAACATAGTAAATGTTGGGGTTAAATTACTAAATTTCTAAATTATGTATTTTTGTTTTAATTGAATGAAATATGGGGACTTGAATAAGCTTAAGGAACCTTCGGCCATAGCTCCAAATTTGTAAGATTGGCATATTTGTATTAATTGAAAATTTGATTAATTTGTAAAAATGTAAAATGTGTGGGATGAAATGGAAAATTTTCCAATTGTGTGTTGTGAGCTAAAATGGATAAAATTTTATTTGAAAGAGCTCATTTCAAAATTTATTTTACATCAAGAACGGAAAGAACCAGAATCGAATCGGGAGAAGGCAAAATTAAACGAGTAGCCGGAAAATCTTAACTCATCAACCACCAACGTAAGTTTTAAGCAATTGGGTTAAATTGAAATTTTATTATATGGAAGTACAATTGTGAAGTAAAGATAGATATATTTGTTGGTAAATAGACGAATATGAGCTTAGTATTTCTTATTAGTTTTGAATAAAGTAAATAGCCGAATATGAGCTTAGTATTTTTATTAGTTTTGAATAAATTGAGTTAAACAATAAAGTATGGTTGAGATGTGGTTAATTATAGATTAGTAATGTATAATTATGGTATTGAATTGAAGAAAGTACATGGTTGTTTTCTAAAGCCGAATAATTTATAACTTCATTGGAGGGATAGATGGAATTGATCATGTATATCTATGATGTTTTATATTTTCTTTTAGATGTGATAATTTATGTCTATGAGAATAAGGTGGAAATTGTGAATGGAAGATGGCACTATGTGTGCGAGAAACGGGTAATGGCACTATGTGTGCGATACATTACCGAAAGATGGCACTATGTGAACGAGAAACGGGTAATGACACTGTGTGTGCGATTCATTACCGAAAGATGGCACTATGTGTGTGAGAAAGGGGTAATGGCACTGTGTGTGCGATACATTACCGAAAGATGGCACTATGTGTGTGAGAAATGGGTAATGGCACTATGTGTGCGATACATTATCGAAAGATGGCACTATGTGTGCGAGAAACGGGTAATGGCACTATGTGTGCGATACATTACCGAAAGATGGCACTATGTGTGCGTGAGATAATGGCACTAAGTGTGCGATACGTTACATGAGTTGCACTGTGTGTGTGGATTATCGAACCTCTCAAGGACATGAACCAATGAATGGATATAACCAAAAGAGATATGTAGGTAAGTGATGCATGGAAATTGAATAACGTGGTGCTAATGAGGTAAGTTGCTTTTGTATACTAAATTATGGAAATATGATAAATTCATTAACCTTTGAGCTTGTTTGAAATGGATATAGGGCTTGTGATCACTCAGTTTTGAAGATCTAATGAATATGATATTGTTGTATAGTAAAATGCTATATGTAATGCTTATACGAACCGGTTAATGATCAAGTTGAATTGATTAAAATTGTATATTGATTTGTTGGATATATTTCCTTTTACTTATAACTTACTAAACTATATTAGCTTACTGTACGTGTGTTTATTTGACCATTGTTTAGATCTTGAAGTCTAAGTGTGCAAATTTTAAAATACCGAGCACTAAGTGTGTGAAATCGGTCGTTATGCACTAAGTGTGTGAAATCGGATAAGGAGTACTAAGTGTGCGATTAATTTTTATATCTTGGATTGAATTTTCGGTAAGTAAAATATATATATGCATTGAAACCTATTATCGAAGGTTTGGAAGTTCGGCCTTTGGGATATGAGACGAGAAAGATCTCGAAAGGTGATATGAACTAAAGTCATAGTTATAAACCTTGGTTGTGAGTATATTATTCTGACTTTGCTAGTGTAGTGTTATAATGCATTATTGTTGTGAAATTGCTTATAACTTACTAAGCTTTCGAAGCTTACTTTGTGTATTTTCTTATGATTATAGAGTTTCAGAGACTTGCTCGGGTTGGAAGTCGAAGGATATCTCATCACACTATCTAGTTTTCACTTAGGTAAATGAATGCTTAAAGATTTGATTATGTGGCATGCATAGACTAGTTATGATATGGTTGGCTTTGAAATTATATATATAGCCATGCGAAAATGGCTTGATTATGATGTTAAATGGTTGCGTATTCGGTTTTGTCTTAAGTTAAATTTGGAAGTATGTTTTATGGTAAATATGTTTGTAATGTGGTTATATGATTTTGCAATGAAGCAGTTTTGGTTTAGCAGTGATGTGATTTTGAAAAATCACCAAAAATAAGAGAAATGGAATTAGAAAGTGAATATGATATATAATTAAATCTTATTATGTCTATTTTTATATGAAAGAAATAGAGTAGGCAAATGAATTTTATATTATGATATATTTAAATTTTAGTGAGACTGGTTATGAATGAATCCGTGATCCCCTGTTCTGTCTTGGAAAAATATTAAATATTTTACGAAAATAATCATGGAGCATAGTCTATATTCTTAGAATACTTAATGAGTCTATTTTTTATTGGAATAAATGAGAACATTAATTGAATTCTGTACAATGAGATAACTGAGTTTTTGTAAAGATAGGTCAGAACCATCGAACAGTGAAAAAGGGGAAACTTTAATGAATAAACTGTACTAATTGGCCACAAGAAAAATTCTGGAAAAATTATATTAAGAAGATATATGATTCTAGTTTCAAGAAAAAATTACAGATCTAAATTTTGAGTTTCATAACTCGAGTTATAGTTAATTTAGTCAACATGGTGCAGACGGACAGTTTTAATTTTTATGCCCCGAATTAGTAGTTAAGTCTAGTAATGCCTCGAGCTCGACTCCGGCAACGGTCTCGGGCAAGGGGTGTTACACTTTACATATAATTTGAATGTACCTGTATCAGATACACATTTCACAGTCATTCAATTCTCGGAATTCCCGTTGAACCATTTGGAATCAAATAGAATACTCGGATAACTCAGAATACTCATAAATGCCAATGTCCCAGACGTGGTCTTACATGTAATCAAATATCGATGCCACTGTCCCAGACAGGGTCTTATACGAAATCATATATGATGCTAATGTCCCAAACATGGTCTTACACGTAATTCTCAAATTGATGCCAACGTCCCAGACGTGGTCTTACACGATATCACTTATCGGAACCCTATGTCATGACATATGTATCCTAACTATTCCTATGGTTCGTACGGGACTTTTCAGACATTGATACATAATCGAAACTTTCTCAGATTTCACATGTACATCCTCCATAGTTATTTATCACAATTCAATTTCATATAACATGAATAAATCAACTCAAACACATTTATTTGTATTTAGACTTACCTCGTACGGATATGAACGGACAGAGACGACTACTCAACCACTTTCGACTTTCCCCTATCTAAATCTGTTTTCTTTGGTTCTTGATCTTAATCAAGCTTAAACCTAGGCCGAATGAAGCTTGTTTTTTTTTCTTTATTTTTTTTATTTTTGGTGGTAAGATGATGATAATGGCTACATTATAAGCTTTTGTTTTATTAATAATAACCTTATTAAATCATTTATTAAATTAGTCTTTAATTATCATATAAAACATATATATGATAAGGCCATTAATGTCCATTAGCAATTTTAATGGTTCATTTACATAATAAGGACTTCATAGTTAATAAGCCATGTCAATTTTACATATAACTAATTATAACACAACTTTTACCTTTTATGTGATTTAGTCCTTTTCTCAAATTAAACACACAAACAATAAAATTAATTCACGAAACTTTCACACCTGCTTAATCACATACTGTAGACACTGAAAATAATATTAAAACATTTTTCTTACTAGGATTTGTGGTCCCAAAACCACTATTTTGACTAGGGTCTAAACCAGACTGTTACATGACATATATGTCGATCTTGTGCAATCTTGGTAAAATATGTGCATGTTGTCAGTAGCGTAGGTTTGTGCAAGTGTACACAATCGTTATCACATAATAAGTAATTAGTGAGTTATCATCTCCACAGGGACTATCTTAGTGGTAAGTCACTTAATTTGTAAAATTATATTAACAATTTGGTAAATAAAAACACAATATAGTTGAGAAGTGGTGATTAAAATATATTAAACTAAATACAATGATCCCTAATGCAAATTATCCTAAGTATGCAAAATATATGAATGAAATAGATTTTAGTACAATTAAACACAATTTGCAACAATTATAACATAAATAAACTAGGACAATTACTTTAATTAAACTCAATTTATTATCAACATGCTTAATAACATTCAGAAAAACATTCCATGGCAACTCGATCTTTCATGAGTTTGGAAACCACATTAGGTCCTTTTGGAATCCTTTACTTAGTAAATACACATTTTATTGATCCTTATTTACTAAGGGTTTTTTAGCATTTGTGTGAGGCAACAGGGACGTGTCAGGTTTGAAACAGTTTAATCAAACAAATCTAAAAACTATACAGATAACAGAGCTTGGTCAGAGTTGTTATGCAACCTACAATTTAATTGGGTCAGGATCTAAATTGAGCATGCACATTTCAATTAAGTGTCCATTAGCCGTCATCTGGTCAGGATCGCTCAGCTAATTCATGTGCATTTCAATCACATATGAATGAAATATAGACTTGATTTTAATTGAAAACATGATCGATTGAGGCACAAACATTATAAGCATGAATCAAATAAATATTATTTAATCAAAGCAATCATCCTAGCTTAAATAAAATTAAGCTAACATTGTTGTAAATAAGAACAAAGAACACATAGCAAACATCTTTAGATTAAATTAAAGAAAAGATAGATTAAACCCAATTCAAATTGGTTGTCACTCAAGACTTTGACTGACGAGGCTCCTTCGTTCCTTTGCTTTGCTCCTTTGCTGATGGCTATCCAAGGTGGTCGACCAAGGGTTCTTTAAGAGGCTTAATTACTAAAATCTCTATGAAGAGATGATGCTAGGCGTGGGAATGGAAAAGGCTAAGAGAATTTGGAGAGAAGAGAGAATGATGAATGATGAGAATGAATGAGGAATGATTGAGGGATGATGAATGAGGGCATGAGAGGGTCTTATTTATAGGTGAGGAGAGGGGGATAGTTTGCTAAAAATAGTGGATGTTAACCTCTATAAATCTCCTCAAATTGTGGCAGGCCATGCTTAGTGGCTTTTGACTTGATTTTTGCTTGATTTTTAAGTAATTTTGGATGCCACACAACTCATGATTGAGACTCGATCAATCGTAAATCTTCGGGCAAATCTCTTATTTCTTTAACACTACAAGGACCTTGTGTAATTAAACCAAAAATAGTTTAAGTGAACAGCGATGTGTGGTCAAATATTGGGTTGACTTGGTCTCCAATTTGGACGATTTTTTAATCCAGCAAAGCTATCAGACTTGTCCAGAATAAATCAAGAAGTTAGAGGACCAAAGAATAAAATTTATCCAATTTAATTAATGAATTAAAACCTAAATTATTAATGAAATATTTTAAAATGAATTATTAAATATAATTTTATATTTTATTATTTAATTTAATCATGCATGGCCCACTTTATGTCTTAAAAATATAATATATTCAAATTAATATAAAACAAGTCATTTATTGCATGAAAACTATATAATAAAGCATAAATTCACATTTTAATAATTTCTATGTCCTAATTTCATATTTTCACATATTTCATTAATTTATTAAATAATTACTTAGTTTTAACAACGGATTAGAGTAAAAAGGTGATAAATTACATAGGAAAAATCACATATATTTTTCCGTTTACACACCCCCAAACTGAAATCATTGATCGTCCTGAGTAATGTTTATGCACAACAAAAGGTCTTGCTAAGGCAAAATTACTAATTGTGTAAGCAGCATCAATCTTTGTCCCATATTCATGCATTAATAACTTCATGCTTATCGATCTTCTTTATTAACAAGTAATTCATATGCAAACATTCCTTAAGATTATACTAAGCTTCAAAATATGCCAACATGAATCATAGTTTGCATGTATGTCACAGCCATAGATAACATTCTTCATTCAACATAATTTCCTATCAATCAAGCAAACAATCACAAGGCTTATTTATGATCCTGATATGTTGAACTCGGGACTTCCTCTCCATTAATGTAGGTGACATAATCATCAAATCAATAGGTCTTTTATAAGGTTGTAATAGGGCTCGGTTAAAGGTAGGGATTTTAAGAGATGGGACATTTCGGTTTTAAAAAAATCTTAACCTTTAACTTTGTCTTGGTTTTCTCATCATACAACTTTTTTCTTTAAATGAACCTTTGGAACACCCCCAAACTTATTTTGAACTCAAGCTCATACATTTTTCCTTTTTTGGAGACTGAGCAAACTTTTCTTCGCTTTTTTTTTTTTAAGCATGAACACATACATATTTATGAAAATTTCCTCAAATGTTGATCCCCAAGACAACTTTAGTTAAGATAGGTGCACAAAATTAGGAAAACTTTAAAAAGATGGTAATTGGCTTATAATGTAGGTTCATTGCAAAAAATAGGCCTTTAAGCTTAAAATTACAGTTTCAAGGGTCTAATATCATTGGGTTGGCTTGAAAAGGATTAAACGGTCAAGATATAAACCTTCATGCGTGTCTAATCTCAAGAAAGTTACTAAGTCAATTCTAAAGATATAAACCTTCATACGTGTCTAATCTCAACAGAAACTAAGTTTTCATGGAAAACATTACTAAGGCTAAGATCATACAAGCATTCCATTCTTCATGATAACATACTTTCACTTAGATAAAATCATCATTCATACTTGCATACAAACTATCTTAGTAACAAAAAAATATCTCAAAACATTCATTTATTAAAACATACTTATGAAAGAAATGATTGAAACATACTTGAAAAATTTAAAAGTTTGAGCAATTTATTTGTCTTAAACCCCTTTAAAAAGAAGCAATGTCCTCATTGCAAGAACAAAGTAATGAATGAAAACTGAACACCAAGTAGGGTTGTAAAGAAAGAGAGGTGAGTCATTAAGACTGCTTAAATACCAAGTCTTCCTAATAACCCAATCCTAGACATGTTCATTCCCATTACCATATCACTTAGTCTTGTTCTTTCTAAAGAAGTGTTAAGTTTGTTCATGCTTGCTATGTTTTATTCTGTAGAAATTAAATCCTAATTACTAAAGAAATAAATTCCTAAGGACCTAAAAATAATTAAATAAATAACAAGACAAGAATCCCCCCTTTTATTATTCTGACTCATTCCCCTTGTCTTCTTTAGCTCCATCGCTGCTTGCATAGTCAGTATCTTCCATCCATGTCTCAAAGATAGCATCTGGGAACTCAGGAACAAAAGTATTAGAGATATTCTTAAAAGTATTTCGAGTTGGGTCATCTAATTTTTGCATATTTCCAGTAAGTTTGTTGTTGATTGTGCATGAACTTGCACATATCCATCAAAATTGACAACTTCGATTTCCTTGAAGTACTTGCAGAAGTCGGCATGGGAGTTGTATTTTTAGGTTCAACACTTAGCTTGACTGGTTCTTCTTCTAGATCAACCCTTGGTTCAGGAATGTTCGGTTCCTTATTAGATTCTTCCTCTTCAGTGTTTGTAACTGAATTAGCTTCAGTTTTAGTTCCATCTGTTGACTCCTCAGTATCCAGCTCAGTTGGCTCTTCTTGCTAGCCTTGATTCAGCTCATGCACCCTCTCTACTAATCTTTCATAATCATAATTTCTAATGCATCTTTGAACATATCGCCCCTTAGATTTTCTTATGTTTTAACACGAGCCTTTAGGCAAAGTGAAGTAATTAACGATGGGAAATAAGCACTTCTTGCCTTCTTTTTAGCACAATCATGAATCTCCTTAAGGATAATTTTCCCAACATTAATGGACTTTTCTGTCAAAATTTCATATAACAAAAGCATTCATTCTATCGAGATGGTGGAACTATGTGAGATAGGCATAAAACTATAGCAAACGAAATAAAACCATACCTTTGCTATTGGTTTTAAGGATTCTTTTCGACAAGAATGGCTCCCATACTTTCTTATAATCCATTAGGATCCTGGATTTTTCACAACATCAAGCACTTGTTGAAAAAATCCCAATTGATATTGTTCATCATAGGGTAATACTCATCTTCTTCAACATCAGGTAAATTAAACAAATCATTGATGGACTTCGAAGTAAGAGGTACCTTTTTCTTTCGAACGATGACTTTAGTAGCATCTTTTATAGTCAAACTAGCATAGAATTCTTGAACTAGTTCATCATCAGGAAGTGAACGAGCACTAGAAAATCGTTCCCACTTGAGAGCATTTATTTTCTTTCTAATCTGTATAGGAACAACCATCAAATCATTACTCTTTAAGTCAAAACCTTTTTCCAGCATCATAGGTTGATGCTTGAAGATTGAATCAAATCTCTCTTTCACTTCTTCATCGATCAAAATCAGGTTTTCAGGAGTAGTCTTTGAAGATCTGGTTCTTTTACGAGACATGGTATCTTTTCCCAAAAATTCGGCAAAGTTTCTACACAAGAGAGAAAAGAGAAATTGAAAAAGTGGGTAGAACTTGCTATGGAAAAAATCTTGCGACGGCAAGGATGGTATGACGACGATGACGACGTGCGACACTAATGGCGGGGTGCGACGGCGACAAAGTTGTGCAACAGCAATGGCGGTGCTTCGATAATCTAATTATGGTGGCAATAGGGAATTTTGGCAAAAAGGGAAGAGAACTAGGGTTTTTTCAGGATTTGAGGTTGACGGCACAAAAGGGAGATTTAGGGATTTTTAGGGTCTAAGTAAATTGCTATAAGGGATATGAAAATTAGTAGAATGGATAGGGGTTTATATAGGGAAAAATTATGGCAACATATAGCAAAAATTTAGCTACATTAGGGTTACTTGGGCAACAAGTAATGGGTGTGACAGCAAGGCATGGATTTTTCCTTCCTTTTCGCTATCTTGGGCCTCAAACTCATACTGTATCTTACTAAAAAAAACTTATTAGTACTTGGGCCAAATTTGACCCCCTTTATTAACATAAAATATAAAATATAAATAGAACAAATAAAACTTAAAAATTTTAAATCTTAGTTAGAAAAATTTCTTCTTAACAAATTACATTAACTTAATTCCCAGGAAAGGTTGGAGGGGTCACAACGGTCCCGCTTAAGTTCCAATCTCCTTAGACAGAATTAATTAAATGTAATAAGTTAAGAAAATAAGTTCTAATTATTTATTTTTTTACAAAATGAGTTCATGAAAAATTAAGGGTCTGTTAATTTGAACGAGGATTCAACTCGCTCAACTTCACCATCCCAGTATTGTTTGAGACGTTGACCATTAACTTTAAATGTACCTCTATAATTGTTGTATAATTCAAGAGCTCCATAAGGATAAACTCGGTAGATGGTATAAGGTCCTTTCCATCGGGATTTAAGCTTCCCAGGAAATAACTTCAACCTTGAATTAAACAACAAAACCTTCTGACCTTCTTTAAACTCACGAGGTTGTATATGACTATCATGCCATCTCTTTGAACTTTCTTTACACATTCTGGCATTCTCATAGGAAAACAACCCCAACTCTTCTAACTCATCAAGTTGTAACATCCTTCTCTCACCGGCTTGCTTAAGATCAAAGTTCAACTGCTTCAAAGCCCAGTGAGCTTTATTCTCCAACTCTAATGGCAAATGGCATGCCTTTCCAAAGACTAACCGATAAGAAGTCATTCTTAATGGTGTCTTAAATGCTGTTCGATAGGCCCATAATGCATCATCGAGCCTTCGAGACCAATCTTTTCTTCTATGGCATACTACCTTTTCAAAGATACATTTGATTTCGCGATTCACTCTTTCTCTTGCCCATTAGACTGAGGGTGATAGGCAGTAGCAATCTTGTGCTTCACATCATATTTTTCAAGCAACCACTTAAGCCATTTGTTCATAAAGTGAGAACCTTCATCACTAATAATAGCTCTTGGTGTCCCAAATCGTGCAAACACATACCTTAGCATCATTTGTAGGGTATGCTTCAGCTTCAACCCATTTGGATACATAGTCCACAGGTATTTGTTCCCATACGAAGAAGGAAACTGGCCTAAGAAGTTAATGCCCCATACGTCGAACAATTAAATCTCCAAACTATTTGTTAAAGGCATCTCATTCCTCCTTGATATATTTCCAGTCCTTTAGCATTTATCACAATTCTTCACATAAGCATAAGCATCTTTAAATAGTGTAGGCCAAAAGAAACCTGTTGTAACACCCCAAACCAGGTCTATGCGTTAAGACGGGATTTAGTTTGTCACACAGATCGAACATCCTTTTAATTTTTCTAATGAATTAGGTGAAACCGTTCTACAAAACCTCTTGAAAGTGAAGTTTAGTAAAACCAAGAAAAGTGATTTAAAATCGATGAATTTAAGAAACATTAGTTGAAATCTTATCATTTAGTATTTAATTGTCAAAAACCTTAAAGTAGTTTTTTAAAGAGTTCAAAAGAATTTGAAAACAAAAATAGTTAAAGAATCTTATATGTTTTAAAAACCAAAGTATTTTAAGGAAAAATTATAGGATTAACATAAGCCCATATTAAATATCTAAAACAAAATTTAAAACCATTCACACATAAAAATCCATGAAATATTAATAAAGGCCTTATTATATCATACCCAAAATAGTAATTAAAAGAATTCACTTAATTAAAAGTTCATAGTTTATAAAACCCATGTTCGAAGTATGGCCTCCACGAAGTCATCCTCGACCCAAGCCTCAAATCAATTGCCATTACCGAGATGGATAATTAAACGGAGTAAGTTACTCAAAACTCAAAGGTATAACTCACTTACCATATCCATGGGCAGATCATCAAGTCATTATTTTGGGCTTGAGCTCATATCTAATTTAACAATATAATAAATAAAATGCATGTAAAATGAAATTCCCAACCAAACCTAATTTCCATCCGCTACACACCACCCGTACCAACCAACACACAGTGAGGGATCAAGTCAACCCACCGCCTTAACACACCAATCGTAGGCATAAAGCCATTTTTAATAATGTTGTGGTGCACCACCAAACTAGATTGTGACAAAGTCACCAAACTAGAGGCATTAAGCCATTAAAATATTTGTGGTAGAGCCACCGAACTAGATTTTGGCAACAGGCCTTTCTTCTCTTCATCATTTATCCCAACCTATGCAATCATGTATGCCTATTAATCTATATTCATATGATAATTTAACAAAAACTCATAATACATGTGAGTCTATATTTCAAATTATCATTTTGGCCCACAAGACAAAATAGCATATAGCCATTTACCAATCTAGCAAACTTTGGCCCATATATCGATCTAGCAGATTTTCGGCCCATTTAACGATCTAGCAGATTTTCGCCTCATTTAATGATCTAGCAGATTTTTGGGCCATTTAACGATCTAGCAGATTTTCGGCCCATTTAACAATCTAGTAGATTTTCGGCCCATTTAACGATCTAGCATTTTTCGGCCCATTTAACGATCTAGCATGAAATTTATTATTTACTGATTAACTCGTTGAGGGCATTTTTCATAAATTTCACGACTTTAACTGTTTTCATGCATTTCACAAAAGTGTTAATTATTACGCATTTTTTTATTTTACCGTCTTTACGATTTTATCCCAATACTTACGGTATAGTATCTAACCCGGGATAAGTGTGAAGTTACACACCTGGTTACTATGAGAACTAGATTTTCCCGCTCGTCGATACCTAAACGCATCACGATAAATTAAAACACTATTATTTATTTACAAATTGAATCTTAGAATAACGATCTAGGCTTTTACCCTCAGAATTTTGAACCACTTCTATTTACGGTTTCTCCCCGATTGTTGGTTCGTTACCCGATGAAAATCTAAGAACAAACCTGGCAGTAAGTCATGCATCAAGATGTCATAGTCATGCGATTTTAAGCTATATAGTCTTCGATCCTTAAGACTCACACATCGCGATATATTTGATGCATACGCATCCGGGACCTTTATATCCTTCAACACTGTACAGAACACTTCTTTCTCCGTCTTTGACATTGAAAAAATAGCAGGCGGCAATCGATATTTCATATTCGGAAGTGCTCGGGGATGAAGCTCACGCCGAATTCCCATGTGGACTAAATCAAGTCGACTCTGAAGATTATCTTTCGATTTTCCATCGACATTCAAAATAGTCCCAATGATGTTCTCGCAGACATTTTTCTCTATGTGCATGACATCAAGATTATGCCGTAAAATCTGATGCTCCCAATAAGGCAACTCGAAAAAAATACTTCTTTTTTTCCATAAGTCCGCCTCATTAGGATCATCCTCTTTATCAGATTCATCATCAGATTCATCCCTAGATCTTCTATTTCTTTGCGGGTTGGCCGGTTGATTCATCTTCCCATAAATGAAATTCATATCTTTCAACATTAAGAATATTTTGGATCCACCGATCTGCGAAGGAGCTGTTCTGAACTCTTCACTACCATCAAACTGAGCACTCTGAAATCTAAATGTATGATTTTCTGGTAACCACCGACGATGCCCCATGTAAGAGAACGTCTTCCCATTATATAACCATTGCGAACATGTCTGCGCAGCACAACACGGACAAGTATAACATCCCCTGGTACTCCAACCAGATAAATTAGCATAAGTCGGGAAGTCGTTAATAGTCTACATTAAAGCCGCACGTAAATTAAAGTTCTCTTTTCTCATTGCATCTTATGTCTGAACACCAGCCTATAGTTGTTTTAACTCATCAACAAGTGGCTACAAATATACGTCAATATCATTCCCCGGCTTCAAATAAAGGTTCGGGAGTACGAATGACTTCAAACAACTGGTTCTCCTCGGATGAGCGTCCACAACCCGGTGGAAAATCTCGGATTCTCGAAACAGTCCTTCGCTTAAACTTAGGGGAATAGCGGAACCACCCCTCTTCCGAACACTATTTACCGCCCTTTTTGTCCCTATCTTGATTGTCTCTATTGACAAAAGATCATTAGTCTAACTAATAAATTATCTAAATTATGACTAACGGTTTTAAGAGTGAGATTGGCTTTCCACAAATATCCTCGTTCCACAATATGACAATCGAGCGATAACGTCCCCTAAAAGGAAATCGATTAATAATCCATCTATATCAGTATGTCGAGTAATAGGAGAGTCCTTAATAATCCCTTACCTTAACACCTTAAACCGATTCCAATGATTCACGATGCTTACGAACACTTGAGTTTCGGCCTTTCTCTATTTCACTATAAAATGAAGAGAATCTATTTAAGAGAAATGGATGAAGATTTCGGTCAAAAGGCTTTCTAAAACCAACCTAAAGATTCGACAATTAAGCAAATAAGAACAAAATTAAAACTATCAAAGAGCTTTCGTACCGAATATTCAAAGTTTGAATAAAACAAAATTGAGAAGAAAGAATATGTGAAAAGCAAAGAAACTTTCGGTTTAGGTAGATAGTCACTGACATTCGGCCATGAGAGAAAAATAATGAAGAAAGTATGGTTGAAAAGAAAATAAGAGATGAAAGAAAGAGAAAGAGAATGATAGGTTTATAATTAAATTATCAAAGGTAAAATAAAAGCAAAGAGAGAGTGTTTAAGACAATGGTGCATTCAGCAATGGGGGATGAAAACTATGGCTTGTTGTGTTGGTAGTTTCGGCACTAGGAGAGGTTTTGCAAAAATAAGGTGATCAAATGGTCAAAAGTATGGCCATAAGAAATGAAACAAAAGTTGTTTTTCTTCTATACCAATACATTCGGCCAAGGGAGAAAAATGGATGGAGAGAAAGTGTTTTGCAAAAGCAAAAATGACCAAAAGGTAATACCCCCCAAAGCTACCAACCAAACTAGCCTATCACCAAAATTCACCACCCAAAATCGGCTCCCTCCTTTAGTCCACAAAACTGTCCCCATTCATGGTCAAAATGGCCATGAAAAAGTTACCAAAACATCAACCTAGACTCAAGCCTTACCATCCTCCATTTTCCTTAAGTTTGAGATATCCTATCCCTAAAGTCAAGCAATTACATCCCTTAACTCATGCTTACCATAACCTTAAGTCCTCTTACCATAAAAATTTAATCCAACTCATCCTAATCCTTATCCACGATCGACACATGCCATATAGATGCAAAAATTAAAGTCACTAAAATGCATGCTAGGATATTCGAACCTCTCCCTTCAAGTCTAGCTTATGGCGCCATCACCTCTTTGCCAATTACTCATCTTATGCCATCTTTTATCACTTAATTAACTTAACTTCAAAGTCACCTGATTTCTCTACACTAAAGTACTCTTTAGTAAAATTTATTCTAATTCCAAGTAAACCCGAGCTTTTTTCAAGACTATATTAAGCACACAATTATAACCGAGCTAACACTAAAGACAAGCAACATATTGATACTCAAATTTTTGGATGTTACAATTCTACCCCCTTAAAGAAAATTTCGTCCTCAAAATTTACCTGATTAAAAGAGGTGACGATATTGTTGTCGAATTGCATCCTCAGGCTCCCATGTAGCTTTCTCCACTCCGTGATTACACCATAAAACCTTGACCAACGGTACGGTCTTCTTTCTTAGTACCTTAACATCTCGGTCTAAGATTTTCACTGGTTCCTCCTCAAAAGATAAGTCTGATCTCAACTCCACTTCTTCCACCGGTACTATGTGAGACAGATCCGATCTATAGCACCTCAGCATGGAAATGTGGAAAACATTATGAATTTGACTCAACTCCGGAGGTAATTCAATCTAATAGGCCACTGGACCAACACGCTTCATCACACGATGTGGTCCAATGAACCTAGGGCTCAACTTGCCCTTCCTTCCAAATCTGAAAATCTTTTTCCAAGGTGAGACCTTCAGAAAGACCTGATCCCCCACAACAAACTCAATATCCTTACGCTTTAGATCTATATACGACTTTTATCTATCCGAAGCTTCTTTTAACCGTGCTCGAATAATTTTTACCTTTTTTTCCGTCTCAGATATCAATTCAGGACCCAACATCTGCCGTTCGCCCAATTCAGTCCAACAAGTAGGAGTACGACACCTATGACCATACAATGCCTCATAGGGTGCCATCTGAATGCTAGACTGATAGCTGTTGTTATACGCAAACTCTACCAACGGTATAAAATCCTCTCAACTACCTCTGAAGTCAATTACACAACCCCTTATCATGTCTTCCAATATCTGAATTACTCTTTCCGACTGACCATCTGACTGAGGATGAAAAGCCGTACTGAAGTTTAACTTTGTTCCCAAAGCTTCATGCAGAGCTTTCCAAAACCGTGATGTAAACCTAGGATCCCTGTCTAATATAATAGACACTGGTACCCCATGCAACCTTACGATTTTAGATATATACAGCTTAGCCAACTTCTGTAATGAGTAATCCGTACGAACTGGAAGAAAATGAGCAGTCTTCATCAATCGATCAACTACTACCAAACGGAATTTTTCTTAGTAGGTGTTAAAGGCAACCCACTAACAAAATCCATTGTTATCCGTTCTCATTTCCAAAGAGGAATCTTTACCAGTTGTAATAAGCCTGATAGCAATTGATGCTTCGCCTTCACTTGTTGACAAGTCAAACATTTTCCTACAAACTCAGAAATCTCACGCTTCATCCCTGGCCACCAATACTGTTCACGAAGATCTCGATACATCTTATTTCCTTCGGGGTGCATAGCATAAGGGCTACTATACGCCTCCCGTAGAATCATTTGTCTCAAATCTGAGTCCTTGGGCATACAAACTCTTCCACGAAAACACAACACTCTATCCGTGTTTATACTAAAATCCCTATTTCACCACTTTCAACTTGTCAAATAAAGGTCCCAACTTTTCATCCGATATCCTTTTCCTTGATTTGATCTAACCACGAGGCTTCACCAAGTTACGCTAATGAGACTACCATCCTCATACAAACTCGGATGAGCAAACATTGCTCTCAAATCGATACCACCTTATGACTTAACGCGTCTGCTACTATGTTAGCCTTTCCAGGATGATACTCGATTGAGAAATCATAATCCTTTAAACACTCCACCCATCTTCTTTGTCTCAAGTTTAACTCCTTTTGAGTAAGAAGATACTTAAGACTTTGTGATCCTTAAAGATAATAGACTTCTCACCGTAGAGATAATGCCTCCAAATTTTAAAGCAAACACTACCACATTAACTCCAAGTCATGAGTAGGGTAGTTTACTTCGTGCGGTCTCAAGCGACGAGAAGCATAAGCCACCACTTTTCCATTTTGCATCAAGACACAACCTAAACCCGTGTGTGACGATCACAAGAACGATAAATTTTTTCCACCTCAAAGTTGAATCAAGATCTTGGTGCTTCCATCAAAATCTTCTTCAATTTCTCAAAACTCTTCTTTGCTTATCGGTCCATACATATTGTACTCCTTTCGAATGACTTAGTTAGGGTGCAATAATCGTGAAAACCCTCAACAAAGCGTCTATAATAACTGACTAAACCCAAGAAACTCTAAATCTCAGCTACTAACTTCGGTGGTTTCCAATCCAATACAGCCTCAACCTTCCAAAGATCCACCCTTATTCCTTCAGCTGACACTACATGACCCAAGAAAGTCACTTCCCTTAACAAAAATTCACATTTACTGAATTTGGCATAAAGTTGCTTATCTCGAAGTAACTGCAATACTATACGCAAATGTAAATCATGTTCCTCTTCATTCCTCGAATATATCAAAATGTCATTTATGAACACTACCACAAACCGGTCTAAATATGGTTGAAAGACCCAGTTCATCATATCTATAAATACAGCTGGTACATTGGTCAACCCAAACGGTATCACCAAAAACTCATAATGTCCATAACGAGTTCAGAATGTCATCTTATGAATATCTACTTCTTTCACCTAAAGTTGGTGATAACCCGATCTCAAATCAATTTTGGAGAAAACTAAAGATCATTTCAATTGATCAAATAGGTCATCAATTCTCGGCAAAGGATACCGATTCTTGATCGTCAATTTATTCAACTGCCTGTAATCAATGTACATACGCATCGACCCATCCTTTTCTTAACGAACAAAATCGGTGCTCCCACGGAGACACACTCATCGAATAAATCTCCGATCCAATAATTCTTGAATTTGAGCTTTAAGCTCGCTTAACTCCTTGATTGCCATTCTATAAAGAGTAATGGACATCGGAGCTGCTCCGCAAAAGCTCAATACCAAATTCTACTTCCCGATCTAGAGGTATACTAGGAAGTTCATTGGGAAATACATCGGAAATTCCTTCACCGTTCTCACATCTTCCACTAATAATTTTTTGGCATCCAAAGCACAAATAAAAGCTAGGAATGCTCCATACCCTTTCCGTACCAACTTTTCTACCTTTAACGCAGATACCACATTTGCCAAGTAATTCCTTCATTCGCCTATCATTACTACTTCCTTATCATCCAAAGTCCTTATTGACATCCACTTTTTAGCACAATCCAAATGTGCCCGATGCTTAACCAACCAATCCGTGCCCAGAATGAGATCGAACTTGTCAAAAGGCAATTCCATCAAATTTGCCAGAAATATTTCTCTTTGGATTTCTAAGGGTACGTCTCTAAACAGTTTATTTACAATTACCGATTGTCCTAAAGGACTAATTACCGTCATCTCACTATCGGTAATTTTAGATTCTAGATTCAAGTTTCCAGATATGGCACTAGCAACATACGAGTGGGTAGAACCAATAACTATCAAAGCAGTAACAGGTACATCATAGATGAAGAATGTACCATTATCACATCAGGTGCATTGCCATCCTTGTGGCGTCTAACTGCATAGACCAATCCTAGCTGCCTTGCATCCGCGTTACCTCTAGAACCATTGTCTCGACCCAGCACACCTTGACCACGTCCAACCCCATTACCACCATGACTCGGTCCATGGCCTCTAGGTGGCTGCTGAGTACCTCTGGCCGGCTGTACATCAGGATTACGAGCTTCCTGAGTCGTATCTATCCGTCGAGGGTAATTCTTATATTGATGATCCATTGAACCATATTTATAACAAGCACCAATTTTCCTCCAGCACTCTCCAGAATGTCGTTTCCCACATTCAGCACAGTCTCGACTCTGATTAATAGCCACAGGTGCTCTACCTTGAGCTGGCTCATCATTCCGATGCCTCTTTTGAAACCTTTTTGAAGAACTCGAATACTTTATATCTCTCTTGCCTCTGACTCTTTCCCGGTTCTGACGTTCTGAGCGCTTAGCCTCTTCAGCTATCTTGGCTTTCTCCACAAGCGTGGCAAAAGTTCTAACTTATTGTGGGGCTATCAAAACCCGCAACTCATTATTCAGCCCATCCTGAAGCGTACACAGCGCTCATGATCCGTTGGCACTATTGTTCGAGCATAGCGACTCAAGCATAAAAACTCATCCTCATACGCTGCCACCGTCTTATTTTCTTGAATCAGATTTAGGAATTCCTTCCTTTGAGCATCCACATAACTTGTTCCTACATATTTCCCTTGAAAGGCAGCTTTGAAGAATTCCCAAGTAACAAATGCGACTTTGCCTTCTCGATACGATAAGCCACCATTGGTATGCCTCGTCCCTTAACAAAGACATCGCTCCCTTAGTTTCTATTCTACGATTGCACTTTAGGTCGTCCATAATTCGCTCCACCGCCTCAAGCCATTATTCAAAGAACATTTGAGCTACACCGAGACACCTCTGAAAACCTCAACACCACTTGATTTCAATCGCTCCGATATCGACCCACGAGTTGCTGGCCCAACTCTAGATCCATGAGGATCTTTCAAGGACTCGCAACATTGCTCGTGTAAAAGCATTATCTTCTCTCCTATTCTCTTGTGAATCATTTTTAACATTTGGTGATCTTTGGTGCATCCATTTTTGGAATATGTCCCGATTCCTCGGACACAGTTCTAGCACCTCGGCCTCTACCATGGCCACGTCTACCACGTCCGCGTCCTCTGGCGCTCATACTGACTAACTCATTTTAATCTAATTACGAATTTTATGAATTAGAAAACTGTTTCAGTGTTTATTATCAATATTTTATGAGATTCAAGAGATAAAGTTGTTTTTCGCAAATACATCCTATAGTCTCGATCTCTACGATTTTCAACATCTAAAACTAGAAGTTCTAGAGTGTTCCTATGATCATATTATCATAATAATCATTTAGTAATGAATACTTACTTGACTTGGTGTCGGATGCTTGTGGTGCCATACTAACTTTAAAACATAAAAATAATTTCAAACGGAAGTTATTTATTGAACCCAACCACAGCCGAGTTTTGAAACCAGCTCTGATGCCATTAAATGTAACACCCCAAACTAGGTCTATGTATTAAGACGAGATTTGGTTTGTCACACAGATCAAACATCCTTTTAATTTTTCTAATGAATTAGGTGAAACCATTCTACAAAACCTCTTGAAAGTGAAGTTTAGTAAAACCAAGAAAACTGATTTAAAATCGATGAATTTAAGAAACGTTAGTTGAAATCTTATCATTTAGTATTTAATTGTCAAAAACCTTAAAGTAGTTTTTTAAAGAGTTCAAAAGAATTTGAAAACAAGAATAGTTAAAGAATCTCATATGTTTTAAAAACCAAAGTATTTTAAGGAAACATTATAGGATTAACATAAGCCCATATTAAATATCTAAAACAAAATTTAAAACCATCCACACATAAAAATCCATGAAATATTAATAAAGGCCTTATTACATCATACCCAAAATAGTAATTAAAAGAATTCACTTAATTAAAAGTTCATAGTTTATAAAACCCATGTTCGAAGTATGGCCTCCACGAAGTCATCCTCAGCCCAAGCCTCCGTCAATTGCCATTACCTGAGATGGATAATTAAATGGAGTGAGTTACTCAGAACTCAGTGTATAACTCACTTACCATATCCACTGGGCCAGATCATCAAGTCATTATTTTGGGCTTGAGCTCATATACGAATTTAACAATATAATAAATAAAATGCATGTAAAATGAAATTCCCAACCAAACCTAATTTTCATCCGCTACACACCACCCGTACCAACCAACACACCTATGGGGATCAAGTCAACCCACCCCGCCAACACACCAATCGTGGGCATAAAGCCATTTTTAATAATGTTGTGGTGCACCACCGAACTAGATTATGACAAAGTCACCTAACTAGAGGCATTAAGCCATTAAAATATTTGTGGCAGAGCCACCGAACTAGATTTTGGCAACAGGCCTTTCTTCTCTTCATCATTTATCCCAACCCATGCAATCATGTATGCATATTAATCTATATTCATATGATAATTTGACAAAAACTCATAATACATGTGAGTCTATATTTCAAATTTTCATTTTGGCCCACAAGACAAAATAGCATATAGCCATTTAGCAATCTAGCAAACTCTGGCCCATATATCGATCTAGCCAATTTTCGGCCCATTTAATGATCTAGCCAATTTTCGGCCCATTTAACGATCTAACAAATTTTCGGCCCATTTAACGATCTAGCAAATTTTTGGCCCTTTAACGATCTAGCAGATTTTCAGCCCATTTAACGATATATCAAATTTTTGGCCCATTTAACGATCTAGCATTTTTTGGCCCATTTAACGATCTAGCATGAAATTTATTATTTATCTATTAACTCATTGAGGGCTTTTTTCGTAAATTTCACGACTTTAACTGTTTTCATGCATTTCACAAAAGTGTTAATTATTAAGCATTTTCTGATTTTGTCGTCTTTACTATTTTATCCCAATACTTACGGTATAGTATCTAACCCAGGATAAGTGTGAAGTTACACACCTGGTTACTGTGAGAACTAGACTTTCCCGCTCGTCGATACCTAAACGCATCACGATAAATTAGAACACTATTATTTATTTACAAATCGAATCTTAGAATAACGATCTAGGCTTTTACCTCGAATTTTGAACCACTTCTATTTGCGGTTTCTCCCGATTGTTGGTTCGTTGCGATGAAAATCCATGAACAAACAAAGGTTCGGGAGTACAAACGACTTCAAACAACCGATTCTCCTCGGATGAGCGTCCACAACCCGGTGGAAAATCTCGGATTCCCGAAACAGTCCTTCGCTTAAACTTAGGGGGAATAGCGGAACCACCCCTCTTCCGAACACTATTTACCACCCTTTTTATCCCTATCTTGATTGTTTCTATTGACAAAAGATCATTAGTCCGACTAATAAATTATCAAAATTATGACTAACGGTTTTAAGAGTGAGATTGGCTTTCCAGAAATATCCTCGTTCCACAATATGACAATCGAAAGATAACGCCCCCTAAAATGAAATCAATTAATAATCCATCTATATCAGTTTGTCGAGTAATATGAGAGTCCTTAATAATCCCTTACCTTAACACCTTAAACCGATTCCAACGATTCATGATGCTTACGAACACTTGAGTTTCGGCCTTTCTCTATTTCACTATAAAAAGAAGAGAATTTATTTAAGAAAAATGGATGAAGATTTCGGTCAAAAGGCTTTCTGAAACCAACCTAAGGATTCGGTAATTAAGAAAATAAGAACAAAATTAAAACTATCAAAGAGGGTTCTTACTGAATATTCAAAGTTTGAATAAAATAGAATTGAGAAGAAAGAATATGTGAAAAGCAAAGAAACTTTCGGTTTAGGTAGATAGTCACCGACATTCGCCATGAGAGAAAAATAATGAAGAAAGTATGGTTAAAAAGAAAATAAGAGATGAAAGAAAGAGAAAGAGAATGATAGGTTTATAATTAAATTATCAAAGGTAAAAGAAAAGCAAAGAGAGAGTGTTTAAGACAATGGTGCATTTCAGAATGGGGATGAAAACTATGGCTTGTTGTGTTGGTAGTTTTGAGACTAGGAGAGGTTTTGCAAAAATAAGGTGATCAAATGGTCAAAAGTATGGCCATAAGAAATGAAACAAAAGTTGTTTTTCTTCTATACCAATACATTCGGCCAAGGGAGAAAAATGGATGGAGAGAAAGTGTTTTGCAAAAGCAAAATGACCAAAAGGTAATACCCCCCCAAAGCTACCAACCAAACTAGCCTATCACCAAAATTCACCACCCAAAATTGGCTCCTTCCTTTAGTCTACAAAACCGTCCCCATTCATGATTAAAATGGCCATGAAAAAGTTACCAAAACATCAACCTAGACTCAAGCCTTACCATCCTTCATTTTCCTTAAGTTTGAGAAATCCTATCCCCAAAGTCAAGCAATTCCATCCCTTAACTCATGCTTAGCATAACCTTAAGTCCTCTTACCAT
This sequence comes from Gossypium rotundifolium, assembly GCA_025506655.1. Classification (NCBI taxonomy): domain Eukaryota; kingdom Viridiplantae; phylum Streptophyta; class Magnoliopsida; order Malvales; family Malvaceae; genus Gossypium; species Gossypium rotundifolium. The sequence goes on along the minus strand of CP106724.1, from coordinate 130,526,713 downwards.
AAAAATTTAATCCAACTCATCCAAATCCTTATCCATAACTGACACATGCCATATAGATGCAAAAATTAAAGTCGCCAAAATGCATGCTAGGAGATTCGAACCTATCCCCTCAAGTCCAACTTATGGCGCCATCACCTCTTTGCCAATTACTCATCTTATGCCATCTTTTATCACTTAATTAACTTAACTTCAAAGTCACCTGATTTCTCTACACTAAAGTACTCTTTAGTAAAATTTATTCTAATTCTAAGTAAACCCGAGCTTTTTTCAAGACTATATTAAGCACACAATAAAATTATACCCGAGCTAACACCAAAGACAAGCAACATATTGATACTCAAATTTTTGGATGTTACACCTGCTTCCAAAATCTTTGTTGCATTACGTGAACCACCAAAGTGTCCCCCACTTGTAGATGAATGGCAATGATATAAGATCTCAGCAATCTTGCTTTTAACTACACACTTTCAGATTATATTATATGCACATTGTTTAAACAAAAACGGATCCTCCCAAAGATAATACCGACTATCATGAAGGAACTTTTTCCTTTGTTGGTATGTCATTTCTCGAGGAATTATTTCACATACAAGATAATTGGCAAAATCAGCAAACTAGGGTATTTCATGAATTTGATTTACCTCAAATAAGTGTTCATCTAGGAAATTCTCATTGATAGGCACACATGATTAAGTTACCTCATCTTGCTCCAACCTCGATAGATGATTAGCTATTTGATTTTCGACACCTTTTCTATCTTGGATTTCAAGGTCAAATTCTTGGAGTAAAATTATCCAACGAATTAGCCTTGATTTTGCATCTTTCTTCGTGAGCAAGAATTTAATGGTCGCATGGTTAGTAAATATTGTAACTTTGGTACCTATAAGATATGAGCGAAATTTGTCAAAAGCAAAAACTATAGCGAAGAGTTCTTTTTCAGTTACCATATAATTGAGTTGGGCTCCTGTCAAAGTTCTACTTGCATAGCAAATAGGGTGAAACACTTTGTTTCTTCTTTGTCCCATCACAGCTTCAAGGCATAGTCACTTGCATCGCACATCAACTCAAAAGGTGAGTTCCAATCAGGTGTCATGATTATTGGGGTTGAGATTAACCACTTCTTTAGATCTTTAAAAGCTTCCAAACATGCTTTGTTGAAATCAAACACTGTATCTTTCTCTAACAACAAACACAACGATTTAGACATTTTCAAGAAATCTTTGATAAACCTTCGGTAAAAACTGGTATGGCCTATGAAACTTCTGACTCCTTTCACATTCATTAGGGCCGGTAATCTTTCAATTATGTCCACCTTTGCTTTATCGACTGCAATTCCTTTCTTTGAGATCCTATGACCTAAGACAATCCCTTCCTTGACCATAAAATGGAATTTTTCCCAATTAAAGACAAGATTCATCTCTTCGCATCTCTTTAGTACGTTAGCCAAATTTCTCAAACTGTAACAGCCCGATTTTGGGGCTTATCAGAATAATGGTTGCAGAACCACTAATTTGAGGTTGGATAAATTAGTTTTAATATTATTTTATGTGTTATGGCATAATTATATAGGTGCATGAAAATTTTGGTGCATTAATTTTGGTGATTGCATGTTTAATTGCGAAAAAGGACTAAATCACATAAAGTGTGAAAGTTTCATTTTACAAGCTAGAGGTTCTAATAGCTATGGAATATTAAATTAGAGGTCCTTAAAGTGAAATTAGGCCTTCCTAAAGGTGATGGTCGACCAAGGGGGACAAGAGCATTAAATTGGTCAATATTTGGTGGCATTAGGTGACTAAATGAATAAAATAAGATAAAATAAAGAAAAGGCTATCATCTTTTTCATTTCTCTTCTTCTTCCAATGATTTTTACACTTAAGAAGGGCCTTGGGGAGCTTGAAATTTTAGTAACTTATTCTTCTTTCTAGTAAGTGATTTTAGTGGTTTTTCTTGATAATATTTGTACTTTTGGAACCCCTAAAGCTTAAGCTAGCTAAAGAGGGGACTAATTTGCAAAATGATTGAAAGTTTAGGGATTTACCATGTGAGTGCTTACATTTTTTGCTGAGTTTTTAGGGAAGAAAATGAATTATGGTTGTTAAATAAACAACTTTTGTGAAAGGAGTTTCCATGAAAACACCTAAAATGACCTATTTGTAAATGTTGTAAATTGAGTAGTAAATGCATGAAATGATTGGTATTATGAATTGTTATAAGAGTAATAAATGTTCAGCTAGGCTTTTTAATGAGAAAATATGATGAAAAATGATTTACGAGCCTAGGGGCAAAATTGTAATTTTTCCAAAGTAGAAATCTTGAAGTGTTTTGAGTTATGTAGTGATTAAGTGAGTACATTTTATTATTATAGATTAAGAAGAACGTGGAAACAACCTTGACCGGAGAAAAGGCAAGGTTTCGAACTAAGCAGCAAATTAACATATTTTACACCGAGGTAAGTTTATGTGTAAACGATACATCCCTATTACGTATGTTTTAAATATTAATGCATTGTGTGGATGTAATTGATTATTGGTGAGAATTATTAAAATAGTAGAAAATGTTAAAACTCTCGGATGAACCTTCGGAAAGAAATATGGGTACAGATGAATATCCGTAATATGTAAATTTTGGTGGGTTGTGTGCGATACCACCTTGTTATTTATTAACGATGGGCTATGTGCGATACCATCGTAATTATTATCATTTTGGTGGGCTATGTGCAATACCACTGTAACTATCGTTATTGGTGGGCTGTGTATGATACCACCCTATTATTGATTAATGGTGGGCCATGTGCGAAACCACCGAGTATCTTGTATCATTTCGAAGTGTTGATCGAGAAACTTTGTCGAAGTGGAATTACATATGGTTTGTGGTGATAAATGCAGAGCATAAGTTCAAGTAAATGTGAGCAATATATATGATATGTGGTTGGGATGTGGTAAGAGTTGAGATGAGTAAGCATGATTATGAGAATATGGATTGTTCTTACATAGTATGTAATGTTTTTGATTAATTAGCATATGGTATGATGCTTATTATTTACATATAGACTTACTAAGCTTAAAGCTTACTCCCTTCTCTTTGCCCTTGTTTATAATGTCGAAGAGCCAACTCGGGTTACAGAGATAAGCAAAGGATCACCCACACTATCAGCACATCTTGGTATAGTTAGACTTACCATTTTGAGTATGGCATGTATAGGGACTAGACTTAGTTGAATGTCATATTGTTTTGGGCAAATGTCTTGGCTCATTCAAAGATGAACTCTTTTGTACAAGGCCATAGTTAATGACACTTTCTTATGAATCTATGAGAAGATGAGGTTGTTCATGAATGTGCAAGTTGCATGATTGGTTTACTTAGTTTATTTATGAATGAATAGGTTGAAGGTTTGATATGGTTTATGTTTGTATGAGTTGGGGTGATAGATAGAGCTTGGCAAATAGCCTTGTTCTTGTCTACACGGGTAGACACATGGGCGTGTATCTAAGCCGTGTCTGACACACGGTCAGCCTCATGGGCGTGTGGTTAGGCCGTGTGTCCCCTTGCATGTTAGGTTTGCAAGTCAGTATGAGCATAGTAAACACACGGGCGAAGACACGGCCATGTGTCTCTGCCGTGTGGAAGACACGGCTATGGACATGGGCGTGTGCCGAGGCCGTGTGAAGTCTACACCTGAAATTAGGAATTTAATTCGCCACACGGTCGAAGGACATGGGCGTATGCCTAGACCGTGTGACATTTATGGATGATGATGTCAGAAATAGAATGCCAAGGTTTTTGCACACGGGCTAAGACACGGGCGTGCCGAGGCCGTGTGAAGGACACGGGCCAAGGACACATGCGTGTGTCCGACCGTGTGAAAAACCCTGTAGGTTCAAATTGAAAAAAAAATCCACACGAGTGTGAAACACGGGTGTGTGATATGCCACACGGGCGTGTCCCTTCGTCCACACGGGCGTGTGGACTGTTTAGTGAAAATTTTCTAAGTTTTTCTAGAGAGCTTCAAAAGAGTTCGATTTGATCCTGAACCATTCCTAAAGTGTGATTTAGGCCTCGTAGGCTTGTTTAAGAAGTGTTATGAAAAGTTTTAATTTTGAGTGAAAAGTCACATCTCGATTATGTATAATTGTTTGTGTATAATTTTAGTAATGCCTCGTACCCTGTTCCGGCATCGAATACAGGTATCGGGTGTTACACAAACAGATATCATAAGTGTTACCAAAAATAGTAAAATCATTCATGAAAACATCAACAAAATTTTCAACCAGATCAGTAAATATTACCATCATGCATCGTTGAAAAGTTACAAGTTCATTGCATAAACCAAAAGGCATTCGCCTAAAAGCAAACGTGACGTATGGACAAGTAAAGGTTATTTTATGTTGGTCCTCCGGGGCTACAACTATTTGGTTATATCCTGAATAGCCATCTAAAAAATAATAGAATTTATTACCTGCCAGTCGATCTAACATCTGATCCATAAAAGGCAACGAAAAATGGTCCTTCCTAGTGGCTTTGTTCAACTTTCTGTAATCAATACAGATTCTCCAACCGGTAATAGTTCTCATTGGAGTTAACTCATTACGCACATTTTCGACAATCGTGATTCCACCTTTCTTCAGCACACACTGCACTGGACTTATCCACGATCTATCTGAAATTGGATAAATGATTCCTGCATCTAACCATTTGATCACTTCCTTTCTCACAACTTCTTTCACAATAGGATTGAGCCTCCTTTTCCCATCAATTCAAGCTCTTTCACCTTCTTCTAAAATGATTTTATGCATACAAAAAGAAAGGCTTATACCTCGAATATCAGCTATGGTCCAACCAATTGCTTTCTTAAATTTCTTTAGAATAGCAATTAGTTGCTCCTCTTGATCTTTCGTCAGTTCCGCTAAAAAAATCACAGGAAAAGTAGAACAGTCACCTAAATAAATATATTTCAAATGGGAAGGAAGTACCTTTAGTTCGACTTTAGGTGATTCTTCAATTAACAACTTGGGTTGCACAAATTCTCTGACTTTCAACTCCAACAGTTCAAACCGTGTGGATTGAATAAAATTTATCGGATTGGCTTCTATCAAAGCCATGTTTTCTTCACTTTCTTCATCCTCCAAAGGGTCAAGATCTAAGGCTTTCTCCAATGGATCTTCTTCAAAATTTCTTTCCATAGAAACCAAGGTTTCTATATCTTCCATAACTGAATAGTCTTCTGCAGGTTCAGGAAATTTCATCGCTTTAAGAATGTTAAAGATTACCTGATCATCTTGAATTCGCATGGTGAGTTCACCTTTCTGCACATCAATTAACATTCTTCTCGTGGATAAGAAAGGTCTCCCAAGGATGATCGACACTTCTTTGTCTGCTTCAAAATCTAAGACAATGAAATCAGCAGGCTAAATAAATTTATCGACTCTTACCAAAACATCCTCGATCTTTCCTTCTGGATATGCTAAAGGTCGATCTGCTAGCTGAAGTGTCACAGTTGCAGGTCTTACTTAACCTATCCTTAACATCTTGAAAATAGACTTAGGCATCAAGTTGATACTCGCTCCTAAGTCACACAAAGCTTTACCACAGTAAGATTCACCAATGTTACAAGGTATAGTAAAGCTTCCTGGGTCTTTCAATTTCTGTGGTAGTTTGTTCTACAAGAACACATTGCACTCCTTCATAAACATCACATAATTCAGCATTTGTTCTAAAGCCTCCACCAATGGAATATTGATGTGTAACTGCTTCAGAACATCCAAAAACTTCTTTAATTGCACCTCCTATTTCTACTTTTGTTGCTACAATCTTTGCGGATATGGAAGTGATGGAACTTTTGGTTGAATCGGAGAACTCTTTTGAGTAGGTAAATCAGCATCCAAAGAAGATGTTAAAGTATCTGAATTCACTAAGTTAGGATTTACCTTGTCAGTCTTTGCAGATTCTGATTCCTTTAAGAATTTCAACAACTGGTTGATTCTTCTCAACGGGCTTATCTTCGACATCAATCAATCAGGGTTCCAAAATTTTACCACTTCGCAATGCCACTGCCTTGATATGTTCTTTACCCAAATTTCTTGGATTCCAAGTATTGCTCTGCAAGGTTCCTTGCAGTCTATTACGAAGCTCATAGCTAACTGACCCATTTGGTTTTCCAAATTTTTTAGTGTTGCTGCTTGGCTTTGGACCAAAGCGTCATTCTTTTCCATGTATGTTTTCAACAAGTTCTCCAAATTGTTTGATGCCTCAGCTTGAGGTGGTTTTAGAGCTTGCTGATTAAACCCTTGAGATTGGTTGGGTCTTTACTTAAATAAGCTATTGTTCGGTCCATTTCCTTAGTTGCTCCAAGAAAAGTTGGGATGATTACGCCATGAAGGATTGTAGAAGTTGGACTGGGGTCCTTGTCCACTCCTATTTTGATATTGGTTCCCCACATAGTACACTGACCCAAGATTTGACGGACAATTCTCAAAAGAATGACCTTCCCCACAGTACACACAGGAAGCTACTTCAAACAGACTTGGTGGCTGAGCTAAAAAATTATTAGCACTATTGGCGGTAAACTGTTTTAACATAGAGGAAATAGACGATACCTGAGCTGATAACGAAGTGAGGGTGTCAAATTCATGAACTCTGGCTACACATCTTCCTGAAGATATTCGATTTTTTGACAATTGATAGTTATTACTCGTGATCCTCTCGATGATCTCATAAGCCTCATTATAAGACTTAGACAAAATTGCACCATTTGCGAAAGCATCTACCATCAATCTTGTATGTGCATTGAGACCATTACAGAATGTATCCAACTGGATACAATGAGGAATCTCATGATGAGGAAACTAATAAAGTAACTCCTTGAATCACTCCCAAGCCTCATATAAAGACTCGTCATCCGATTGTTGGAAAGTTATGATCTTGTTCCTCAACTTAGTGTTTTTGCTAGGTGGGAAATACTTAACCAAAAATATCTCTGCTAATTCTTTCCATGTAGATATAGAACTTGGTGGCAATTAATTGAGCCATCTCATTCTCAATCTCGCAATGAGTACGGAAACAACTTCAACCTCAGTGTTTTCAGTCACACCGGCTATCTTGAATGAATCACTCACCTCCATAGACAATCAAAGGTGGAGATGTGGATCTTCCGTGGGCATACCACTAAATTGGCCCACTGTTTGTAGCATTTGAAACATCACTGGTTAGGTTGCCTCAATATCTGGCCTTCTAATTTCTGGATTTAACTCACTGAAAAGTAGCACAGCATATTGTCTGATGCATCGATCCCTATCATCGGCAATGAGGATGGGATTTCGTACATGATCTTTTTCATTACCTTGGTCTTGATTCTGATTTCCAAGGTCCATCTCGACTTGTCATTGAGCTGTTCATTCATGTCTTCTTTGTCTGAAAGTTCGCTCAATTTCAAGGTCTATAGGGAGTAAATCAATAATTCGATCTATTCTCATAAACACCTGAAAAGAAAATCACAAAAATTAAAAAGAATAAGTTAGTAATGTTAGAAATAAATCAAATTGAAAATAAACAATTTCATGAAAAAAATGACTATGGCAACAGTTGACAATCCCCGGCAACGGTGCCAAAAACTTGTAACGCGTAGGTTTGTGCAAGTGTACATAGTCGTTATCAAGTAATAAGTAAGTATCGAGTTATCGTCTCCACATGGATTGTATTAGTGCTAAGTCACTTAATTTGTAAAATTATATTAACAATTTGGTAAATAAAAACACAATATAGTTGAAAAGTGGTGATTAAAATATATTGAACTAAATGCAATGATCCCTAATGCAAATTATCTTAAGTATGCAAACTATGAATGAAATAGATTTTAGTAAAATTAAACAAAATTTGAAAATTTTATAACATAAATAAACTAGGACAATTACTTTAATTAAACTCAATTTATTATCAACATGCTTAATAACATTCGGTAAAACATTTTATGGCAACTCGATCTTTCATGAGTTTGGAAACTACATTAGGTCCTTCCGAAATCCTTTACTTAGTAAATATGAATTTTACTGATCCTTATTTACTAAGGGTTTCTTAGCATTCGTGTGAGGTAATAAGGACGTGTCAGGTTTGAAACAGTTTAATCATACAAATCTAAAAACTATACAGATAACAGAGCTTGGTCAGAGTTGTTATGCAACCTACAATTTAATTGGGCCAGGATCTAAATTGAGCATGCACATTTCAATTATATGTCCATTAGCCGTCATCTGGTCAGGATCGCTCAGCTAATTCAGGTGCATTTCAATCACGTATGAATGAAATACAGACTTGATTTTGATTGAAAACATGATCGATTGGGGCACAAACATTATAAGCATTAATCAAATGAATATTATTTAATCAAAGCAATCATCCTAGCTTAAATAAAATTAAGCTAACATTGTTGTAAACAAGAACAAATAACATATAGCAAACATCTTTAGATTAAATTAAAGAAAAGAAATATTAAACCCAATTCAGAGTGGCTATCACTCAAGACTCTGACTGAAGAGGCTCATTCGTTCCTTTGTTTTGCTCCTTTGCTGATGGCTTTCCAAGGTGGCCGACCAAGGGTTCTTTAAGAGGCTTAATTGCTAAAATCTCTATGAAGAGATGATGCTAGGTGTGGGAATGGAAAAGGCTAAGAGAATTTGGAGAGAAGAGAGAATGATGAATGATGATAATGAATAAGGAATGATTGAGGGATGATGAATGAGAGAATGAGAGGGTCTTATTTATAGGTGAGAAGAGGGGGATACTTTGCTAAAAATAGTGGATGTTAACATCTTCAAATCTCCTCAAATTGTGGTCAGCCATGCTTAGTGGCTTTTGACTTGATTTTTGCTTGATTTTTAAGCAATTTTGGATGCCACACAACTCAGGACTGAGACTCGGTCAATCGTAAATCTTCGGGCAAATCTCTAATTTATTCAACACTACAAGGACCTTGTGTAATTAAACCAAAGAATGGTTTAAATGGACAGCCATGTGTAGCTGAATATTGGGTTGACTTGGTCTCCAATTTGGATGGTTTTGTAATCCAGCAAAGCTATCAGACCTGTCCAGAATAAATCAACAAGTTAGAGGACCAAAGAATAAAATTTATCCAATTTAGTTAATGAATTAAAACCAAATTATTAATGAAATATTTTAAAATAAATTATTAAATGTATTTTTATTTTATTATTTAATTTAATCATGCATAGCCCACTTTATGTCTTAAAAATATAATATATTCAAATTAATATAAAATAAGTCATTAATTGCATGAAAACTATATAATAAAGCATAAAAAACATTTTAATAATTTCTATGTCCTAATTTCATATTTTCACACATTTCATTAATTTATTAAACAATTACTTAGTTTTAACAACGGATTTAAGTAAAAAGTTGATAAATTACATAGGAAAAATCCTATATATTTTTTCGTTTACAATTGCAGTTGAAACTGCCAGAACAGATCAGACTCTTTTCTCTTCGCAACCAAACCCAAAAATATTAATACAAATGCAAAATGCATAACATTTTAAGACAGACTTAAAGAAACAGAGTACGAAATCAGAACTGCACATATTCAAATGCCCACAATCAAAATCAGATATAACAAAACATCAATTAACACTTAACCGAATCACTTAATTAAAGCTATGATTGAGAATAATGCACAAGTCTAAGCTGAAATAAAGTCCCGAACACCCTTACAGAGACCTAGCCAAGGGTCGGAACACACAGAATCATAATAAGATCAAAACTAGACACAGTACAAAATTTAACGACATAAGGCCACACGGCCGTATGCCCCGGCCGTGTGGGGGTCTACACGCCCATGTGAAGGCCACACACGCCCGTGTGGAGGAGGCACACGCCCGTGTGAGCAGCCTGTGTAACTCACAGTCCAAATGTGCAAAAAATAAAGAGCAGAGGAGACACAGTCGTATGGAAAGCTCACACGCCCGTGTGGGGACACATGCTCGTGTGGCCAAGCCCTGTGGAACCAAATTTGGCCCTAAAGTCCTAATTCCCAATTCTACACGGCTAGGAGAACCACCCATATTGGGGCACATGCCTGTGTGGCCATCTGTGTGGTCATGAAACCACACCAGAACTAGCTACAAAACGTGCCTTTGCTCTCGAAACGCTACCCAACCACTGTTAACCCAATAACACACCATGAACCCATAGTATTTCAAGCAAAACCGCAACAATTGACACTTCGAATGATAAGTTTTTAGAGATACACAAAATATGTCAAATTTCACTGAACTAAATCAAAATTTCAATAATGAAAAGAAAGAGTTACCGAACCCACACCTGAATTCGCGATTCCAAACACCAACAAAGATTGGAACGCCTCCCCAACACAATTTCCCCTCGCTCGAATCCTTGAATCACTCGAACACCAAAAAAATGGAAAGGAAAAAACCGAAAGGAAAACAAAAGTGGAGAGGGAAGGGGAGCACAACAGACGTTAGTTTTTTTTTTTTTTTTGCATGGGAGAGAAACCAATTTTGATAAATAAAAAATAAAAATAAAAAAATTAATATCCCCCTCTAAATGAAGGCATGATTTCCTACTAACCCGATCTCAACTACCCACTCTCTCATCCACTTACACAGACTTCCAAACCCATTCGAACTCTCTTTCAGATAGTTGTGACAAAAATAAACATCCACGCCTGGATAAGGATTCAAACACAAGACCTCAAGCTAAACTAACACACAACCAACCACCAGACCAGCAGGCCCATTCTAACACTAGAACGCAAAACCAAATACAATTGTTCATTCTAGCCACTGACCCTACCTACAAATCACAGAACTTCTAACACCAAAATCCGGATGTTACACTTTTATTCACACTCAATTCATATCTGTAACAACCGATTTTCACATTTAATCTTTCTATTCATTTTGAATTCCTTTACTTATTGTTTTCGCTTGGAGAACTATAGTAAATTAACCTCGAATACTCGGGATAACTTTATTTATGTGAGTTGTAAATAGGGACATTAACCTTTACTCTATGTTGCTCACACGAGCTGTGGAGAATCTACAACAAATACTGGATCTCAACCATCGATAAGGTATCCAACACCGGTACATAGTACCTGATAAAATATAAATGCCGACACATAGTGCCTGATACAACATGAACACTGGTACAAATTACCTAGTAATATAGTCACCAATATATAGTACCTAATATAATGAAATCACCGGTACAAAGTACTTGATACAATAAACCCTAATGACATGTCATTTGTATCCTATATATTCACTAAGTTCACACGAGCGTCATTCTTCGTATTCAATAAATTTTCAATCTCTGCAGTCGTATACTCACTTTTCGTATTTCTGATAATAATTTACATACATTTACGATAAGTTGTCCTCATATACACATCATTCCATCATATTACAACTTCAATCAATCAATACTACTCATCTGTTCACTATTAACATTTAAACTTCTTGTTTTACAATTTAGTCTGATAGATATCGTGTGAATAAAAATTGCACTCGTATATATATAATTAATAGATGTAAACACACAAATCAAACATAATAATAGAATATAGTAAGTTTCATATGAATTTACTTGGAGAATGACAACCACAAAATGGCAGGGACTAATATGAAATTTCTTTTATTTCTCGATTAACTTTCAATTGATTTAATTCTAAATTATACAAGCTACAAATATGAGAGCTTGGAAACAATGGCTTCCCTTAAGGTTTTCTGTGTTTTCGGTTGAAGAAGAACATAAAAATGGATGACTATCCTTTATTTTTATGTTTTATTCTTTAATAATAGTTTTATTATAATAAAATTAATATTATTCTAATTATTTAAGTTACCAACCGTCCACTATAAGTTAAAGTGGCCTAATTGACATTTAAAACCATCATAAATGCTATTTAAGTCCTTTAGCAAATAAAAATTTATAGCGAATAATTTTACGATTTTAATGATTTAGTCCTTGTAGTTCAATTTGTCATTCAATTATTAAAATTTCGACCAAAATTCAATTTACTTATATAACAGCTCCGTAAATATTTATGTACTTATAGAAATAATGTTCCGATACCTTATTTTTTTCAAAACAATTGACTTTTGAACCGATACACTTGTGCCTTAACTATTTTTCCATTTAACTAAAATTATTAGACCGCATTCAAATTGTAATACTATAATAACCTTGTAAATATTAATAAATAATATTTAATGTTTCAATCATCAAAAACGAAGTTCCAAAACTACTATTTTGGTATCGCTGAAAATTGAGCTATTACAAAACCAATCATTAAAAATTTGACATGTATAATTTTTTTATTTTTTTTTTACAAATCATTAAGCCTAGATGGATAAAATAACATTATGTGAAAAATTAAATAAAACAAAACAAATTAAACTAAATTAAAAATAAATTAACTAAATATATTGTTAATAAAAAGAAGAAGTAAATACTAAAATTACATAGACAAACACGTCATCTTTTCCATTTAAGAAAATGGTCATTTTTTCAAAAAGTGTTCCATTTGAAATAATATTTTAATTAATTTTAAATAATATTTTTATTCATGAAAGTACCTGTACTTTAACGTAAGTTCAATATTTAATTTTTTATTAACCATATGATTTGTTATTTGTTATTTTAATTTAATTTAACTAATTTTATTTTTATTTAGTTTTTCATATAATGTTATATTATTCGTTCAAACTTGATTTAGAAATTAAAATTCTATGTGTTGGATTTTTATTGGATAATTTAGCAATTCACTAAAGTTAACATCAATATTAGCACCAAGTAACATTAGAGTTGAATAAGAGAAATCGAAAAATAAAAAGCGATCCGAACTAAGGTGCTTTGGCAGTTTATGGAATGTAAGTTTAAAATCGTGGTTACCTGAAATTAAACCAGGTTTTATTTTTATTTAATATGTAATTAATTTTATTTTATGATATAAAATAAATATTTTATATTTAAAATAGTAAAAATAATTTAAATTTATTGACAACTTAATTTATTTTTAAGAAATACTTATTAAAAAGATTTTGAAATTTTATCAAATCATATTTAAAAGCCATAAAACAAAACTCATTTTGTTAAAAATAAGTCTAAAAATCCAAAACAAAATTTTAATATGAAAAACCGAGAACCAAACCGAATTATGATAGATGGTTAAAAAAATTCCAAAAGAATCGACCGAACCGAATTGAACCGATATCACCCCTAGGTAACATAATAAATCACATATCAATAGTTCAAGTACCACAATGAACAATTTTAAAGTATAGGTACCACGCTGGACATTTTATAAAAGTACAAGTACCATAATAAAAACATATTGATAGTTAAAGTACGACATTGGACATTTTATGAATATACATTTACCAAATGTGACTTTTCTAAAAGGTTTAAATATGTCAAAACCCCATGTACACTTTTGAAATTTAAAATTTATTCATTATACTTTAATTTTGAGACATTGAGACCTTATATTTTTTATTTAAAATCTTGGTCCCTCCATATAATTTTTTTATTAAAATTATGATGTCAAAAGTAAAATAACTTTTTAGCTCTCACGATTTATAATGTGCTATCAATTTGGTTCATACCGTTTAAATGTACATAAAAGTTTTAATTTTTTTCATATTTTAAATAAGATTTAAAAATTATATTTTTTAAAAAAATTATGAAACAAACAAAAACTCTTTAAACTTTTAAAAATATAAAAATATAAAAATTCAATGATATATAAATCAAATCGTATTGGCTACTCAGATCGATTGGACTAAGATCTGGTTGGGGTATCAATCTAGTGAAAAGTAGATCTGATTGAGGTATCAATCTAGTGAAAAGTAAAACACCAGTTGACTTACAAACTAGTACGGACTGGTTGAACCAAGCTAAAAAATGATTGAACTAATTTCAAACTAGTCTGACATATCGGTTCCAGGAAAGTAATACCAACTAGGTAAAAGCAAATAAATTATTTAAAAATTGAAAAAATATATATAAAAATCTGTCCAACTGTTACTTGGTTTGTAGCTCAGTTCAATTAGTTCATACCGGTTTACAAGTCAAGTGCTTTTTTAATTTTTAATTTTTTAAACACTCAACATTTATAGTTTTGTCAATTTGGTTCATGCCCTTCAAAAGAATGTATTTTTCTAATTTAAAATTTATTTGTTCATATTTTAAACAAAAAAATAAAAAAATTATGAAAAAATAAAACTCTTTAATAATTCAAAAATTAAAAGTAAAAATATTTTTTTAAATATATTAAACTATAAAAATTCCAAAATTCAATGTTATCTAAATTAAACTAGACGTTTTGGATTGGGAATCGATTAGGGTATCGATTCGGTTAGAGGTACAAAGCTGGTTGACCCATGAAATTGTACAGATTGGTTTAATCAAGCTAAAAAATGAATTGAATTGGTAGTTTAACCGATTTTTATAATTTTTTAATTTTTAATAATTTATTTTCTTTGAATCGGTTGGACCAATCGTTCTAGGAACCAATTGGTCAGAAAAGTTTGAGATCAGTTCAACTACCAATTCAACTAGTTCTTTTAGCTCGGTTCAACTAGTACGTACCAATTCATGGGTCAATTGAAACCGAACTGATACCCAGTAAATCTCAATCCAAACAGTCCGGTCCAATTTAGATAAGATGAATTTTGAAATTTTTTAATATATATTTAAAATATATTTTTTTTAATTTTAAAGAGTTATTATATTTCCATTTTTAAAAAATAATTTTAAAGTTTATGTTTTTATTTAAAATATAAGAAAATAATAAATTTTAAATTTTTATGTACTTTTAATGGGTAAGGACTAAATTGACAAAAAATATAAATCTTGAGGGCTAAAAAACTATTTTAACTTTGAAATCATTAACTTCAAAGGAAAAGTAGATGGAGGGACAAAGATTTTTAAATAAAAAGTACTGAGGATTTAATGTCTCAAAATTAAAGTATATGGACTAAATTTTAAATTTCAAAAAAATACAAGGACCTTTTCCATATTTAAACCTTTTTAATAAACAATTTTCATGAACAATAAATTTTTGGCTTAATGGATACTTTAGTTCTTAAAGTATCGTTTTTCTCCCTTTGATCCTTAAAGTTTTTTGGGGCCACTTTAGTCCCTAATCTTTTCTACTGTTCATCAGTTTAACTCTTTGAATGTTAAAAAAAGGTTGAAATATCTAACTAATCATAAATTGCCACAAGTTAGATGATGACATCACAATGACATAAAAAATTTAAATTTTTTTAAATTTAAAAATTATAAAATTATTAAAAACTATAAAATTTAAAAAAATTAAATTGATTAAGAATTTGTAATATATATAAGTGTAACACTCTAAACCCGGCCTAGACATTATGGCCGAATCTAGAAGTGTCACATGAAATGAGTTGAAAAATCGCTGTCGTTAAATTATAAACCCTTTCAAGTTCATTTAGCCTTTATCACTATTATTAATTTCAAAGCTCTCTTTCATTTAATCATTTAGAGATAGAACGTATTTGTAACAGAAGCTTGTAAAATCGTTGTGTTTAGAAAACCATTCTCAAGATTTTAGAAACCCTTGTTTTTGGTAAACCGTCATAGTTATAAGTAAATAAAACCAAAAACCCAAAACCAAAGCCAAACAGTTTAAAATAGTCCAGAGAGTCCCAGAAAATACAAACTCTCAAATCTTAACGCCAAACTTAAATAAAAACTAAAACAAATAAAACAGTTTTGGCAAGTGGTCATAGTCGAGTCCTCTGCTGCACCGATCCGCCTAACTTTGTGGATTACATGTACAAAACAAAAAGAAAAGAGTGAGTTTACATAAACTCAGTGTGTAACCCAGCAGAATTAAGCATGCACACAAAAAACATAATCAGTCAAATACAAACTCGGGCTTAAGCCCATTATAGATACATATGCAAAGTCAGTCCTAAGCCCATTTCAGATACAGATACAGATATGCAGACCAGAATCAAAAATCAGATATCCTATCCCCATCCTCTACACACCATCTCCGACCATTCCTACACACTATGTGGGGTTTAAAACACCCACCTAGTACTACACACCACATTGTGCCGATGCAGCACATAACAGATATATTGCAGCCATGCTGCCAGATAATAGGTGCAAAAATGCCTTTCAGAACACTTCCTCCAATATACATCAACCCATTCATAATATCAGATAACATAACATGCATACAGTATTACAGATTGTACATGCTTAACATGCGTAAATAAACAGATAGCAGATATGCATGGCATAGACGAGCTCAGAACAGTACATCAGTCTAACATAACACATAGTTTTAGGGTTTAGTAGCCTTTACCGACCCCTCGGTAGGTCCACAGTCGATTACGACGACCCGTACGATCCTATGGATAATTTCAATATAATGGGCCCACATGCCCATGTGGCCTACCCGTGTGGGTCCACACGCCCTAATTGGCCTTGCCCATGTGGATCCCACGGCCTGGCCAAAGTTCACATGCTCGTATGACTCACCCATGTGGCCCACATGCTCAGTCTAGTTTAGCCCGTGTGGCCCACACGGCCACACTCCGGCCATCATATGGCCGTGTCTTGTGCTCGGCCTAGCCTTCGTCAATTAAACGGACATGTTGTCGCACACGGCCTACCACACAACTGTGTGGCGTCGACAGTGAGATTTTTCAGCTTTCGCCGAACCTCATTTTTCTGCGTTTCGGGTACACACCTGGTACTATTTCGATGTAAAAACACTCCCAAGATCATCAACACCTGAAAAAAGAATCTCGAAAGTCTTATTAGCGATCGATTTAACAAAATTAACAACTAAATTGAGCAACATTCCATACTTACCACCACAAAACAACTATGCAAAAGTTAAACAGTTGGGGCAAAAACCTCCAATTCCTTGCCTTCACCTACACAACCGTTCACAGAATCCATCGATTACTCACCGAAAATGATTATTCTAACATTGAGCAAACTTGAAAACAACCTAAGTCTTAACTTACCAACCCGATCGAAGAACCCAAACGTAAAAGCAACAATTGGTCAGAAAAACAACAACAATAGAGAAGGAAAACGAAAATTGAATGTGAAAACTAAGAAGGAGATGAGCAAGAAAAAAGTCAAAGAGATTTGGGGATTTTCGGCAGCAAGAGAAGAGATGAATTTTAGCAAAAATAAAATAAAAAGAAATCAAAAGATATTCCCATAATCCCTTAATTCTCTCCCACTACTCCACTACTCAGAATTCAAATTCCATCCAACTCCCTTAGGAAAACGAGCAAAAATTACTACCTACGCTAAAGCATGAATTCGAACACAAGACCTCCAACATACCAACACTCTTACCACTCGAACCAGCAGGCTCATTCTAATATGATTCTACAATAAATAAATATAAGCCCACTCCCTAAACACAAGACTTAGACAATATCAAAATTTTCCAAAGGTAGGGCTTGAACTTGGGACCTCTCACACACACCTAGAACACTTATCCACTGAAGCAGACAAATATTTGTGTCAAGATTTCACAGAAATAAAGATAGAAATTTTAGAGTGTTACAACTCCACCCCCTAAAAGAAATTTTGACCTCGAAATTTACCTGATCAGAACAGATGAGGATACTACCGATGTATCGAATCCTCATGTTCCCACGTGGCCTCCTCAGCGCTATGATTCTGTCATAGACATTCACTAACGGAATGGTCTAACCTCAAAAGTCAAGTCTGGTCTAACCTCAATTTTCTCAACAGAGACAATGTGGGAAGGATCAGATCGATACCGCCTCAACATCAACACATGGAAGACGTCATGGATACGGTCCAACTCTGGAGGTAACTCTAACTGATAAACAACTGGCCACACTCGTTTTAGAATATGATACAGCCCAATAAATCTAGGGCTTAACTTGCCCTTACAACCGAACCTCGTAATCTTTTCCATGAAGAAACCTTAAGCAACACGAAGTCCCCACAGAATACTCAATCTCAGGCCTCTTCAGATCTGCGTACGATTTTTGTCTGTCAGAAGCCACTTTTAGAAGATCCCGAATTAGTCGAACCTTATCCGTAATTTTAGAAACCAACTTAGGACCCAAAACTCATCGTTCGCCCAACTCAGTCTAACACAACAGAGTATGACACTTATGACCATACAGAGCCTCGTAAGGTGCCATCTGGATACTATACTGGAAACTATTTTTGTAGGAGAACTAAGCTAGTGATAATAATCTTCCCAACTACCTCAGAAATCAATCACGCAACTCCAAAGCATATCCTTCAGTATCTGAATCACCCTCTCAGATTGACCATCGATTTGAGGATGGAACGCAGTACTGAAGCCTAACCTTGAACCCAGAGCCTCGTGCAATTTCTTCTAAAACCGAAAAGTGAAGCGAGGATCTCTATCAGATATGATCGAGACAAGAACCCCATGCAGTCTTACAATCTCAAAAATGTACAACTTCACTAGCTTCTACAGAGAGTAATCAGTTTGAACCGAAATGAATTGAGCAGACTTGGTCAATCGATCCACGATGACCCAAACAGAATCCTTCTTAGTGGGTGTCAATGGAAACCCACTAACAAAGTCCATCGTCACTCGTTCCCACTTCCATAAGGGAATTTTAACTAGGTGCAACAATCCCGGAGGCAACCGGTGCTCAGCCTTAACTTGCTGGCACGTGTAACACCCCAAACCCGGCCCATACGTCATGACCGGATCTGGTATGCTACGGGTTGAATGTTGAAAACTTTGCTTTGAAGGGTTTTGAAAATATCAGTTTATTTTAACCGATTAATCATTAGTTGTGACATTTTTGAAGAAACTTTAACATTTGCGTTGAACATGCTGGAAAAACCCATTTTCCTTTCACTTTATAATTAAGACTTTGAAAACATAAGTTTATAGGACTTAACATAAAAAAAATATAGTTCGATAACCTAAGTTATGGAGGCCTTATTACAAAAATAATCCCAAAATTGAAACGTAAAGAAAAATCGAAAATAGCCTATGAAGATAAAAGACTTGATGGCCCCTCGAGTCCGCCTCGGCTCCCATGTCCACGATCTACTGCTCATTTGAAAAGTTGGGAAAAATAAAAGGGGTGAGTCACCAAGACTCAGTGTGCAAATCTCGAAAAAACATAAAAGCCTTGAGGCCCACAAATACATTATGGTCCTTGGCCCATACACAATGGTAACAAAATATTTACATGCAACATGTCCCCTTCCAAACCTAAGAGTCTATCCTCTACACACCCCCGTACCAACCATCACACCGTGAGGATTTCTACAATCAACCCTCCATCCACTACACACCATATCGACAGCTGTGCTGCCTGTCATAAAGACCGATCACTATGTGACCTATGTGGCGAAGCCATCGATCGCCATGCGACCTTAATAATATATTGTGGTATTTCGAAACTATGTCTTTCATTATAAAGACCGATCACTATGTGACCTATGTGGCAAAGCCACCGATCGCTATGCGACCTTCTTCCCCTTCATCATATCAATCCCATCCCATGCATACATACATGCAAGAATCAGAACATTATACTATCTAAACAGATCACAGACTTTCACATACTTCGATACACATAGAGAAGTTTCTATGATTACGTACCTGGCACCCCTTGCATATCCTTTCTGAGTAATACGATTGTTCATACAACCTCATTTTTTGGCTTTTAGCCTATAACATACATATAATATAGATTAACTAGTGTGATAGAGATCTACACACATGATTACTGACAAGACGATACTGTCTAAATCGACACTATCAGTAGCCGCTACGACTGCTAACAGTCTAAGGTTTTGTTCTGAAGCCGGTCCACAACTCAGTGGCCAATCCCGAACTGCTGACACCGCTCGCTTCCTAAACTTATGGATTGGTTTAACAGATCCAATTCCCTCTTTCGCCTTGAAATCTTGAAAAGAGAGATATGAGGTTTAGAGACTAGCGGTTCTGACTTTTAGATCTACGCGATCTACTTCACTTCTCGAATGTCGCCCAACACGTAGACACAAGAAACCAACAATCCATTAGCCTTTCGGGTTTATCTTCTAAAAACCAAAAGAGAAAGAAAAAAGAAAAAAAATAGATCAAAAGAAATCGGCACCTACTTTTACAGAGAATTCGGCAACCCCTTGAAGATTTCGGCTTAATGGAGAATCGGCACAAGAGGAAAAAGAATGCAAAAGAGAGTGAAATAAGAGGTTTTGGCTTCTGAAGAAATAAAAAAAAAGATTACAGAGATTGATTGGAGTTCCTTTGCAGTGCCCCTTGCTACTGGGCCACAAGCCCATTTTGTAATTTAAACCACAGATACCATCTTTTAAACCCTATAGTGTCCAAGCAGAAAATTTAACCAAGGCCTCGGCCTATCCCGAGCCCAACTGACCCCTAACACTGATTAACACATTACACATAACCACACATTAAACTCATAGGCTCCTTAATTCAGGATGTTACAGTTCTATCCCTTAAAGAAATTTCCTCAAAATTACCTCGATCGTAATAGATGCGGTATCGCCGCAAGATCGCCTCCTCCTCGTTCCCATGTAGCCTCCTCGTAATCGTGATTCCGCCATAGAACCTTAACCAACGGAACCGTCTTTCTTCGCAACACTTCGACATCACGATCCAAGATTTCTACTGGTTCCTCTTCAAAGGATAGGTCAGGTCTTACCTGGATTTCCTCTAGAGACACCACATGAGACGGATCTGAACGATATCGTCTCAACATAGAAATGTGGAATACATTGTGAATCTGGCTTAGCTCAGAAGGTAGCTCTAGCTGATAGGCTACTAGCCCCACTTGTTTCAATAACCCAATAAGGTCCTATAAATCTGGGACTTAATTTACCCTTCCATCCAAACCTTAACACTTTCTTCCATGGCGACACCTTCAAGAACACCTTGTCACCCACTACAAACTCTATGTCCTTACGCTTCCTTTAGTTGAGCTCGAATTAACTCAACCTTCTCTTCTGTCTCGGTAACCAACTTCGGACCCAAAATCTGACGTTCCTCTAATTCCGTCCAACAGGTAAGAGTACGACACTTTCGCCCGTACAATGCTTCATAGGGTGCCATCTGAATACTAGATTGGTAGCTGTTGTTGTAAGCAAACTCCGCCAATGGTAAAAACTCTTCCCAACTACCTCTGAAATCAATGACACATCCCCTTAACATGTCCTCCAAGATCTGAATTACCCGCTCAAACTGTCCATCTGTCTGAGGATGAAATGCTGTACTGAAATCCAACTTTGTACCTAACGCTTGATACAAAGCCTTCTAGAATCGTGACGTAAACCTCGGGTCCCTGTCCGATATGATTGATACTGGTACCCCATGCAACCTCACTACCTCCGCTATATATAACCTAGCCAGCTTCTGCAGAGAATAATCGACCCGTACTAGTATGAAATGAGCAGATTTCGACAAGCGATCAACAATAACCCAGACTGAATCTTTCTTAGTAGGCGTGAGGGGTAGCCCACTAACAAAGACCATTGCGATCCTTTCCCACTTCCATTGTGGAATCTTCATCGTCGCAACAACCTTGATGGTAATCGATACTCGTCTTTACTCGGCGATGTGTCAAACACTTACTCACCAATTCGCCATTTCACGCTCAAGCCCTACCACCGTAATCGATCCCCGATACATGTTACTCCTTCGGGTGCATAGCGATGAACTTCCATGCGCTTCTTACAAAATCCTATGCCTCAATTCTGGATCTTTTGGCATGCAAACACTCCCTTGAAAACATAACAGTCCTTCCTCATTCATACTGAAGTCCGTCGATCCATCACTTGATCCTACATGAAACTTCTCCTTTAGCAACTCATCGGTCTGCTGCTTCTCTTTAACCTGACTAACCCAAGAGGGTTTCACTTGAAGTTCAGCCAATAAGCTCCCATCATCATACAGACTAAGGTGAGCAAACATTGCCTTTAAGTCAGAGATTACTTTACGACTTAAGGCATCTGCCACCACATTAGCTTTACCCGGATGGTACTCGATCGAGCAATCATAATTCTTTAACAACTCGATCCACCTCCTCTACCTTAAATTCAACTCCTTCTGGGTCAAAAGGTATTTTTGGCTTTTATGATTTGTATAAATAACAGATTTCTCCCTGTACAGATAATGTCTCCAAATTTTTAAAGCAACAACCACCGCCGCCAAATCCAAATCATGGGTGGGATAATTTGCTTCGTGCGGTCTTAACTACTGAGATGCATATGCAACAACCATTCCATCTTGCATCAACACGCATCCTAGTCCCGTGTGTGACGCATCACAGTAAATCATGAATTCCTTCCCAGCCTCCGGTTGAATCAAAATTGGAGCCTCCGTCAAAATCCTTTTCAACTTCTCGAAACTCTCTTGCTGCTTACTAGACCAAATGAACAGAACTCCTTTCCGTAATAACTTAGTCAATAGTGTCGCGATTGAAGAAAATCCCTCAACAAACCTAGAAAAGTAACTTCACTTAGCCAAAATTCGCACTTACTAAATTTGGCATACAACTGTTTCTCCCTCAGAATCTACAAAACCACTCGCAGATGTGAATCATGCTCCTCTTCCTATCTTGAGTAAACCAAGATATCATCTATAAATACCACGACAAAGTGATCCAAGTAAGGTTGGAACACTCGGTTCATCAAATCCATAAACGCCGCTGGTGCATTAGTCAACCCAAATGGCATTACCAAAAATTCGTAATGGCCATAACGGGTCCTGAAAGCTGTCTTATGAATATCCGATTCTTTGACCTTAAGCTGATGGTATCTTGATCTCAAATCTATCTTTGAGAACACTGACGCCCCTTTCAGTTGATCGAACAAGTCATCAATCATTGGGAACGGATACTTGTTCTTGATAGTCAACTTGTTCAGCTGACGGTAGTCAATGCACATACGCATTGATCCATCCTTCTATTTAACAAATAACATCGGCGCTCCCTAAGGTGACACACCTGGTCGAATAAATCCTTTATCTAACAAATCTTGTATTTGTGCTTTCAACTCTACCAACTCCTTTGGCGCCATCCTATATGGAGCGATAGACACTGGTGTTATTCCCAGAAGAAGATCGATACCAAACTCCACTTCACGATCCAGAGGTAATCCCGGAAGCTCTTCTAGGAAAACATCAAGAAGTTCTTTCACCATCCTAATGTCCCCAACAGTTGGGTCATTGGCTTCCAAAGCCCGAACAAACATTAATACCGCTTTGTATCCTTTTCTCACCATCCTTTCTGCTCTTAGGGCAGTCACCACATTCAACAAACAGTTCCCCCTTTCTCCTATCACTAACACTTCACCACTTTTGAGGGTTTTTAACACCATACGCTTGGCTGCACAATCTACATTAGCTTGGTACTTCACCAGCCAATCCACGCCTAAAATTAAATCAAACTCCCCCAATAGTAATTCCATCAGATCAGTCAGGAAAACTATTCCCTAAACTTCTAAGGGTACCTCCCGATAGAGTTTATCTACTACTACAGATTGTCTTAATGGGCGAATTACAGTCATCGACCTAGGGGTAATCTCGGAATCTAAACTTAAAGTTCGAGACACACTACTAGCAACATATGGATGTGTCCATCGAATGTCAATCAATGCAGTGTAAGGCAAACCAAATATTAAAAGTGTACCGGTTATAACATCTAGTGCGTCAGCCTCTTCACGATGTTTGGCAGCATAGACTAACCCCGACTGTCTCACCTCAGTGTTTCTCGCCTCGACTTGGTGCTCCACTACCGATCAAATCGTTACCACCTCTAGCCGGACCACGACCCTCCGTGGTCTGCCGACCTCCCCACCGGTTGAGCATTTCATTTCGCCCTACGGGTCCTACATCGCCCGTGGTGTGCACACCCCTAATCTGATGGTTCAAAGACCCACACCTAAAGCACTTTTCACTGCCTACCTAACACTCACCTACATGGAATTTACCACAGCGAACACACCTCCGTGTCTGGTTAGCAGCAGGTCTCTCTACCCAGTTCGGCCCATCCGACCTAGGTCTTTTCTGAGTACGCCCAACTGCTCCTGACGATCAAAAATTTCTCCTACTTCCACTTCTATCTTTATCCCAATTTAGCTTTTCCGTTCGCTTTACCTCCTTAGCTATCTTAGCCTTCTCCACAAGCACAGCAAATTCCCTCTTTCGCTGTGGAGCTATCAAAACACGTAAATCATCCTTCAGGCCATCTTCAAATTGAACACACTGTTAATGTTCTGTGGCCACTATCCTTCGAGCATAACGGCTCAAGCGTAAGAATTTCACTTCATACGCCGCCACCGGCCTACTTCTCTGAACCAGATTCAGAAATGCTCTACGCTGCACATCCACATAACTCGTTCTAATGTACTTACTCTGGAACGCCGTTCTGAAGTAATCCTAGGTGATATGGTCAGCCACTGTACCATCCTTAACCATAAGCCACCATTGATAAGCTTCATCCCGGAGAAGGGACACTACTCCTTTCAGCTTCTCTTCTTCCGTGAAATCCAGATCATCCATTATGCGTTTGACCGCCTCCAACCAGTACTCAGCTGTACTCAAGGCAATACCAGAAATTCCCCTAAACACTTCTGCCCCATTAGCTCTAAGTCGCTCCGACACAGATTTTCAGGCTCTTGTGCCCATGCCTGCCTCAGCAACCCTCTCTAACACCCTCAACATCGCCTGAGATACCGCATCATCTCCGGCCTTTTGATCCTAAAATTTCACCTCCATAGTTGGTGGCACTGGTACCTCATTCCCCGACTCGTGACCAAACCCTACCGGTTCTGACACAGTAATCCTGCCTCTACCTCGGCCACGCACACCACGTCTTCTAGTGCTCATTCTATCGATTCGCATTTATCTGATTGGAAATTTTATGAATTATTAATTTCTTCCACTGATTAATAACGAACAATCTTATGGAAAGTAGTTTTAACAGTAGTTCTTTCGAATTTGAACTTTATCTACAAGGTTCATTTCTCTGGTCTGTATTTCCTAGCTCTAGAATCCACATACATTCAACCATCACACATCAACATACAAGTAGCATCCATGAACTCACATTCATCACATAAGGGTATTTTTGTCATTTCACTACCTAGGGGTACTTTCATAATTTTATCCTACAGAGGTATTTTTGTAATTTTCCAAAATAG
The DNA here is from genome assembly GCA_025506655.1 of Gossypium rotundifolium. Taxonomy (NCBI): domain Eukaryota; kingdom Viridiplantae; phylum Streptophyta; class Magnoliopsida; order Malvales; family Malvaceae; genus Gossypium; species Gossypium rotundifolium. The sequence continues at coordinate 130,501,474 of CP106724.1, read as the reverse complement.
GGTATCTTGGTATTTTACAAAATAGGGGTATTTTGGTAATTTTACAATCCGAGGGTATTTCGATAATTTTTCCAACCGGGGGTATTTCGGTAATTTTTATAAACTTTGGTAATTTTTACAAATCCAGTGAATTTCAGAAATTTTACAAAGCCAGGAATATAAGTAATTTTACAAAAATAGGGTGGTTGGTCCCTTTCGGGGTTTAGTTATAAATTTTGGCCCATCAACAAGCCCTCTTGGCTAGAGTGAACAAACACTACGCACTAGGTAGGATTTCAGCGAAGAGGAGGTGAGCCGCTAGGGCCGCTTAAATACCAAGCCTAAAAATGCGTATGCCTGTTACCACACCCTAACCCTGTGACTTGTTCACAGACATGTTTAATTAGAAATTAAGTATTATGAGATTTGAAGAATTGTTTATACTAAACCTAAAGTCCATAAACTCTAGCATACTAGCCTACGTCCCTAGAGAGCCCATCAAGCCCAACATGCATATCACATAATGAGTTTAGAATACTTACTTGCGTCGATCGGGTGCCGGTAGACTCGAAGGCCATATCTCAACCGAATTTTTCTCAAACTTACATCACTTTTACAAATCACCACTGGACCCATTTCACAGCCTGAGTTTTGAACTGGGCTCTGATACCAAAATGTAACACCCCAAACTCGGCCCATACGTCATGACCGGATCTAGTATGTTATGGGTTGAATGTCGAAAACTTTACTTTGTAGGGTTTTGAAAATCTCAGTTTATTTTAACCGATTAATCATTAGTTGTGACATTTTTGAAGAAACCTTAACATTTGCGTTGAACATGCTGGAAAACCTCATTTTTCTTTCACTTTATAATTAAGACTTTGAAAACATAAGTTTATAAGACGTAACATAAAAAAATATAGTTCGATAACCTAAGTTATGGAGGCCTTATTACAAAAATAATCCTAAAATTGAAACGTAAAGAAAAATAGAAAATAGCCTATGAAGACAAAAGACTTGATGGCCCTTCGAGTCTGCCTCGGCTCTCATGTCCATGATCTACTGCTCATCTGAAAAGTTGGGAAAAATAAAAGGGGTGAGTCACCAAGACTCAGTGTGCAAATCTTAAAAACACATAAAAGCCTTGAGGCCCACAAACAAATTATGGTCCTTGGCACATACACAATGGCAACAGAATATTTACATGCAACATGTCCCCTCCCAAACCTAAGAGTCCATCCTCTATACACCCCCGTACCAACCATCACACCGTGGGGATTTCTACAATCAACCCTCCATCCGCTACACACCATATCGACAGCTGTGCTGCCTGTCATAAAGACCGATCACTATGTGACCTATGTGGCGAAGCCACCAATCGCCATGCGACCTTAATAATATATCGTGGTATTTTGACAACTGTGCTGCCTGTTATAAAGACCGATCATTGTGTGACCTATGTGGCAAAGCCACTGATCGCTATGCGACCTTCTTCCCCTTCATCATATCAATCCTATCCCATGCATACATATATGCAAGAATCAGAACATTATACTATCTAAACAGATCACATACTTTCACATACTCCGATACACATAAAGAAGTTTCTATGATTACGCACCTAGCATCCCTTGCCTACCCTTTTTGGGTAATACGATTGTTAATACAGCCTCATTTTCTGGCTTTTAGCCTATAACATACATATAATACAGATTAACTAGTGTGATAGAGATCTACACACCGACATCGACAAGACGACTTGCCTAAGTCGACACTATCAAGAGTCGCCACGATCGCTAACAGTCTAAGGTTTTGTTCTGAAGCCGGTCTACAATCCGGTGGCCAATCCTGAACAGCTGACACTGCTCGTTTCTTAAACTTAGGGATTGGTTTAACAGATCCAGTCCCCTCCTTCGCCTTGAAATCCCAAAAAGAGAGATATGATGTTCAGAGACTAGCGGTTTCGGCTTTTAGATCTACGCGATCTACTTTACTTCTCGAATGTCACCCAACACGTAGACACAAGAAACCAACAATCCATTAGCCTTTCGACTTTGTCTTCTAAAAATCGAAAGAGATAGAAAAAAGAAAAAAATAGATCAAAAGAAATCGACACCTACCTTTACAGAGAATTCGGCAACCCCTTGAAGATTTCGGCTTAATGGAGAAATCGGCATAAGAGGAAAAAGAATGAAGAAGAGAGTGAAATAAGAGGTTTCGGCTTCTGAAGAAATAAGAAAAAAAGATTGCAGAGACTGACTAGGGTTTCGGCTTGTAGAAGAGAACAGAGAATGAGGGAAAAGATTAAGAGAATGGGGTTCAAAATGCCAGAATTTAAGAGATATCCCCCTAATTAAAGAGAATTTGGCACCTACCTCTCAAAAGCAGAAAATGCCCCTTCCTCGAACTAAAAACTAATCAATTAATGAGGGAAATTTTGACACCCCTCTGGCATATTAAAACCGATTTCTTCCCCCTCCAAGAGATGGAAATTCGGCCACCACTGGCTGTTTAGCAGATAACTCATATGCTTTTTCCCTTATCTTTATCCATCCACACCTCCAAAAGAGGCCTAAATAACACCACCTCTTCTTTCCTTTATCAGCACATTATCCATATTATCCAACTCAATTAATCCCTCCTAATTTTAAGCCTTATTGCCATCCCACTTGCTCCTCCTTTAAGTGCCAAAAATGGCCCAAATACATGGGCTCCAAGCGGCCATAACTTGGGCCTCTTCACCTGCTAATGATGCCACCTTATAGTTCCTTTGCAGCGCCCCTTGCTGCTGGGCCACAAGCCCATTTTGTAATTTAAACCACAGATGCCATCTTTTAAACCCTATAGTGTCCAAACAGAAAATTTAACCAAGGCCTCGGCCCTATCCTGAGCCCAATCTAGACCCCTAACACTCTTATTAACACATTACACATAACCACACATTAAACGCATAGGCCCCTTAATTCAGGATGTTACAGCACGTCAGACAACAAGCAACAAAATCAGTAACCTCACGCTTAAAACCCAGCCACCAGTATAACTCACGAAGGTCGCAATACATCTTATTACCATCGAGATGCATAGCATAAGGGCTACTATGCGCCTCCCTCAGAATCGATTGCTTCAAATCCACATCGTTCGGTACACAAATCCAACCATGGAAACAAAGTACCCTATCACTATTCAATCCAAAATTTGAAGTGCTGCCACTCTCAACCGGACGAAACTGTAAACTCAGAGACTCATCCCCCAACTGCTTATCTCGAATCTGTTCAATCCAAGTAGGCTTAACTTGCAACTCGGCCAATAGAATCCCATCATCAAATAGACTAAGGCGAGCAAACATCGCCCTCAAATCAGACATCGCTTTTCGGCTTAGAGTGTCGGCCATCACATTGGCCTTACCAAGATAATACTCGGTGGTGCAATCATAATCCTTGAGCAACTCAATCCATCGACGCTGCCTAAGATTCAACTGCTTCTGAGTAAGGAGATACTTGAGGCTTTTGCGATCGGTGAAAATGATACACCTTTCACCATACAGATAGTGCCTCTAAATTTTTAGTGCAAAAACCACAGCAGCCAACACGAGATCATGCGTCGGATAGTTCCCCTCATGTGTCTTAAGTTGATGGAACCGTAAACCATAACCTTACCATCCTGCATCAGAACACATCCCAAACCGACATGCGACGCATCATTGTATACCACAAACTCTTTTCCAGATCCAGGCTGTATTAGAACAGGAGCCTAAGTCAGAATAGACTTGAGCTTCTCAAAGCTCTCTTGCTGTGCATCATTCCAGAAGGACACCCTTACGTAGAAGCTTAGTCAATGGAGCTACAATCAAAGAGAATCTCTTAACAAAACGCCGATAGTATCCCGCCAAACCAAAAAAACTACGGATCTCAGAAATATTCTTAAGTTGTTTTCAATCCAGCACAGCCTCGATCTTCCTAGAATTGACTCAAACCCCTTTAGCAAAAACTATGTGCCCCAGAAAAGTCACTTCACGCAACCATAACTCATACTTGCTAAATTTAGCGTAAAGCTGCTTCTCTTGTAGAATTTAAAACACTACTCTAATATGCTCATTATGCTCATCCTCGGTCTTAGAGTATACCAAAATTTTGATAATGAAGACCACGATGAACTGATCTAGATAGAGCTAAAATACTCAGTTCATCAGATCCATAAATGCGTCTGGTGCGTTCGTCAACCTGAAAGGCATAATTAAGAACTCGTAATGTCTATAACAAGTCCTAAATGTCATCTTATGCACATCAACCTCCTTAACCCTCAACTGATGATATCCTAAACAGAGATCGATCTTAGAGAACACTGAAGCCCTTTGAACTGATCAAATAAGTCATTAATCCCCGGAAATGGATACTTAATCTTAATGGTCAGCTTGTTCAACTGCCGATAGTCTATGCACATCCTCATAGTCCCATCCTTCTTCTTAACAAACAGTACTGGTACTTCCCATGGAGACATACTAGGACAGATGAAACCACGGTCCAAAAGTTCCTACAGTTGAGCCTTATGCTCTGTAAGCTCCTTCGGTGCCATACGGTAGGGAGCGATGGAAGCCGGAGCTGTACATAGAAGAAGCTCAATCCCAAATTTCACTTTCTGATTTGGAGGTAATCCTAGTAACTCCTCAGGGATAACGTCTGAAAAGTCCTTTACTCTTCTAATATTCCCAGCAGAAGAGCCCCCAGAATTCAAAACACTTACATAGGCCAATTGCGCCTCACAACTTTCTGGACCAATTTCTCAGCTACCAGTGCAAAAATCACATACGATAGATAGTCTCGATGCTCACCAATCATTACCACCTCCACATCATCCTTGGTCCTCAGAACGACCCTCTTAGACGCACAGTCCAAACTGACTCGATGCTCCACCAACCAGTCCATACCCAGAATAAGGTCGAACTCTCCAAATGAAAGCTCCATCAAATTAGCCAGAAATATCTCCCCTTGCACCTCTAACGGGACATCCTTATACAACTTACTAACTTGAACAGACTGTCCTAATGGACTTATCACAGTAACCTCACTAAAAGTACTCTCAACCGATAACCCTAGATTTTCAAAAATAAAACAGGCTATATAGGAATGAGTGGATATTATGTCTATTAGACCAAAGTAAGGTACATCAAATATAAAGAAGGTACTGGTGAAGACGTCAGGAGCACCTCTGTCCTCTCGACGACGTGCAGCATAAACTAAAGTAGGCTGCCTCACATCAGTCTGACCAGCACCTCTGCCCGGTGCTCTCTGTCCATGACCCAAACCGTTACCACCCCTAGCCTGTCCACAACCCCTAGGTGGCTGCTGAACTATCCCTTGAGGCGAAACGAAACTCGAAGCCTGTGTCTGATCCGTCTACTATGGACACTCCCTAATACGATGCTTAAAGGGCCCGCATCTTAAATAAGCCCCAATCTACCTCCAACACTCGCTCGGATGGCACCTACCATAATCACTGCATGGTTGTAACCTAGTAGGAGCAACAGGGGTCCCCACTCTAACTAACCCCTCAGATCTGGCCTTTTTCTTAGGCCTCTGCATAGAACTCGAGGGCTCCGAATCCCTCTTGTTCTTACCTCTCTCTATCTCTATTCTGGCGCTCTACACGCTTAACATCTTCAACGATCTTCGCTTCTCTACCAGAATAGAAAACTCGCGCTCCTGCTACGGAGCAATCAAAACCCTCAGATTATCTCTCAGCCCATCCTCGAACTGAACACATCTTTCATACTCTGATGCCACCATACCTCGAGCATAGCGACTCAGTGTTAGAAATTCGGCCACATACTCGGCCACAGATCAGTCACATTGTGTGAGGTTTAGAAATTCACACCTACGAGCATCAACGTAGCTAGCTCCCACATATTTGCTCTGAAATGTAGTCTTAAAGAACTCCTAAGTTAGGCGATCAGGTTGAGTGCCCTCCTTAACTATTAACCACTACTGATATGCTTCGTCGCGAAGTAAGGAGACTGCACCCTTTAATTTCTACTCAGAGGTACAGTCCAAATCATCCATAATCCTATCGGTGGCCTCCAACTAGTACTCAGCCACATTAAGGGTGACTCTTGTGACTCGCCTAAACAACTCTGCTCCATTAGACAAGAGTCGTTCAGTTACCGACCCTCGGCCCCCAGATCTAGAATTGGGTCCAACGACCCTCTCCAAAATCCTTAGCAAGGCTTGGGACAGTGCTTTGGCCCCAGATGAACGACTCTGAGACCCAGTCTCAGTAGTAGGTGACACAGGTGTCTCACTAGTGTCCAGATTCGGCATACTACCTAGAGATGAGGACTCAGCTCGAGCCCTCTTATGGCCTCTACCTCGGCCTCGAATACTACGTCCATGGATACCTCGTGCGCTCATTGTGACTTAAAAGTTTTATCTACATTAAAACTTTTATGCATCAATTTTTATATTTATTAATAGATGTTTTATGCATAGAGTATCCAAAATTCAGAATTGTTTCAAAAGTTTTAGTCTTAATCAGTTTCACTACAGTTTCAGAGTTCACTAACTATAGTGGTTTCAAGTAGACTATCAATAATGTTTTCAAAATTTTCTATTAGAAATCAAAAATACTTACAGGATCGAAGTCGGATACTCGGTGTGCCACATACTTACTTTAGAATGCTTAAAACCTTTTGAAAACCAATTCTTTAAAACCAAATTTTGGAACCCAAAATTTACAACTGAGTTTTACAACCTGGCTTTGATACCACTAAATTTAACACTTCAAACTCAGACTAGACGTTATGGCCGAATCCGGAAGTGTCACATGAAATGAGTTGAAAAACCGTTGTCGTTGAATTATAAACCCTTTCCAGTTTATTTAGCCTTTATCACAATTATTAATTTCAAAGCTCTCTTTCATTTAATCATTTAAATAGAAAATGTATTTGTAGCGAAAGCTTGTAAAATCATTGTGTTTAGAAAATCGTTCTCAAGATTTTAGAAACCCTTGCTTTTGGTAAATCGTCATAGTTATAAGTATATAAAACCAAAAACCCAAAACCAAGGCAAAATAGTTTAAAATAGTCCAGAGAGTCCCAGAAAATACAAACTCTCAAATCTTAACGCCAAACTTAAATAAAAACTAAAACAAATAAAACAGTTTTGGCGAGTAGTCACCGTTGAGTCCTCCGCTGCACCGATCTGCCAACTCTGTGGATTACCTGTACAGATTAAATAGAAAAGAGTGAGTTTACATAAACTCAGTGTGTAACCCAGTAGAATTAAGCATGCATACAGAAAATAGAATTAGTCAAATACAGACTCGGGCTTATGCCATTACAGATACATATGCAAAGTCGGCCCTAAGCCCATTTCAGATACAGATACAGATATGCAAACTAGAAACAGAAATCAAATATCCTACCCCCATCCTCTACACACTATCCCTGACCATCCCTACACACTGTGTGGGGTTTAAAACACCCACCCAGCCCTACACACCACATTATGCCGATGCGGCACATAACAGATATATTGCAGCCATGCTGCCAGATAATAGGCGCAAAAATGCCTTTCAGAACACTTCTTCCAATATACATCAACCCATCCCCAATATCAGATAACATAACATGCATACAGCCTTACAGATAGTACATGCTTAACATGTGTAAATAAACAGATAGCAAATATGCATGGCATAGTCGAGCTTAGAATAGTACATCAGTCTAACAGAACACATAGTTTTAGGGTTTAGTAGCCTTTACCGACCCCTCGGTAGGTCCACAGTCGATTAGGATGACCCATGTGATCCTACGGATAATTTCAATATAATGGGCCCAAATGCCCATGTGGCCTGCCCGCATGAGCCCACACGCCCTGATTGGCCTTGCCCGTGTGGATCCCATGGCCTGGCCCAAAGTTCACACGCCCGTATGACTCACCCGTGTGGGTCCACACGCTTGGTCTAGTTTAGCTCGTGTGGCACACACGGCCACACTCCGGCCATCACATGGACGTGTCTTGGACACAGCCTGGCCTTCGTCAATCACACAGCTTACCACACGGCTGTGTGGCGTCGATAGTGGGGTTTTCGGCTTTCACCGAACCTCATTTTTCTTCGTTTCGGGTACACAAATGGTACTGTTTCAATGTAAAAACACTCCTAAGGCCACCAACACCTAAAAACAAAATCTCGAAAGTCCTATTAGCAATCGATTTAACAAAATTAATAACTAAATCGAGCAATGTTCCACACTTACCACCACAAAACAACTATGCAAAAGCTACATAGTTGGAGTGAAAGCCTCCGATTCCCTGCCTTCACCTACACAACCGTTCAAAGAATTCATCAATTACTCACTGAAAACGATTATTCTAACATTGACTAAACTCGAAAACAACCCATGTCTTAACTTACCAACTCGATCGAAGAATCCAAACGTAAAAGCAACAATTGGTCAGAAAAATGACAGCGGCAGAGAAGGAAAACAAAAATTGAATGTGAAAACTAAGAAGCAGATGAGCAAGAAAAAAGTCAGTTTGGGGATTTTCGACAAAGAGAGAAAAGAGGAATTTTAAAAAAAAAGAAAATAAAAAGAAATCAAAGGATATTCCCACAATCCCTTAATTCTCTCCCACTACTCCACTACTCAAAATTCAAATTCCATCCAACTCCTCAAGAAAACGAGCAAAAATTACTACCAACGACAATGCAGGAATTCAAACACAAGACCTCCAACGCACCAACACTCTTACCACTCGAACCAATAGGCTCATTCTGATATGATTCTAAAATAATTAAATATAAGCCCACTCCCCAAACACAAGACTTCGACCAGGAAAATATCAAATTTTGCCAAAGGTAGGGCTTGAACTTGGGACCTCACACACACACCCAAAACACTTATCCATTGAAGCAGACACATATTTGTGTTAAAATTTCACAGAAATAAAGATAGAAATTTTGGGGTGTTACAATAAGCATGAGTTTGAAAGAACTTTTGAACTGGTGAGAATATTTTTATTTTCCATCTTATTACTAAACCGACATTTAAAATAATTATAATATTTAATTTAGAAGTACTAGTTAGAAATGTTGATAGAACTAGAAGTTGTGATAATTATACAATTAAAATAATTATAATTTAATGAAAATTGTGATAATTACACATTTAAAAATAATTATAATTTAATTTACTATTTATTAGTATTAGTATTAGTATTAGTATTAGTATTAGTATTAGTATTAGTATTAGTATTAGTATTTAAAATAAATTTTATATAAATAAAGTTTTGAAAATTTTAAAATAGAATAATTACTTGAATATGACTCTAAGCATAAAATATAGTTAAAGTTGTAATAATTATAATTATAATTTAAAATTATTATTTAGAAATAATTATAATTTAATTTTGATATTATTATAAAAGGTTATTTTTAAAAAGTTATATGAAATTATAAAAATATATTGTTTAAAGAATTACAAAAAGCAATAGAATCACGTACATCACAAAGTGACATTAGAATTTAGTTTATATAAAACACACATACATAGGAAGACAAGTACCTTAAAATGAAGATGTAGCTTCCACACGGATGCCCACTTAAATGATAGACCAAATGTTGGAATCATGTTATTAGCTTGATCCCTTAGGAATTTGTATGTTGCTTTAACATTCAAATGTGAAGTTATGTTTCCAAATATATTTGTCAATTCCCTGCAATATTGAGAAACCTTGAGATTATGTTTCTTATTCCCTTACATTTCCAACTTGAGCGGTGATAGTTAATGTGTTGTATTTATATACGTCAAACTCAGCTCTTTAAACATTTAAAGAGATTATTCTCAAGTACTTTATACCATATTTTATTACTTTTTTGTGATTATTAGATTTATACATTATTTTAGTTTTTATTGTGCTTTTATGCTTTTTGGAATAAAATGACAAGTTTATGCGAACTCAATCTTTGAGTTAAGCTTATTTCAGTCCATTGGTTGATGCGAAAATGAGAAGAGGAGCCTAGACTGTAGCCAAGGTCATGACAATAAGGTGATGATGTTGTGGCACCAATGCTTCCACCATCAATCGAGGAGTTGGACTTCACTAAGTTGCACAATCAAGGGGACTGCCTTTAATGTCGTGACACCAGCTATTCTAGTCACAAGATTGAGCTAGAAATGCCGCAACACTAGCCACAACCCCTCCAAATGAAGAAATCAATGTACCTGTGGAGTAGACTATTATCGATGTCGTGACACTAGCATGAGGGTGTTACGGAACCAACTTTGACGACGAAAAATTTCTAAATAGCACTTTGTAGTCCAACAATGCTTAAGTTAGATTTTAAGTGAGGGCAAAATTGTCTTTATTAGGTTATATGTTATTAGACTATAAATACTACTTTGTAAGTTTTTGTGAGTAGAATTTTTAGGGCTAAACATATTTGCACCTTTCAATTTTTTTAGATTAGATTTTTTTTTCCTTCTCTTCTCTTTTATTTTTCTTTAGAGTGAATTTTCACTATTAGGTTTTCTTCTCTATTGTTGGAGCTTTGTGAATGGAGAACGATCAAGCTCTTGCACTTCATCAGATTCATATTTATAAATGAGCATTTCCTTAACTTTTTTTCCTTTTCATATGATGATTACCATGTGTTCGATAAGATGCTTGTGTGAGATTAGAGTTTGGTTATGTATTAAATCATTTTGATGGTTGATTGATAAATTGATTGCTATTATAAGTTGAGATTTATCCTGCTTATTTTCTTGTACAATTGTATTGAATTGCATATTAAACTAGAATTGACACCTCTAGCTGAAGATTTTAGATAGGCGAGACTAAGAGGAGACTCTATCGTGTAAGATGTAACACCCCAAACCCGGCCTAGACATTATGATTGAATTTGGACGTGTCACAAGGTAGAGGTTTTAAAAACAGAGTTGTTTTATCAGAACATTCATATTTTTAATTGAAAACATCGTTACTTAGTCCATTTGCTAAAACTTATAACAGCGGAAGCCTTAAAAAATTGTAATTTGAAAATGCAGTCATGTTTTAGAAAAACTTTTGTTTGCGTATCAACTGTCATTTCTAGAGGAAAACGTTTTGTTTAAGCATATAGTCTAACAACATATAAACCGAATCCAGCAGTTATAAAACCCAAAAAGTCTAGAGAGTCCCAGAAAATTACAACTCTCAGAATAAAACCAAAACCATAATTAAACCATAAATTAAAAACTTTAACTAGATTACAGTCGTGTGGTCACCGTTGAGTCTCCGCCGCACTGATCCACCTAGGTTTGTGGATTACCTGAACAGAATAGACAACAGATGTGAGTTTACATAAACTTAGTATGTAACGCACATAATTAAGCATAAGAGCATAGAGATTTAGATTCACAGTCAGAAGCAGATACAGTTCCAGATTCAGAGTCAGATCCAGATATGCATAAATCCTACCCCCATCCTCTACACACCGTCTCCAACCATCCCATCACACCATGTGGGGTTTAAAACACCCATCCATCCCTACACACCACATTGTGCCTTTAAGACACATATTAGAATATATATGCAACTAAGTTGCCAGAATATAAGCGGTTAACGTCAAACAGAAAACTTCCTCCACACATATAAATCCCCACCCCAATAACAAATACAAAAATCAGATGCAGATATAACATGCTTAACATGCTTTATACAAATAATAGATACACATACATCAATATAGTCAGGCAAACATTTAGTATCCTACACAGATCAATCTATCAGAATATCTTAGCATACAAACTAGGGTTTAGTTAGCCCTTAACGACCTTATAGTAGGCCCATAGTCGATCGGAGCGACACGTGTGACCTAGGGAAAATTTAGAATTATGGGCCCACATGCCCGTGTGGCCTGCTCGTGTGGACCCACACGCCCAGATTGGCCTTTGCCCGTGTGGCCCACACAGCCTGGCCCCAGAATTCACACGCTCAACTTGTCCTAGCCGTGTGGCCCACACGACCACACTTCGACCACCACACGGCCATGTGCTGTGTACGGCCCTGACTTCGTCGATCACACGGTCGTATCTCGCATACGGCCTACCACACGGGTGACCACACGCCCGTGTGGCATTGACAGTGTGGTTTTTTAGCTTTTTTCGAAGCTTATTTTTTCTGCATTTTGGGTACACCTATTTCAGTTTTGCTACAAAATCACTCTCGAGGCCACCAGTGTAACACCCCTAACATGTGTCTGTCATTGAATTAGGGTTACGAGGCATTACTAATCATTTCTGAACATTACATAACATTTCACAACACAAAGTCAAACAAACTTATCCAAATATAAACATATAGTCCTTTAATGAGGTCTATGAGACCTTAGAAATGCTTTAGAATAAGGTCGGGACTAAACTGAACACATACGAAAATTTTTAAAAATTAGACATTTTTCTAAGTTACAAAGGTCACACACCCGTGTGGTAGGCCGTGTGCCTCACACGACCTCATACACGCCCATGTGTCCAAGCCATGGCAAAACAGGGCATACCTACTGACTTGTCTACACGGCTTGAGACATGCCCATGTACCTTACCCGTGGTCGACACTGACTTACACCACACGATCAGTCACATGCCTGTATGTCCAGCCCATGGTCAAGCTTGACTTGTACCAAATTACAAACTTGTATGACACGGTCAATCCACACGCCGGTGTGCTCAAACATATGGGCAATTATAGGCCATTTTTCAAGGCCAAATTACCCTACACACTTAAAATCACATATAACCATCACTCCAATACTAATTTATGCTTCAAATGCAACCAAAACATACCAATACACAAACACACCAATTAATCACTAACTATGCCATCCATATCCATACTCAATTTCCACTTAATTTAGTTCATTCAAAAATACCAATTTCATTCACCAAAGCATACAATTCAAGCATTATATAATCCATGCCACAAGTTCACATTCAAACCACAATACTCATCAACCATTTAAACATGAAACATACCATTTCCATTTTCACTACCTTGTGCCATATTCATCATTTCCATAGCTTATACATAAAAACTAACATTATTCAACTTCCAAGCCAAATCACATGGCAAGGTTCAGTATTTCAAAACATGCCATATTAACTAGCCTATACATGCCATATTCATTATACACATTTTTCAAAAGTACCAAAATAGTTAGCCAATAGTGTGATTGAGTCACTGACGATCCCCGGATCCGAGCTTGCTTTAAAGACACTATAAAATAGAGAAACAATTCACAGAGTAAGCTCAAAAGCTTAGTAAATTTGTAATATAATACATGCTACTAAAAAATGTATCATCATTAAATAATTAAACCATCACATAGATTGATGCTCAATTAGGCACATTATCATCCTCAACCATATGCTCAAATATCCATTCTCTTAGCCTTTAAAACTATCATCAACCACATAGGTTCAAACATACCTTTGCCAACACCTAGTTAACAAACGTTCTTACTATTTGATGCTCGATACATATCACATTCACTACTCGATATATTTTCAACTCAATCACACACTTAGTGCCCAAATCATAGCCAAAGATCAATTAACATCGCACACTTAGTGCCTCGATACAAAATTGAACCTAATTCGGTATCGCACACACAGTGCCAATCAGAAAAGTCAAGCTTCCATTACTTCGCACACACAGTACTATCCAACTCCGTCTTAATTTCAATTACACACACTTAGTGCCTCATTTCTCAATCCCATACATGTAGCAATTCTAATTTGATAACTATTATTCAATTCACATCACATAGATATAAATTAACAACTTGTACTATATCCAAACTTACCTCGACGTCGAAATATTGAAACTATCCGATCAATCGAGTACTCTATCTTTGCCTCGATCTCTGTAATAGCCTGGGTTAGACCCTAGTCGGAACAGTGGTTTGAGACCATAAATTCAAGGATAAAATGTTAATTTAATATTATTTTTTGTGTGAATAATATGTGACATGGTCTACATGAAAATTCTGTGTGATAATTTGATTGTTTTAGTGTCGAATTAAGATAAATGATTTAATCGCGTAAAGAGTAAAAGCTATATGCTAATTTATAATTACTTAAGTATTGTTGTCTTATTAATGTGGGGGCCTTAGGAGGAAATTAGCCCAATTTTAAGATAGTGGGGTGTTAAATGACAAGATAACCATATTGATAATTTGTTTTATATGTTTAATGAAAGGGCAACTTGGTAAAAGGAAAATTAAGTTAATTATATGAAACAAAAACATGAATTAGTGGAGTTCATGCTCATCTTTGCCAAAAATTGAAAGAAAAAGAAAGAAAATAAGCTTCCTAGGTTATGGCTAAGACTTTGGCTAAATTAAAGTGAGTTTTGTCTTCGATTTTTGGTGATTTCTACGTTTTTGTAATCGTTGCTTCTTCTACTATCAAGCCCATGTTGTAATTTTATGAATTGATGATGTTTTTGTGATGAGACATTGATGAATGTGTGAGCTATATGCTAGATGATAGTGAAATATGAATACTTGGTGTTGGATTAACATGTTTTGTCTTTGGATTTTTTATAAAATTGAGTATTTTGGGCTAAATTGTGAAAAGTGTAAATTGAGGGACTAAAATGTGAAATAAATGAAATGTGTGGACTCCTATGAGACTGAGGAGAATTCGGCCTAAGCATAGTGTAATGAAATTTTGAGTATTTGATGATTTTGTGAGATAGGGACTAAAGTGTCGAAATGTGAAAATGTGAGGGTTATTTTGTAAAATGCCCTAAATATGTGTGTTTGGATTAAAATGAATGAATTGATGATTGAATGGATTAAATTTAAATGTTTATAGACCAAGAACGGAGAGGTTCGAATCGAGATTGAGGCAAAGACAAAGTGCTCGATTAATCGACCATTTCGGTATTTTGACACCCAAGGTAAGTTCAGATATAATACTAGTTGTAAACTTTATCTATGTGATATAAATTAAATGGATGTATATGTATCTATGAGATTTGAAATTCTATGTGCTGAATTGAGAAAAGGGGGTACTAAGTGTGCGAAATTTGAAACGAGAAAGAGATGATTGGCACTGTGTGTGCGAAAAGATAGAAGCTTCGGCTTATCGACTTGGCACTATGTGTGCGATACCGATATAAGTTTGATTTAATGTATTGGCACTAAGTGTGCGATGATGGTTATGTTTCAGTTATTAAATTGGCACTAAGTGTGCGAATAAACCAATGGAATAGCAAGGGTTGAACGAGAGGTAATATGGAACAATTGAGTAGCATAAAAGGGTAAGCAACTATGTGTTGATCAAGGTACGTTCGAACCTATGTGGTTGATGATAGATTTAAGAGTTGAATGAATAGATAATTGGGTTTGTGGTTGAGATTGATAATACGCCTAGTTGTGCCTTTATCTATGTGATGGTATATATATATACATATCGATGTTGTTGTATTGAGTAATATGTATTATACTACGAACTTACTAAGCTTTGGAAAGCTTACTGTGTGATTTGTTTCTCTGCCTTGCAGTGTCAGTAAAACTAGCTCGGATCTGGGATAGTCAGCTTCTTAATCACACTATCGGCATTCTATTTTGGTACTTTTGGAAATATGTATATAGCTAGAATATGGCATGTATAGGCTAGTTAATTGAATCAAGTTTGAGATTTGTAAGTAGCCATGAGATGTTCCTAGATATGTGATAGGTTTGGCATGAATGAATGTGGTGTATATATATATGATACATCTTTTGGCATGATTTGTAGATTGATAAATTTGCTATTGAGTGGTAACTTTGTGTTGACAAATGCTAGTAGGGGTAGTGAGATTTGGGAATGTAGTGAGATTTGGGAATGAATTATGCTTGTGATAGAATAAGTATTGGTATTGAATTGGGTATGATTAGAGTTGGTATTGATTGCATGTTTTAAATTGCTAAATTGGTATGCTTTTAGATGGCAATATGTGCATGAGATGTTTGGTTGATTGGCTTGTAGGTTTGACCCTAAGTGGGTGGCGTGTTGGCCTTACAAAAATGGCCTATAATGTCACACGGTTGGGGCACACGACGTGTCTCGGACTGTGGGTAAATTAAGGAATGTGGTTTAAATCAAGACACGGCCATGGCGCGTGCGTGCTGTGTCGTCGAGAAATGGCAAGATATGACCTTATAGGACACGGCCTTAGCACATGTGAGTGCTTATTAGCCGTGTTGATTTTGGCAAGATGTAACCACGGGAGGTCACACGGTATGTCATGTAGCGTGGGAGAGGCACTACCTACTTCACCAGGCGTGTCTCCCCCGTATTCTAGAAAAGTTTCAATGTTTCATGAAATTTTACATGTGTTTCAGTTTAGTCCCGACTCAGTTTATAAGAATGCTTAGGGTCTTGATGACTCGTTTAAGTGACACTATGATTGTATATGAATTGGTGATGATTGACTTTGTGTCGTGAATGCGATGTAAAATGATCCTATTATTCGGTAATGCCTCTAAACCCTATTCTGGCGACGGTCTCAGGTTAGGGGTGTTACAATTTTATTGGTATCAGAGCTACGATTTAGTCGATTCTTGGACTAACGTAGCGTGTGTGAGTCTAGCTATACATGCCATTTTGTAAAATTGCGATGTGTGATGAAATCTGATAGTTGAAATGTGTTTTAATATAGTAATGGATCACGATCGAGCAGTTGCTGACGATGTAGAGAGTAATGTGCCTACTCCCACTCAAGGGACAGCGCCGGCCATATTAAGGCCAAATGATAGTGGTGAGAAAGGTGAGGCTAAGAAAGCCTTCTTCCGTATTATGAGTGAATGGTTTTAGAATTTGTTAGACCAAATCCGACTGCCCCACAACCTCCACCCCCACAAGTACCTATGGTGCCACAAGTTTTAGATCCGATAAGATTGAATAAACCTCCTATGGATAAGATTCGCAAGTATGGGGCCGAAGAGTTTAGGGCCACAGCTGATGACGGTGCTGAGCGAGCCGAGTTTTGGCTTGAAAATATAATCAGAGTATTTGATGAGATGTCATTGAACCATGAAGAGTGCATTAAGTGTGCAGTTTTCTTGTTGAGAGACACTGCTTACAATTGGATGAAAACGTTGATATCTGTAGTTCTGAGAGTGATAATAACTTGGGATTTCTTTCAATTAGAGTTTAGAAAGAAGTATATCAGTCAACGCTTTATTGATCAGAAATGTAAGGAGTTTTTAGAGCTGAAACAGGGCCGTTTGTCTGTTACTGAGTACGAGCGGGAATTCGTAAGATTGAGTCAATATGCAGAGAATGTGTTTCAACTGAAGCTACTATGTGTAAACGTTTTATAAAGGGATTGAATGAAGACATTAAGTTGTTGGTTGGAATACTGGATATAAATGAATTTGTTGTATTAGTCAAAAGAGCATGCAAAGCTGAGGAACTCGGTAAAGAAAAGAAGAAAGCTGATTCTGAGGCTCGTGATGAAAGAAAGAGATCGATGAATAAGTTCTCTCAATCTTCAGCAAAGAGATATAAAGATGCAAGAAATCGTTCAAATACCTCGTTTGGGCATCCAAATAGAGATCATTCGAGACAGAGTACTGGTTTACAAATTCAAGCTCCAAATGAAACAAGTGTTGGCAGTGTTAAAAGTAACAAGCCCGAATGTAGACAATGTAAGAGACGACATGTGGGAGAGTGCTGGGGCAAGTATAACAATAGAACATGCTATAAGTGTGGATCTCGAGATCATTTCATTTGAGATTGCCCAAAGATAGTTGAAGAAGAAAATATTCAGAATGAAAGACTGAGTAATGTGACAACAAGGGGTAGACCACCCAAAAGCATCAGAAATGTGAGCGAAAGCTAGAGAGGAACAACTGATACAGCTGTGAGGTCAGAAGCGAGAGCACCTGCCCGAGCCTATGCTATATGCGCACGAGAGGAAGCATCATCTCCAGACGTCATCACCGGTACTTTCACTTTATTTGATACTGATGTCATTGCATCGATAGATCCAGGATCAACTCATTCTTATGTGTATATGAATTTAGTATCGAATAAGACTCTACCTGTTGAGTCAACTGAATTTGTGATTAGAGTATCGAACCCCTTAGGCAAGTGTATTTTGGTGGATAAGGTGTACAAGAATTGCCCGTTGATGTTTCGTGGATTATGTTTCCCGGTCAATTTAATGTTGCTACCATTTGATGAATTTGACATAATTCTGGGAATGGACTGGCTTACTTTACATAATGCCATTTTGAATTGTAAGAGAAAGAATGTTGAATTGAAGAGTCAGAATGGTGAGATAGTTCGAATTGAGTCTAGTGATATGAAAGGATTACCAGCTGTTGTATCTGTGATGAAAGATATGAACTATATGAGAAAAGGTTGTGAAGCTTATTTGGCGTACGTGATTGATACAAAAGTGTCGAAAAGGAAAGTTGAATCTATGCCTGTGATATGTGAGTTTCTAGATGTGTTTTTCCAGAAGAGTTACCGGGGTTACTCCAAATAGAGAAGTTGAATTTTGTATTGAGTTAGTGCCGGGAACTACTCCTATTTCGATAGCTCTATATAGAATGGCACCAACAGAATTGAAAGAGTTGAAATCTCAGTTGCAAGAATTGACCGACAGAGGATTTGCACGACCAGCTTTTTCACCCCGGGAGCTCTCAGATTATTTGTGAAAAGAAAGATGGAACTATGAGAATGTGTATTGATTATCGACAATTGAACAAAGTGACAATAAAGAACAAATATTCGTTACCTCGGATCGATGATTTGTTTGATCGTTGAGAGGAGCTAAGATTTTCTAAGATAGATTTGAGATCTGCTACTATCGGTTGAGAGTTAAAGAACCGATGTGCCAAAAGTCGCATTCGTAACGAGGTATGGACATTATGAATTCTTAGTGATGCCTTTTGGTCTAACAAATGCCCCTGCAGTGTTTATAGATTTGATGAATTGAATATTTAGACCGTATTTGGATCGCTTCGTGGTGGTATTCATTGATATGATATTTTGATTTATTCGAGGGATGAGACGCAACATGCCGAGCATTTGAGAATCGTGCTACAAACTCTGCTTGAGAAACAGTTGTATGCAAAGTTTAGTAAGTGTGAATTTTGGTTGCCTGAGGTCAGTTTTCTGGGGCATATTGTATCCGCTACTGGGATACGAGTCGATCCGCATAAAATCTCTGCTATTTTGGAATGGAAGCCTCCGAGAAATGTGTCTGAAATCTGTAGTTTTCTAGGACTAACGGTATATTATAGACGATTTGTGAAAGGCTTCTCAATGATTGCAACTCCTTTGACAAAGTTTTTACAGAAGGATGCTAGATTCGAGTGGTCAGAAAAGTGTCAACAGAGTTTTGAACAGTTGAAGGTGTTGTTAACAGAAGGACCAGTGTTGATTCAGCCTGAATCAGGCAAAGAGTTTATAGTTTATAGTTATGCATCATTGAATGGTTTGGGCTGTGTACTGATGCAAGAAGGAAAAGTCATCGCTTATGCTTTGAGACAGTTAAAACCGCATGAAAAGAATTATCCAACGCATGATCTTGAATTGGCTGCGATTGTATTTGCATTGAAGATTTGGCATCACTATTTATTCGGTGAAAAATTTCATATTTATACTGATCATAAGAGTTCAAAGTATTTGATGACTCAGAAAGATATGAACTTCCGACAGAGAAGATGGTTAGAATTGTTGAAAGACTACGAACTTGTGATAGATTACCACCCAGGTAAAGCTAATGTTGTAGCTGATGCCTTGAGTCAAAATCATTATACGCTTTGCAAGCTTTGAGTAATCAGAAAGATCTGTGTGATGCTAATGCGGTTGTAGCTGAATTGAAAGTAAAACTATTGTTTATACAGCCGATATGTGAGATCAGAAGATTGATAATGAGTTGTTAGCAAAAAGAGTTCAATGTAATTCAAATGCGAAATCAGAATTTCAAGTTGATAGTAATGATTGTTTGAGATTCAGAGATCGGATTTGCATTCCGAGAAATTCAGAGTTGATTCAAATGATTTTGACTGAAGCTTACAATGGTCATTTGACTGTACATCCGGGGAGTACGAAAATGTATAATGATTTGAAATAGTTCTATTGGTGGCATAGTATGAAGAGAGATATTTCTGACTTTGTGTCGAAATGTTTAGTTTGTTAGCAAGTTAACGCTGAACATCAAGTTCCGTCCAGTTTATTACAACCGATTATTCTTTAGATAAGTTGGTTGAATTGTATATCGATGAAATTGTGAGATTGCACGGAGTACCGTTATCTATAGTGTCGGACAGAGATTCGAGATTTACCTCGCAATTTTGGAAGAAATTTCAAGATGCTTTAGGCACGAAATTGCATTTAAGTACTATTTTTCATCCACAAACGGATGGTCAATCCAAGCGAATTATTCGGATTCTTGAAGATATGCTAAGATGTTGTATACTCAAATTTGAAAGCACATGGGAAAGGCATCTATCATTATTGAGTTTGTGTATAACAATAGTTTTCATCCTAGTATCAAAATGGCACCATATGAGGCTCTTTACGGTCGAAAGTGTTGAACTCCATTGTATTGGACCGAGCTGAGTGAGAACAAGATTCACGGGGTTGATCTTATAAAAGAGACTGAGCAGAAAGTGAAAGTAATTCATGACAGTTTGAAAGCAGCCTCAGATCGTCAGAAGTTTTATGCAGATCTGAAATGACAGGATATTGAATTTGAGGTTGGGGATAAAGTGTTTCTGAAAGTATCTCCGTGGAAGAAGATACTTCGATTTGGCAGAAAGGGCAAGTTGAGTCCGAGGTTCATTGGACCGTATGAGATCGTTGAACGAGTTGGACCGATTGCTTATAGATTGAGATTGCCATCTGAATTAGAAAATATACATAATGTGTTTCATGTGTCAATGCTTTAATGGTACAGATCAGATCCATCTCATGTGATTGCTCCTACTGAGGTTGAGATTTAGTCAGACTTGTCGTATAGTGAAGAACCAAACCGAATTTTGGCACAAGAGACTAAAGAGTTGAGAAACAAAAGAATTTCCTAAGTAAAGGTATTGTGGCACAAACACGGAATTGAAGAGGCTATGTGGGAGCCTGAGAACGTTATGAGAGAGCAGCATCCACAACTATTCACAGGTAAGATTTTCGGGGACGAAAATCCCTAAGGGGGAGAGTTGTAACAGCCTGGGTTAGACCCTAGTTGGAACAGTGGTTTGAGACCACAAATCTGTGGTCGAAATGTTAATTTAATATTATTTTTTGTGCGAATAGTATGTGACACGGTCTGCATGAAAATTCTATGTGATGATTTGATCGTTTTAGTGTCGAATTAAGATAAATGATTTAATCGCGTAAAGAGTAAAAGCTATGTGCTGATTTATAATTACTTAAGTATTGTTGTCTTATTAATGTGGGGGCCTTAGGAGGAAATTAGCCCAATTTTAAGATAGTGGGGTGTTAAATGACAAGATAACCATATTGATAATTTCTTTTATATGTTTAATGAAAGGGCAATTTGGTAAAAGGAAAATTAAGTTAATTATATGAAACAAAAGCATGAATTAGTGGAGTTCATGCTCATATTTGCCAAAAATTGAAAGAAAAAGAAAGAAAATAAGCTTCCTAGGTTGCGGCTAAGACTTTGGCTAAATTAAGGTGAGTTTTGTCTTCGATTATTTGGTGATTTCTACGTTTTTGTAATCGTTGCTTCTTTTACTATCAAGCCCATTTGTAATTTTTTGAGTTGATGATGTTTTTTTGATGAGACATTGATGAATGTGTGAGCTATGTGCTAGATGATAGTGATATATGAATACTTGGTGTTGGATTAACATGTTTTGCCTTTGGATTTTTGATGAAATTGAGTATTTTGGGCTAAATTGTGAAAAGTGTAAATGAGGGACTAAAATGTGAAATAAATGAAATGTGTGGACTCCTATGAGACTAAAGAGAATTCGGCCTAAGCATAGTGTAATGAAATTTTAGTATTTTATGATTTTATGAGATAGGGACTAAAGTGTCGAAATGTAAAAATGTGAGGGCTATTTTGTAACATGCCCTAAATATGTGTGTTTGGATTAAAATGAATGAATTGATGATTGAATGGATTGAATTTTAAATGTGTATAGACCAAGAATGGAGAGGTTCGGATCGAGATCGAGGCAAAGACAAAGTGCTCGATTAATCGACCATTTCGGTATTTTGACATCCGAGGTAAGTTCGGATATAATACTAGCTGTAAACTTTATCTATGTGATATAAATTGAATGGATATATATGTATCTATGAGATTTGAAAAGCTATGTGCTGAATTGAGGAAAGGGGCACTAAGTGTGCGAAATTTGAAACGAGAAAGAGATGATTGGTACTGTGTGTGCGAAAAGATAGAAGCTTCGGCTTATCGACTTGGCAATCGTAAAATGCGAATCGATATAAGTTCGGTTTAATGTATTGGCACTAAGTGTGCAAATGATGATTATGTTTCAGTTATTAAATTGGCACTAAGTGTGCGAATAAACCAATGGAATAGCAAGGGTTGAACGAGAGATAATATCGAACAATTGAGTAGCATAAAAGGGTAAGTAACTAAGTGTTGATCAAGGTACGTCCGAACCTATGTGGTTGATGATAGATTTAAGAGTTGAATGAATAGATAATTGGGTATGTGGTTGAGATTGATAATACGCCTAGTTGTGCCTTTATCTATGTGATGGTACATATATATATACATATCGATGTTGTTGTATTGAGTAATATGTATTATATTACGAACTTACTAAGCCTAGGAAAGCTACTGTGTGATTTGTTTCTCTGCCTTGCAGTGTCAGTAAAGCTAGCTCAGATCTGGGATCGTCAACTTCTCAATCACACTATCGGCATTCTATTTTGGTACTTTCGATAAGATGTATATAGCTAGAATATGGCATGTATAGGCTAGTTAATTGAATCAAGTTTGAGATTTGTAAGTAGCCTTGAGATGTTGCTAGATATGTGATAGGTTTGGCATGAATGAATGTGGTATATATATATGATACATCTTTTGGCATGATTTGTAGATTGATAAATTTGCTATTGAGTGGTAACTTTGTGTTGATAAATGCTAGTAGGGGTAGTGAGATTTGGGAATGAATTATGCTTGTGATAGAATAAGTATTGGTATTGAATTGGGTATGATTAGAGTTGGTATTGATTGCATGTTTTAAATTGCTAAATTAGTATGCTTTTAGATGGCAATATGTGCATGACATGTTTGGTTGATTGGCTTATAGGTTTGACCCTAAGTGGTTGGCATATTGGCCTTACAAAAATGGCCTATAATGTCTCACGGTTCGGGCACATGGGCATGTCTCGGACCATGGGTAAATTGACAGAATGTGGCTTAAACTGCACACAGTCATGGCACGGGCGTGCCAATAGGTCGTGCGACAAATGACAGTATATGACCTTATAGGACACGGCCTTAGCACACGGGAGTGCTTGTTAGCTGTGTTGATTTTGGCAGTATGTAACCACGGGGAGGTCACACGGGTGTGTCATGTAGCCGTGGGAGAGGCACGGCCTACCCCCACGGCCGTGTCTCCCCCGTATTCTAGAAAAGTTTCAATGTTTCATGAAAATTTATATGTGTTTCGGTTTAGTCCTGACTCAGTTTATAAGCATGCTTAGGGTCTTGATGACTCGTTTAAGGGACACTATGATTGTATATAAATGTGTTTGGTGATGATTGACTTTGTGTCGTGAATGCGATGTAAAATGATCCTATTGTTTGTTAATGCCTCTAAACCCTATTCTGGCGACGGTCTCGGGTTAGGGGTGTTACAATCTCGATCTGAATCTATCCTTTCTTGGTCTATACATATTCAAATTTAAATCATTTAATCACCAATTCATTCAATTTAGTCCAAACACATATATTTAAGGCATTTTACAAAATAGCTCTCACATTCTCACATTTTGACACTTCAGTCTCTATTTCATAAATTCATCAAATACAAAAAATTTCATTCCACCCATGCCTAGCTGAATTTTCCTTGTGCTTATACAAGCCCATATATTTAATTTATTTCATATTTTATTCCCTCAAAATATTATTTTCACAATTTAGTCCAAATTACTCAATTTCACCAAAAATTCAAAGACAAAACATGTTAATCTTTCACATATCTTTCATATTTCATCATCAACTATCACAAAGCTCAAACATTCATCTATGGCATATCTCAAAATCACCATCAAATTCTAAAATTAAAGCATGGGTTTGATAGAACATAAAGCAACGATCACAAAAACATAAAAATTATCAAAAACTGAACAAAAACGAACTTAAAATTGAGCCTTGAAGTAGCCAAATGTTTCAAAGCTTCCAAGCCCTATCTATTGTCTTATTTTTGGTTGAAAGAAACAAAGATGAACATGTTTTTATCTTTTTGTTTTATTTAATACACATTAATAGACTTTTTACTATTTTGCCCTTTTATTATTTCATTAAAAATTCCACTAACTTAGGCATTTTTGTCCATCCATTTATCACATGGAATAATAACAACACAAGGACTCATATTTTAATAAGCCATGCCAAATTAGTACTTTAACAATCAGCACACAGCTTTTGCATTTTATGCGATTAAGTCTTTTTTTCATAATTCGACAAACAAACGATAAAATTTTCACACAGAATTTTCACACATATTTAATCACACACTGTAAGCACAAAAAATAATATTAAAATATTTTTTTGACCTCGGATTTGTGGTCTCTAAACCACTTTTCTGACTAGGGTCTAAACCAAGCTGTTACAACTCTCCCCCTTAGGGATTTTCATCCCCGAAAATCTTACCAGTGAATAGGTTCAGATATTGCTCTCTCATAACATCTTTAGGCTCCCACGTAGCCTCTTCAACTCCGTCTTTGTACCATAATACTTTCACTAAGAAAATTCTTTTGTTTCTCAACTCTTTGATCTCACGTGCCAGAATTCGAATTGGTTCCTCACTATACAATATATCTGATTGAATATCAACCTCAGTAGGAGCAATCACATGCGAATGATCAGATCTGTATCGTCGAAGCATCGATATGTGAAACACATTATGAATCTTTTCTAATTCAGGTGGCAACAACAATTTATAAGCAACTGGCCCAATTCGTTCTATGATTTCATAAGGCCCGATGAACCTCAGACTCAGCTTGCTACGAAATTGAAGTATTTTCTTCCACGGAGACACTTTAAAAAACAATTTATCACCTACCTCAAATTCAATGTCTTTTTGTTTTAAGTTTGCATAGGACTTCTGACGATCTGACGCTGCTTTCAAACTGTCACCAATCACTTTCACTTTCTGCTCAGTCTTTTTTATCAAATCAACCCGTGAATCTTATTCTTACTCAGCTTAGTCCAATACAATGGAGTTCGGCATTTTCGACCGTAAAGTGCCTCATACGGTGCCATTTTAATGCTAGATTGAAAACTATTATTGTATGCGAATTCAATCAACGGTAAATGCTTTTCCCACGTACTTTCAAACTCGAGAATGCAGCATCTTAACATATCCTCAAAAACTTGAATGACCCGCTCGAATTGTCCATCCGTTTACGGATGAAATGTAGTACTAAAATGCAACTTTGTGCCTAAAGCTTCTTGCAATTTCATCCAAAACCACGAGGTAAATCTCGGGTCTCTGTCGGACACAATAGATAGGGGCAACCTATGCAATCTCACAATCTCTGCAATATACAATTCGGCTAACTTGTCAAGTGTATAATCTGTTCTCACCAGAACGAAATAAGCTGATGTCGTCAATCTATCAACTATCACCTAGATTACATCTTTCTTTCTCGGAGATAAAGGTAGTCCCGACACAAAGTCCATAGTGATTCTCTCCCATTTCCACTAATGAATCATGATCGGTTGTAACAAACCAGATGGAACTTGATGTTCAGCTTTAACTTGCTGACAAGTTAAACACTTCGACACAAAGTCAGAGATATCTCTTTTCATACCATGCCACCAATAAAATTGTTTCAAATCATTGTACATTTTGTACTCCCTGGGTGAACAGCCAAACAACTACTGTGAGCTTCGTTCAAAATCAACTGAATTAACTCTGAATTCCTCTGAATACAAATCTGATTTTTGAATCTCAAACAATCATCACTATCAACTCGAACTTCTGAATCAAAATTCAAATCAAGTTGGGCTCGTTTTGTCACCATCTCACCATCACTTTTCTGGGCATCACAAATCTGACGTATAAACATCGACCTAACTTTCAACTCAGCCAAAATCGAACCATCATCACATAGATTTATTTGAGTACTCATTGCTTACAAAGCACATATAGGCTTTCAGCTCAAAGCATTAGCAACAACATGAGCTTTACCCGGATGATAATCTATCACAAGCTCATAGTCTTTCAAAAGCTTTAACCATCTTCTTTGTCGCAAATTCAACTCTTTTTGAGTCATCAGATATTTCAAGCTCTTGTGATCTGTATAAATATGACATTTCTCACCAAATAGGTAGTGACGCCAAATCTTCAATGCAAATACAATCGTGGCTAATTCAAGATCATGTGTTGGATAGTTCTTTTCGTGCGACTTCAATTGCCTTGAAGCATAAGCAATGACTTTACATTCTTGCATCAACACACAACCCAAACCATTCAACGATGCATCACTGTAAACTATGAATTCTTTACCAGACTCAGGTTGAACTAACACAGGCGCCTCTGTCAACAATGCTTTCAACTGCTCAAAACTCTACTGACACTTTTCTGACCACTCAAATTTAACATCTTTCTGTAGCAATTTCATCAACGGAGTCGCAATCATTGAGAAGCCTTTCACAAACCGCCTATAATATCCTGCTAGTCCTAGAAAACTATAGACTTCAGACACATTTCTCGGAGGTTTCCGTTCTAAAATAGCCAAGATCTTACTCGGATCTACTCGTATTCCTGCTGCTGATACAATATGCCCCAGAAAACCAACCTCATGCAACCAAGACTCATATTTGCTGAACTTTGCATACAATTGCTTCTCACGCAGAGTCTGTAACACAATTCTCAAATGCTTGGCATGTTGCTTCTCATCACATGAGTAAATCAGAATGTCATCAATGAATACTACAACAAAATAATCCAAATATGGTCTGAATATCCGGTTCATCAAATCCATAAACACTACTGGAGAATTCGTTAGTCCAAAAGGCATAACTAAGTACCTTGTTCTGAAAGTAGTTTTCGGCACATCTGCTTCTTTAACTCTCAACTGGTAATAACCCTATCTGAAATCTATCATAGAAAACACTGTAGCTCCTTTCAGCTGATCAAACAAACCATCAGTACGTGGCAAGGGATACTTATTCTTTATCGTTACTTTGTTTAACTTTCGGTAATCAATACACATCCTCATAGTGCCATCTTTCTTTTTCACAAACAACACAGAGCACCCTGTATGCAGAAACTTCTACGTGCAAATCCTCTATCTGTCAATTCTTGCAACTGAGATTTCATCTCTTTTAATTCTATCGGTGCCATACTAAATCAATCCCAAATTCAACTTCTCGAATCAGAGGTAATCCCGGTAGTTCTCCAGGAAACATAGCTGGGAACTCACAAACCACAAGCATAGATTAAACTTTCTTTTCTATCACTTTTGTATCAAACACATATGCAAGATAAGCTTTGCAACCCTTTTTCACATAATTCAGAGCTTTCATTGAAGATATAACACCCGGCAACCCATTCAAATCACTGGATTCAATTCGAACTATCTCACCATTCTGGCTTCTCAAATCAATACTCTTTCGTTTACAATTCACAATATCATTATGCAAAGTGAGCCAATCCATACCCAAAATGATATCAAATTTATCAAAAGGTAGCAACACCAAATTAGCCAGAAAAAAATATCCCAAATTATCAACGGACAGTTCTTGGACACTTTATCAATTAAGACACACTTGCCTAAGGGGTTCGATAATCTAATCACGAATTCAGTAGACTCAACAGGTAGAGTCTTAATTGATGCTAGATTCACACACACATAGGAATGAGTAGAATCTAGATCTATCAATGCAATCACAGCAGTATCAAAAAGAGTAAAAGTACCAATAATGACGTCTGGGGATGACGCTTCCTTACGAGTGCGAATAGCATAGGCTCGGGCAGGTGCTCTCACCTCGGATCTCACAGCTGTATTCGTTGTCCCTCTCTTACTTTCACTCACATTTCCAATATTTCTGGGTGGTCTACCCCTATCTATCATATTCTTGGTCTTGCACTCTGAACATTATCTTTCTCAACTAACTCTGGGCAATCTCGAATGAAATAGTCTCGTGATCCACACTTATAACAAGTTCTATTATTGTACTTGCCCCAGCATTCTCCGACGTGTCGTCTTCCACATTGTCTACATTCAGGCTTGTTACTTTTGACACTTCCAACACTTTATTCGGTCGGAGTTTGATTTCTTGGACCAACACTTTGCCTCGCACGCTCTCTACCCGAATGTCCAAACGAAGCATTTGAACAATTTCTTGCATCTCTAAATCTCTTTGTTGAAGGTTGAGACGACTTACTCATCGATCTTTTTCTTTCATCTCTAGCATCAGAATCTACTTTCTTCTTTTCTTCGCTAAGCTCCTCGGCTTTGTAGGCTCTTTCCACTAACACTTAGCGCCTCATTTCTCAATCTCATAAATGTAGCATTTCTAATTCGATAACTATCATTCAATTCACATCACATAGATATAAATTAACAACTTTTATTATATCCGAATTTACCTCGAACGTCGAAATACAAAAACTAGCTAATCAATCGAGTACTTTATCTTTGCCTCGATCTCGATCTGAATCTATCCTTTCTTAGTCTATATATATTCAAATTTAACTCATTTAATTACCAATCCATTCAATTTAGTCCAAACACATATATTTAGGGTATTTTTACAAAATAGCCCTCACATTTTCACATTTTGACACTTTAGTCTCTATTTCATAAAATCATCAAATACACAAAATTTCATTCCACCCATGCCTAGCCAAATTTTCCTTGTACTTATACAAGCCCATATATTTCATTTATTTTACATTTTAGTCCCTCAAAATATTATTTTCACAATTTAGTCCAAATTACTCAATTTCACCAAAAAATCAACACATATCTTTCATATTTCATCATCAACTATCACAAAGCTCCAACATTAATCTGTGGAATAACTCAAAATCACCATCAAATTCTAAAGTTAAAGCATGGGTTTGATAGAACACAAAGCAATGATCACAAAAACATAAAAATCATCACAAACCGAACAAAAATGAACTTACAATTGAACCTTGAATTAGCCGAATGTTTCTAAGCTTCCAAGCCCTATCTATTTTGTTATTTTTGGTTGAAAGAAACAAAGATGAATATGTTTTCATCTTTTTGTTTTATTTAATACACATTAATAGACTTTTTACTATTTTGCCCTTTTATTATTTCATTAAAAATTCCACTAACTTAGGCATTTTTGTCCATCCATTTATCACATGGAATAATAACAACATAAGGACTCATATTTTAATAAGCCATGCCAAATTAGTACTTTAACAATCAGCACACAGCTTTTGCATTTTATTCAATTAAGTCTTTTTTCATAATTCAACACACCAATGATAAAATTTTCACACAGAATTTTCACATATACTTAATCACACACTGTAAACACGAAAAATAATATTAAAATATTTTTTTGAGCTCAAATTTAAGGTCTCAAAACCACTGTTCTGACTAGGTCAAAACCGAGCTGTTACAACCCGCACCTAAAATCAGAATATCCAACCCCTTTAGGAACCAAAAATTGAGCCTAACACAATTTACCCAAATACATAAAATATACTTACCGAAACCAAGAACGAACACAATCTTGAATCAAGCCGATGGAGCACGATTCCCTGCCTCACAACCTTCTTCTAAACCCAGAATCACCACTTAATCCATAAACTAACATTACTAATCTCAAACCAAAAAGTTAAAGGCTGAAAGGTCACTTACCAGGCACACAAAAGATTAAGCACGCAGTAGCGAATAATAACCAAGAAAACCCCACATAGGTTAGAGGAAAACCACACAAAATCAAAGGAGGAAAAATAAAGGAGAGGAAAAAGGGAAGAAGAACGTTAAAATTTCGTGAAGAGGAAAGAGAGAAAAAAAACAAAACAAAACAAAATAAAATAATTTAGATATCATCAACTTTCCACTAATCCCATAATCCCAACTTCCTCAGAATCCCAACACTACCAAAACACTATCACAAAATCGATTAAAATAATACCTACGCTCACGCAAGGATTCGAACACAGGACCTCCAACATACAAACTCCCTTACCACTCGAACCAGCAAGCTCATTCTGATATGGATTTACAGATAATTTAATATAAGCCCACTGAATAAAGATAAGGCTTGATTCCAAAAATCACAAAATTTAACAAAGGCGAGACTTGAACCCAAGACCTCTTACACACACCCAGAACACTTAACCACTGAAGCAGACAGATATTTGTGTCAGATTTTATAAAAGCATAAATATATTATTTGGGGCATTACATAAGACTTTAATGATTTTGTGTCGAATAATGAGACTGAGGGAAGACATATATGCCTAGGTGAGAACGAGAGGAAAGCTTAGGTGATATCTTTTAGTTCAGGATGAAACTGAGAGGAGATTCCTAGCTAAGAATGACAAACAATATAATCAAGATAGGTTATTAGCTTAGTTAGCAATCGACCATCATTTTAATCATTTGGGTTATCATACCCCGATTTATTTTTGTTCGTTTGTATGATTAAGCATAAAATGAGTTACTTGTTTAATGGTTAAGTGTTAGTGAAATTATCCTTGAAACTCAAGTTTGAATCCCTTCCCTCACATTTTTTTTAAATTTCGACAATTTTCTTATTTTAGACCCTATTTTCGCCCCTAAGGTTAAAAAACCCTTGTATATCACATCTTTTTCTCCTTTTTTCTTTCACATTGCCACCTTTTCCCAAAAACCTAAAAACTTTTTTCCTCTATCCCTTGTGTCGCCCCTCTCCTTAGCCTCCTCATTTTTTTCTCTCTTCTTTCTTTCTTTTGCTTATGCCACCACCCTCCTCCCTTACATTGCTGCCACCGCACCTATTTTTCTTTGCCGCCATTTCTTTTCTCCCTATTCTTCTTCATCTTTCATTTTTTTTCTTCTTATTTTCCTCTCTTTTTCACCATTGTCACGCCCCTTTGAACCATTGTCGCGCTACTTTTTTTGCCACCTCCCTTGTCGTTGCTTGTCACCACTCTTTCTATTTCAATTTCTCTTTCTTTTTCTTCTTAATTTGGTCGAATCTGTCATTGGTTGGTTTTAGTAGCCATTCAATACTATAAGCAATTCATCTCAAATCTATAAACTGGTGAAGGGTTCATATCTAGATTGCCTAGATCCCTAGTAACAATTGAAGTTAATTGCATCCTCCATTCTAAATCAATAGAAAACTTCAAGTCTGGATAAGATCTGATCAAATCTATAGTGAAGGAATGTTGCGGATTAGATCTAGTGCTATTTGAACGCAAATATTAAGATGTGGTATAACCATGAGTATGTTTGTGCATGGTCGATTATTATGTGTGATTTGATGCCTCTATTGAATGTATTTATAAGTTTGTTCACTTGGTCAAATGGTCTAGTGTCTTCAAAGTGATGGAAGAATGTGATCCTTGTTATTTCTAAGGTTGAAAAAAATATGGTAAGTGATGTTTGGGTGTTAACTGATTGTGTGTAAATCCTAGCAAGTGATTAACTGAAATTATACAGGTGTTTTTTGTGATGATCAATTTGTGATTGTATGATTCTGTACTGTTATTGCATGTCTTATGTTACTTAAGCATGCCTTTGTTTTCTATTAGTATTGATCATATTTTAAGCATGTCTACTGTTACTATTACTGATTACATGTTAAGCATGCCAAATGTTCTGCTACTGTTACTGATTGCATGTTAAACATGCCTACTATTTATGCTAAACTAATTGCATATTGAAACATGCCTCATGTATTGATTCTGTTACTGTAACTAGTATGTCGTAACCAGAGTCACTTTATGACTCTCCTCTCAACCAGATGGGGGACAAATTGTTAGGACAATTACCATCACCGGCCCAAATCCCAAATAGATTTGGGCCATATCGTAATGAGCTTGCGGGATGAGCTCACAGGATCAACTCGCAGGCCAAGCTCGTAGGTCGAGCTAGCTCTCTTGCGAAGTTACACGTGCATAAGACCTTATAAACATGTGTTGAGTCTAGAGTAGGATATGTGTCTATATGCATGAAGCCTACCTAGCATCTCATGTCAATGAACAATACTCCTATCATATAAGTATATAGACACTACTACCTGAGGAAGATAGAGAAAAACACAACAAAGGGCAGCAAGTATAAGGACACAAATTTGTAGTAACAAGTTTTTATCTTCAAGGAAATTTAGGGTTCCATATTGTCATGGGTAACATGTTATTTAGGTGTCATAATTTTGTTTTCTAAATTGTTAGAATCATGCTCTTGGTACTTCTATTTGATTGTATTTATGATTTGGTGCGATATTTGGGTTTGATTACTATAATCATTTGTGCTTAATGCATGCACTTTCTATCTATCTCAAGAAACACTAAAGCATTCTAGTTTTCTGATATTACCCTGGACCTAGCGTGCACCAAGACTACTTTACAACATCATATCTGCTCTTCAAATAAGATGAATAAGCATTTCAGTTCCAATTCCAATACATTATATATATATATATATATGTATGTATATGTATAGGATATGCACCCTTCACTAAGTTTCAACTTTTCATTTTCACGGTAGTTGCTACCACCTAACCAAATTAAGATCAAGATGAAAGATTATCCAAACCATGTGCTATGTCTACATACATGTGGGTGACAATTTTCTGTAATTAAATAGCTTAATGATCATATTTTAAGTATGTATTTTTACAATTAAATTTTTTATAATTTTTTGTATTTTTATTTTTATTTATATTTTGTATGCTTTTTAAATAAAATATAATGTATTTTATATAAAAAGTGAAATTTTAAACAATTTTTAACTTTTAAGGTTCAAGATTAAATTGATAGAATGTGTAATTTGTAGGTTAAATTTATTGATTTTTTTAGAATTAAGACCAATTTGATAGAATATCAAATGGTGATAATGACTAATGTAGGAACCCAATTTAGCCCGGGCCCAAACAAAAATAATAAACCCGAAATAATAAAATAAAGTCCAAGTCCAATCCAAAATATATCATTTGGCCCGATCGGAATGGCCCATTACTTAAAAAGATTGAACGTCTATCTACAAGCTTGACGTATGTGGAAGTACAATCTTCAAGGATATGCAATCTTAAATATGATATGCAATCTTAGAAGTTATGGTATGCAATCTTAGATATGATATGCAATCTTAGAAGATATGGTTTGTAATATTAAAAGATATGATTTTTGTAATCTTAGAGATTTAATTTGTAGATACTTTTTAATCTTAGCCGTTGATGTAATTGATCTGTACCGTTGGATTTGGGAGGCTCAACTATAAATAGAGGCCTCTTCCTTTATTGTAAAGCACTAGAGTTTTGAAAGCAATAAGAATTCTTGAGAGCATTCACTCAAATTTCTCTCCCTCTTGCGTTCTTATTTTCTGTGGCTTGTTCTTATTCTGTTCTTCACTCATCTTCGTTTCTTTTTGAGTTGCTTCCGTTCGAGTTAGATTTCGGTGGAGGAATTTCATTGAATTCTCATATTACGGGAGTAAGATTGACTTATGCGTTTTTTTTAAACCTTTTTTTTATTTATCCATATCATTTTATACATTTTTTTATTTTTTAAAAATTATTATAATATATTAATATATTATATATGTGTGTTTTATATAAAATTATTATATACTATTTATTAATTTTTTATTATATATAGTTATTTATACATGTATTAGATTACTAAATTATGTATATATTTATGATAAGTTTTTTTTTTACTTTTAATGCATATATATTAAATCATTTTAAAAGTCACCACATTTTCTAATGTTTAAATATGTTATTCCATTTTTCATTTAATTTTATTATTTCGTGAAAATTTCAATATTTGCTATCTTACATGTTTATTTATATTCTTTAGATCATTTATTATTATTTAACATAGTCCATTTTATATTTATGTTATATTATCCTTTTATTATTTATTGTTCGTGTAATTTGTAATTTTGTAAAATTGCTATTAAATATATATGTTGTGATATATTCATATTATGTTTCACTCAAATCAATCTTTTATAAAAACATATTTTGAATCGACACCTTTTATTTCAAATGATTTTCAAAGTATGGTGATATGTGATATTTGGGGAATTTCGAGAAGAATTTTGCCCTAACTTATTGGGTTTGATTTTTCTCGTGAAACTTTAGGTATTACGTATCTCCCTTTTCTAAATTTATTTCAAATGATTTTTAAAATATGATGATATGTGATATTTGGGGAATTTCGAGAAGAATCTTGCCCTAACTTATTGGGTTTGATTTTTCTCGTGAAACTTTAGGTATTACATATCTCTTTTTTTTTTAAAGAAATTTAAGGTTTATTAATTTCAAAATAAAAAAACCTATTCTTGGGAATTCAAAGTGTTTTGCCTTAACTTATTGGTTCGACATTTTGCGTCTCGAGGTAGGAATTTCCTCAAATAAAGACGAGCTTAATTTTAAAGTCATGAGGTGTTATACCTTAACTTACTGGGTAAAGTACTTTATTTCTTTGGGATAGGTAAGTCTTGGTTTTCTTTCAAATAAAAGGATCATATTTTATAATTTTCTTATTTTCAACATTTAGACATGATTTTATCGATTTGGTACCAATTTTTGGGCGTTATGAGGGTGCTAACCCTTCTTCATAGTAACCGACTCCCGAACTCGTTTTCTTGTTTTCGTGGACCAAAAATGTTTTTAAAATAAAACATTTTACAAGGTGATCCAATCACACCTAAGTAAAAAGATTGGTGGTGACTCCCGTTTTTGGTTTTTAAAGTCGATCCCCATTTTTTAAAACCAGATTTTAAAATGGTTTCGGCAGCTTGGCGACTCCACTGGGGACATAAGAGAGTCGGCCATAAAATTGATGATTTCATGTCCTTTTGTTCGATTTTAAAAATCTGGTTTAAAAATTATGATCCTTTTTATTTGCATGCGATTCTGTTTACATAAAATATCTTTACATTGCATTTGCATGACCGCTGTTGAAACACCCCAAAACCCAGCCCACGAGCCTTGACCGGATCTGGTATGTTCCCCGGTGTAAACCGTTTCAAATTCTTTTGTTACTTAGGAAAAACTGGTGTGTTTTAAAAGAAAGGTTGGTTTGGGTTGGGCTTGAGTTGAATCAAAATGTTTGGGCTTCAGTTTAAAATGAATTCTCTTAATTATTTAATAAACAAAAGTAAAATAAACTTAATAAATAATAACAAAATCAAACAATTCTACTAGGCCTTGTTACATCAAATCATTCCAAAAAGTTCAAAGTACTTAAATGAAAAAAATGTCCAAATTAAATAAAAACTTCCAAGTTAAGCATGGCCACCACAAGTTCTGCCGTCCGGTCCATCTTGTTCATCACCAAACATGGTCCCTAACGGGTGAGTCAACAGACTCAATGTGTACACAGCACTAAATCATAATCGAATCAGGCATAACAATTATTACACATTCATATCATAGCATACAAATTATGATGCATTCCCAAAACCCAAGCCTATTAAGCCATCCGCTACACTCCCCCGTACCAACCTGTACACCGTGGGGACTACTAAGTCGACCCTCCTTCCGCTACACTCTATATCGCGGTCTTAGGTCACCGCGTTCGTGGTCTTAAGTCACCACGTTCAGATTACTGTGGTCTTAGGTCACCACATTCAGATATCACGGTCTTAGGTCACCGTGTTCGTGGTCTTAGGTCACCACATTCACTTCCCCTTTCATAATAAACCCATATGCCCCATTTAAAAGTAATATACATAAATATATATCAGAGTTCACATTCTTATTCTTATTCTCATGTTACAAATAACATTTTTCATATTCCTAGTAGGAGTAGGAAACGTGCACAGTACTTAGTACCATAACATGGTACCTTAACCACTTATATATTCATAATATCACATATGTTAATTAAACGTAGCCATAAAACATATTATGAGATAGTGTGGGTACACACCGATTTGCTTAGCGTTTCCTTGAGATCCCAAAAGCTTGATCTAATGCTTAGATCCTTAATCCCTACATTTGTTTTATCACTTATTACTTTAATAAAAAGCCATTCGCCATAATTCCAAATCCTAGTAGGATTAGTACACTAAGACTTACCTTGTTGCTTGATTTCCTATTATTCAAATCCGAAATTGATCTCTTGCTTTTTTAAGGATGTCAAAATTCCTATAACCATATGTTAGATTTAATCTAACATTAAAACATAAACATGGCCTTTGGCGAATATATATATCTTACCTTAAATCTTTTAAATCCGAAACTCTCTTCTTGATTAATGGAGATGCCGAAATACCTTAGATATGAAATCCCGAAATTCACCTTCCATATTTCGATCAATAAGATATAGGAGGGATTAGACTAACTTTCAGCTTAAAAGAAAGGAATACAATTATAACTATAGATCCTTACCCTTTATATTGAAATCGACAGATCCCTCCTGACACCACTTTAGAGATTCGACTTAGAGACTTGATGAACAATCGGCTATGATCCCCTTATGTATTCGGTTTCAAAGATGAAAGAAGAGAGGAATAATAAGCTTAGAAGGAATTGGCTAGGATGCTAAAAGAGAAGAGGAAAAAGAAAAAAAAAACAATAGATGCTCAAGAAGAATTTCGGCTGAGGGAGAGGAGAAAAAATATTTGGCAAAAGAAAAGAGAGGGAGAATGAATAATGAATAGCCCTAGTCTCATCCTTTTATAGCCAAAATTAGGCCAAGAATCCTTTGCTTGGCCACTACTCTTCCTTATGTGATAACTTTATCTCTTTAATTTTAAAACAAATAAAGTATAATCCTTATTATCTTCTAATTAGCGAATTTAAAAGAGAGTGAAACTCCTCTTTGCAAGCCTTGTGTAAATCCACCTCTTGGGCTTCTAGAAGCAAAAATAAAACTTATTTTATTTGCTTCCCATGTGACTTGAACTCAGGCCCAACACCCTTGTATGTGGCACCATTTCAAAGGCCCTAAGTGGCATCTTCAGGCCACTTTTCCAAGCCCGTTTGTGTGTCAAATTTCACGTACTTTTTCTTTTAAGGCCTTCTTGCCTTAATTACCTCCTTTAAACTTTAAAACTCGACATTTCTAAGTCATTTCTAGGTTTCCAAAAATTTTCGTTCGGCTCTGTAAACTTGACATTTCTTAGGTTTCCTAAAATGTTTACTTTCCTCTTTTAGCTTAGTTTCCAAAATGTTCACTTTCCTAATTCAGCTTAGTTTCCAAAATGTTCACTTTTATTTTTTTTTAATGTAACATTTCCATACATTCTCAGGCTTCCAAAAATATTCAAAATTTATTCAAAACTCATAAAACATGTCATTTCGTACATTTAAGCCAAAAATGCATAGGCCCTTTTTAAGATGTTACAGTTCTACCCCCTTAAAATAATTTCGTCCTCGAAATTACTTACTATCGTTCATCCGTACAGTCTAACTCACTACA
Organism: Gossypium rotundifolium; assembly: GCA_025506655.1. Taxonomy (NCBI): domain Eukaryota; kingdom Viridiplantae; phylum Streptophyta; class Magnoliopsida; order Malvales; family Malvaceae; genus Gossypium; species Gossypium rotundifolium. Next base: position 130,463,704 of record CP106724.1, on the reverse strand, counting down.
CTACACTATTGTGCAAGACTCGATCTCAAAGAACTATCATACTTTCTAGGCACATTCTCTAAGTTCACAATCAAGGTTCCATACACTTCATAAGAACGAACTGATCTTATAGCGAGCAAAGTAATGGAGGATAATCCAGAAATAAGAAACTTACCCGTTGTCTCATCTGGCGCATCACTATCCTCGCGACGGCCGACTGCATAAACCAACCTTGGCTGCCTTGCATCTAAACCTTCAGCACCTCCGCTTGGTGCTCCACGTCCTCAGCCGAAACCATTACCTCTGTTACTCGAATCACGACCTCGTTGAGGCTGCTGTCCTCCTCTACCAGCCTGATTAACATTCAGAGTTGCTGATCGACTTTCATCGGTTTGCTTAAGACAATCCTTGATCACATGGTCCTTGGACCCACACCTAAAACATCCTCCGATTTTCTTCCAGCACTCTCCTAAGTGCCTCTTTCCACACACATCACAAGGACGATACTGTCCTCCTGAACTAGCTTGCTGACCTCGTGGGCCATCATCTCTAGGCCTTTTCGAACATCTCCGATGTTCCGACGATCCAAAACCTCTTTTGGCCTATTTCGATCCATGGTGCGCTTGGTAGAATCTTTAATTCCTCGGCTACCTTGGCCTTTTCTACTAAAGTGGAAAACTCCCACTCCTGATGTGGAGCTATCAACAATCTCAAATCATCCCTTAGTCTGTCCTCAAAATGGACACAGCGTTCATGTTCAGTTGCGACTACTCCTCGAGCATATCGGCTTAACCTCAGAAATTCATCCTCATATGATGCTACAGACTTGTTCCCTTGAACCAGTCCTAGAAAAGCTTTCCTTTGCTCATCAATATATCGTGTGCCGACATACTTTTTCTGATATGCCTCCTTAGCATACTCCCAGGTTAGATCCTCAGCCGTGGCACTATCCCAGACAGTTAACCACCATTGGTACGCTTCATCACGTAACAGTGCCACCATTCCTTTCAACTTCTCTTTCGGGGTTAGATCGAGCTCATCCATAATGTGCTCGGTTGCCTCTAACCAGTACTCAGCTGTACTGGGTGCCACACCGGACACTCCACGAAACACCTCAGCTCCGTTGGCTCGGAGTCGCTCAGGTACAGACTTCCTAGCTCTCATATTTCCACTTGCTCCAGCCACCATCTCAAGAACTCGCAGCACCGCCTGGATACAGCATCATCCCCCGCCTGATCTTGCTGCTCAACACCAAAAGCTGGTGGTAGTGGCGGTGGTACCCCATTCTCAGATCCTTGACCCGACCTAACGGGTTCCGACATGGCCATTCTACCTCTACCGCGTCCACGAAGACCGCGTCCTCTAGAATTCATATCTAATTGTGCGCTTTAATCTGATTTGAGAAAGTTTTATGAATTAGTATTTTGTTTCACTTGATTACCCGCGAAGAAATTTTATGAAAAGGAATTTAGGAGTGGTTCTTTCGTATTTACACATGCACACAGTCTTTTCATTCATTCATACATCCATCAACCAATTATGAACCTTCGTTCATTCAAAGATATGTTGTAGTTTTCATTGTTGTTGTTTTTCCACTACCCGGGGGTATTTTTTAATTTGTCCTACAGGGATATTTTCGTAATTTGTCAAAATAAGGTTCCTTGGTGATTTTGTCACAAAGTATTTTTGGTATTTTTAAGTTCTGGGTATTTTGGAAAATTTTTGAAACCGAGGTATTTGTAAATTTTTGAACCTTGGGGTATTTTGGTAATTTTTCCACAAACCGGTAAATTGTAAAATTTTAATAAATCGGGATATTTCAAAAGTTGCAAAATTTTGAGGGTTCTTTTTGAGAAATTTATTTTCCAAAACGATGAAGTTGCAAAAATTTTGGAAGTTAGGGTCATTTTGGTAATTTTAGTAAGTTAGGGGCAATTTTGTAATTTTCAAAAAATCAAGGTATTTTTCTGATAGTTTGCAAATTAGGGTTTTTGAACATTTATGAAATAATGAAATTTTGGAAAAACTGTTGAGTAGTTGGGCATTTTATAAACCAAGGGCATTTTTGTAATTTTACCACTAGGGGTATTTTAGTAATTTTATAAATCAGAAGTTTTTTGAAAAATTGTGTAGAAAAGATAGTTTCCACAAATTAAAGAAAAATGATTTTAAGAGTTTAAAATTAGGGTTCTTATAAAAAACATGGCTAGTTCTCTTTCGGGTTTTAGTTATTGAGTTTAGCCTATGACCGAGTCTTCTTGGTCAGAGTGAACCAAAGCTACATACTAGGCAGGATTCGAGTGGAGAGGAGGTGAGTCACACGGACTGCTTAAATACCAAGCTCCCACTGAAGCCATTCCTAGACATGCGCACAGAGGTTGCCACACCCACTAAGTCTTCTGGGTTAGGGTGAACCGAAGCTACGCACCAGGTAGGATTCCTGCGAAGAGGAGGTGAGTCACTAGGACTGCTTAAATACCAGGCTCTTCCGGATCCAATCCTAGACATGCGTACCATGGTTACCACACCCTAACTTGATTGACTTAGCCATAGGTTTGTTTAGTGCATTAAGTCTTATGTATTTGTGTTTGAGTAGACTAATCTTAGGGTTCAAGTTCCTATCATGTTATTCTACGTTCCATTCCTTTTCTACCCTTCTATAATTCACATAATCACACAGATAGTTTGGGGTACTTACCTGGTGGACTGCGGGTCGGAGACTTAGGTGCCATGCTAGAATAACCTGAAAAATTTCTAAAAAGCCCATTTTTTCAAAAAGCCCATTTTTAAAAACATTTTTGGGCCCCACAACCCTCAAGCCGAGTTTTGAACCGGGCTCTGATACCAAATTGAAACACCCCAAAACCCGACGCACGAGCCTTGACCGGATCTGGTATGTTCCCCGGTGTAAACCGTTTCAAATTCTTTTGTTACTTAGGAAAAACTGGTGTGTTTTAAAAGAAAGGTTGGTTTGGGTTGGGCTTGAGTTGAATCAAAACGTTTGGGCTTTAGTTTCAAATAAATTCTCTTAATTATTTAATAAACAAAAGTAAAATAAACTTAATAAATAATAATAGAATCAAACAATTCTACTAGGCCTTGTTACATCAAATCATTCCAAAAAGTTCAAAGTACTTAAATGAAAAAAATGTCCAAATTAAATAAAAACTTCCAAGTTGAGCATGGCCACCACAAGTTCTGCCGTCCCGGTCCATCACTGTTCATCACCTGAAACATGGTCCCACAACGGGGTGAGTCAACAGACTCAATGTGTGCACAGCACTAAATCATAGTCGAATCAGGTATAACAATTATTACACATTCATATCATAGCATACAAATTATGATGCATTCCCAAAACCCAAGCCTATTAAGCCATCCGCTACACTCCCCCGTACCAACCTGTACACCGTGGGGACTACTAAGTCAACCCTCCTTCCGCTATACTTCATATCACGGTCTTAGGTCACCACGTTCATGGTCTTAGGTCACCACGTTCAGATTACTGTGGTCTTAGGTCACCACATTCAGATATCACGGTCTTAGGTCACCGTGTTCGTGGTCTTAGGTCACCACATTCACTTCCCCTTTCATAATAAACCCATATGCCCCATTTAAAAGTAATATACATAAATATATATCAGAGTTCACATTCTTATTCTTATTCTCATGTTACAAATAACATTTTTCATATTCCTAGTAGGAGTAGGAAACGTACCTGAGTACTTAGTACCATAACATGGTACCTTAACCACTTATATATTCATAATATCACATATGTTAATTAAACGTAGCCATAAAACATATTATGAGATAGTGTGGGGTACACACCTGATTTGCTTAGCAGTTTCCTTGAGATCCCGAAAAGCTTGATCTAATGCTTAGATCCTTAATCCCTACATTTGTTTTATCACTTATTACTTTAATAAAAAGCCATTCAGCCATAATTCCAAATCCTAGTAGGATTAGTACACTAAGACTTACCTTGTTGCTGATTTCCCTATTATTCAAATCCCGAAATTGATCTCTTGCTTTTTTTAAGGATGTCAAAATTCCTATAACCATATGTTAGATTTAATCTAACATTAAAACATAAACATGGCTTTTGGCCGAATATACTTATATCTTACCTTAAATCTTTTAAATCCAAACTCTCTTCTTGATTAATGGAGATGCGAAATACCTTAGATCCGAAATCTCAAATTCACCTTCCATATTTCGATCAATAAGATATAGGAGGATTAGACTAACTTTCGCTTAAAAGAAAGGAATACAATTATAACTATAGATCCTTACCCTTTATATTGAAATCGATGATCCTCCCGACACCACTTTAGAGATTCGACTTAGAGACTTGATGAACAATCGGCTATGATCGCCTTATGTATTCGGTTTCAAAGATGAAAGAAGAGAGGAATAATAAGCTTAGAAGGAATCGGCTAGGATGCTAAAAGAGAAGAGGAAAAAGAAAAAAAAACAATGGATGCTCAAGAAGAATTTCGGCAGAGGGAGAGGAGAAAGAATATTTGGCAAAAGAAAAGAGAGGGAGAATGAATAATGAATAGCCCTAGTCTCATCCTTTTATAGCCGAAATTAGGCCAAGAATCCTTTGCTTGGCCACTACTCTTCCTTATGTGATAACTTTATCTCTTTAATTTTAAAACAAATAAAGTATAGTCCTTATTATCTTTTAATTATCCGAATTTAAAAGAGAGTGAAACTCCTCTTTGCAAGCCTTGTGCAAATCCACCTCTTGGGCTTCTAGAAGCAAAAATAAAACTTATTTTATTTGCTTCCCATGTGACTTGAACTCAGGCCCAACACCCTTGTATGTGGCGCCATTTCCAAAGGCCCTAAGTGGCATCTTCAGGCCACTTTTCCAAGCCCGTTTGTGTGTCAAATTTCACGTACTTTTTCTTTTAAGGCCTTCTTGCCTTAATTACCTCCTTTAAACTTTAAAACTCGACATTTCTAAGTCATTTCTAGGTTTCCAAAAATTTTCGTTCGGCTCTGTAAACTTGACATTTCTTAGGTTTCCTAAAATGTTTACTTTCCTCTTTTAGCTTAGTTTCCAAAATGTTCACTTTCCTAATTCAGCTTAGTTTCCAAAATGTTCACTTTTATTTTTTTTAATGTAACATTTCCATACATTCTCAGGCTTCCAAAAATATTCAAAATTTATTCAAAACTCATAAAACATGTCATTTCGTACATTTAAGCCAAAAATGCATAGGCCCTTTTTAGGATGTTACAGCTGTGCTCACACCTTTAAGTGGGAGCGAGAAGCTACTCCTTCGTGAGGTTTTCACCTCCGTGCAGGATAGTGAATTGCTTTCGGGATACATCCGTGCCTATGTCTTCGTAAGGTTTTCACCTCCGTGCAGCCATAGGGAAATGTATTCCCCTGAACCAAACTCGGCCCGTATGAGCCTATAATGGGTGAGGATCGAGGAATCTGCTAGTTCGGGTACTTTAACTTTAGAGCTAAACCACATGTAGAAAACCTAAGGGCCTACCCTAGGTAGAATCATGTCAAACCCTAGTGGTCACCCTGATAGGTTCTATGTTATTTATTTTCCTATGCTAACGGCTTTTCTTTTGTTTGATTGCATTGCATTCCCATCATAGAAAAGAGGTGTTGATTTCAAATTCGATTACTAAATAGAAAAGTTGGTCATAAGAAAATGGATTTTTTGACAAAGTGGATTATAATACGGTCGTCTGAATATAGTCCGAGTGAATACAACGAGAGAAGGCTGATAGTCCGTGAAGGAATACAAGACTTTATCACCCAAGGATTCAAGTTGACAAAACTATTCGAAGATTACTACGTCTCGGCATTCTTAAAGAAGCTAACAAGTGAACAGGAGTAGTGGTTCAGATCAAGCAAAAGGAGTTAGAGGAGGCATCTATTTGAAGTTTGCAAGACTTGACTTTTGCGAAAAATGGATTCATGTTTTCACTTGGACTATGAGGACGAGGCCGTGTATGCGATCCATTTTGTGTAAAGAAATTTATTTTCTAGTAAAGTGTTTCTAATGTAACTGAATTCAGAGTCAACGCCTCTCTTTCTTTGCATTCATGCATTTGCATTACATCATATCACATGCATTTAAGTTTATAGAAAGAGTCTAATTAGTTGAAAATATAACACAGAGAGAGAGAGAGAAAGGAACTCTGGAATGAAACACCCTAAACCCGGCCCACAAGCCCTGACCGGATCTGGCATGCTCCTTAAGTAAAACATAGTTAAGTCTCGAAATGACATTTTGAAAATCTTGGTGATTTTGAAGAAAATAGCTTCGGATTATTCTCAAGTTAAAAACCGTATTGTAATTTAAATTTGTGCTAAAACGATATTTTCATATTTCAAAAGTTACAAGTTAAAAGAGATGCTGAATTTTAGAGTTTATTATTATTAACTTGGAAACCGTAGGTGTTTGGGTTTCAAAACAATTGATGTTGTTTTATGAAAATTGTTTAATCATTCTGTTCGATATTGTTCGCATCATAATAAAAATTTAAAACGCATAAATAAAACAGTTAAGTGATAATGGCCTTATTACATCAAAACATAACCCAAAATAAATCAAAATAAACTTGATAAGAAAAACCGAAAAACTGAGCTATACATGGCCACCACTAAGTTCCTGCCGACCCGGTCCATTTACTGAGTGCCATCTGCAAAATGTTAGCCCACGAGGGGTGAGTCAACAGACTCAGTGTGTAACTACCAACACAGACTCCCAAAACAATCAAGGCATATTAAATCACATAAAATAATTGTAAACAATGATGCAACCCAAACCACCTAGATTCAACCTCTACACATCCCCGTACCTACAGATCACACCGTGGGGATTACTAAATCGACCCTCCATCCGCTACACACCATCGAAGGCAGTCGCTGTAGTCAACTGCACATCACCCTTATAATTGTGGCATAGCCACCAGATAATGTGACAGAGTCACCAGATTCATAATATGTGACATAAGTCACCAGATAATATGGTAGAAACCACCAGATCACTTCCCCTTTAACATAATCAACCATATGCCCATGCAACATTCAAAACATACAATTATCATGCAATTTACCTTACCCCCCAAAAATCATAACAGAATTCCACATATTTTCACATTCCTGTTATTTAAACATTATTAACAAGTATTAAGGGTAACGTACCTAAATACACTGTACCATTGAATGGTACCCTTAGCCATGTTTATTCATCATTTCATTAACACATGCTTAACATTATTATTAAACTATCGGGAGTTTAGTGTAGGGTTACACACCTGATTACTAACGCGATTACCAAATCCTGAAAATCTTGATGAAATTGTCACCACCAATTCTACCTACATTCAGCCATCCTCCAAAACATCAAACCAACTGAAAACCATACTGATTCCAGCCCATATGGTATTCGGCCAAATAAAGAGAATCAAGAGGGGGCCATTCGGCCGAACCTACCACTACCTACCTTCGGCTTTTCCACCAAATCGGCATAGGAGACTTTTAATGAGGCAGATTCACTCTGAGAGGGAAAATCGACAGACCTTAAGCAAGTGTTTCGGGTTAGATCTTAATGAAGAAAGAAAGAAAGTAAAGAAAATAAAAGTGAATTCGCATAGAATGAAATCCTGAAACTCACCCGATTACTAAGGAGTATGCGGCTAATGGTGCACCTTCGGGAACCAGAAACCTCCCTTGTAGATTCAGTTATGGAGGAGGAATATGAGTAAGAAAAATTTGGCTTTCAGGAAGATATTGGAGAGGAGAAGAAGACTAGGGAATTTCGGCTAGAAGAAAAAAAAAGAGAGAAAAGAATTTTGGCTTGAGAGAAAAGATGATAAAGTGGGAGAAACAAATGGAAAAGATGATAATTCCCTTCCAAATTTTGGCTATACACAGGCACACACTCAGAGTTGGAGTTTCGGCCAACTCTTCCCCTCCTGATAGCTCTTATCTTGCATGATAACCCAATCCCTATCTCATCTTTAGAAGAGGCCAACCTAGAGCCAACTCCTCCCTCTTAATTATCAGCTTTTAATTACTAAATATTCAAAGAAATAAAGCTCCTAAAATGGGGCTCATGTGCCGTCCATCCCCTCCCCCTTGAAGTGTCAAATATTTGACCCACTAACTTGGGCCCCAAACGGCCATACTAGGCCCAAACTTCTCCCCTTTGTGATGCCACCTACATACCCACTTATGGCACCTCCAACTTTGGGCCACGAGCCCAACTTGCTACTAAACATACTCACTTAACTTTTAATTTATACACTAACATTATTTATAAGCAATTTAACCCAGGTTTTAAGCCCAAACCTAAGCCCAATCCACACCTCAAAGCCTTCTCCTACTAATTTAGACATGCAATGCATCAAATGCACAGACCCACAAAGTCAGGATATTACATGGAAGCTGAACACCACTACGGTACACGGGCAAATACAAGGAAAATGGACTAGAGAATGGAGCAATTCCAAAGGGATATACAAGACCAGATGCAAGAGCAGATGGAAAAACTCCAACAAGAGATGAGGGACCAAATGTTGAAGCCCAAAAGATCATCATGACCCAAATGGCCCAGATGATGAGTGGGATAACAGACAAAGCAAAAGCTCCCATAGTCAATGCTGAAGACAATGAGGATTTTCCTAGGGGATTCACTCTACCACATATGCAAACACAGCCTGAGGAATATCCCCAAAGGCCACCTATCACGATTAAGCCTCAACAGGGGCAAGTTGATAATAGACCGCCTATGAACTTCCAAATAGGTTCAGGATCTAAAACAGGAGATAACCCTGCTAACCCCGTTATCCTTAATTTGGACATAGAAGAAAGGGAAGGGATAAGAATTGAATCTTCAAAGAAGTTGGAGGATCACTGTAGATGGTTGGAAGAAAAGTTTCAAGCTTTGCAAAATGCTAATCATCACTATGGCATTGACGCAAAAAACTTAAGTTTGGTTCCAGATTTAGTACTTCCTCATAAATTCAAAACGTCAGAGTTTGAAAAGTACAACGGGACTAGCTGCCCTGAAGCCCACATTACCATGTTTTGCAGACACATGATCGGCTATGTTAACAATGATCAACTCTTGATTCATTGTTTCCAAGACAACTTGGTAGGGGCAGCGTCTAGGTGGTACAATCAACTCAATCGCGCTAGCATTAGCTCTTGGAGAGACTTAGCTCAAGCCTTCATGAGGCAATACAACCATGTTACGGACATGACACCTGATAGAATTACTTTGCAAAACATGGAGAAGAAACCAGATGAAAGTTTCAGGCAGTATGCGCAAAGATAGAAAGAGGTCGCCATGTAAGTTTAGCCACCACTCCTAGAAAAGGAGAACACAATGCTCTTCATTAATACCCTAAAGGCTCCATTTATTACCCATATGATAGGAAGCACCACTAAGAGCTTTGCGGATATAGTTATGGCTGGAGAAATGATCGAGAATGTCATAAAAAGTGGAAAGATCAAGGCGAGAGAAAGTAACAAAAGAATGGCCACAAGGAAGAGAGAAAATGAAGTGGATAATACAAGCATGGGGTGCTCAAAATTGATTTCTGTTAAACAGCCAAAAGTAGTGACTACTGGGTATCAAGGTTCATCAAGGAAAGAATTTGGCACAAGGCAAAGCAATGAGCAACTCCAGTTTACACCTATCCCAATGCCATACAGGGAATTGTATCAAAGTCTATTTGATGAACATGTGGTGGCTCCTCATTACATGGAACCAATACAACCCCCGTGCCCCAAATGGTATGATTTGAATGCTCAATGTGAGTATCACACGGGAATAATGGGTCACTCAATCGATAATTACATGGCATTTAAGAAATTGGTTGAAAGGCTTATTAAAATAGGGGTTGTAAAGTTTGATGAGTCGAACGGAGTAGTGATAATTGAAGAGGGGGCAAGAGAGTTGTGACTCCTTGAAAAAATCAAAGAGGGAATCAGAGAACGAAGTTTCCAAACTCTTGTGCACTTGGAACTGTTTTGAATAATGAGACTGTGGAAGAAATCCCTGTATTTAGGGCCAATCTAGAGTAATGTTCAAAACATGCTTGTTGTCTTAAGCCTGGAGGCAACAAGAATTCTTTTGTGAAATAGGCTCATGTTCAAAATTTTATTTCAATAAAATGCATTTGTTTGAGCACATATTTTTATTTCATACTGTACATTCTTTTGTTTTTTTTTTTAAGTATTCTTTCATTTTTTTCATGACCATACCAATAATCATCCTTAGAATCATTTATTATTTGGATTCATTCGCCTTCATACAGGAACCCAGATATCAATGACATGAGCGACGTTGTTACTGACTCCCTTTTTGAACAAGATATGGGTCTAGGGGATCTCAGGATTTTGAAGATGACAGAGATTGTAACCTACCTTCTGATTTGTTAAAGATGGTAGAACAAGATGAAAAAACAAACCTTACTCTACAAAGGGTTATTGGATATTATGAGCCTAGAGAAAAGGGGAAGACTGAAGCCTAGCTCATCACAAAAATAAGGTAAGACATTATTGAGTTGTTTTCAGAATACAAAGATGTTTTCGCACAATTATATCAGGACATGCCTTGACTAATAAAAAGCAGGCTAAACAAAGAGGATCGGGCATTGTTGATTCACCATGGAAGAGGATTGCATCAGTCATATTGCAAATACGAAATTAAAGGAGACAAGATTCATATGCCTACTCCATTTCTTCACAAATTTTCCATATGTAGGGCATGGATGTGATGGGGACAATCTCGTCAAAAGCTTTTAGTCAATATCGACTCATCGGCATAATTATCGTTTACTTCACTAAGAGAGTGGAAGTAGCTTCATATGCCAATGTTACAAGGTCGAAGTCATCAAATTTCTAAAAATATATATATAAAGGAAAAAGATCAAATGCCATAAAGGATTGCATTTAAATAGTTGTACAAAGTCAAAGTTTACAGTTTGTCCAAAGATCAGGCAGCATATCACAGTGCAACAAAAGTTGCTAAAAAAAACGAAGAAGAAGAAATGAAAGGTGGCTAAGACTTGTAAAGATTGGCATAAGAAGCTATCACTATTCTCTATGAGTATCAAACATTGGCTAGGACCTTTGTTGGGGCAACACATTTCTCAGCGGAATAGAAATAGTTTTGCCAATTGAATCTAATTGAAAAAAGATTAAAAGCTATTCGTCATGGCCAGATGATGCGAGCTTACATTAAAGAAGTTCATCCTAGGTAATTCCACGAAGGAACCTGATGTTGAAAAAGACCTTTCTTCTATAAAATGATTTTAGAAGAAAGCAGATGCCAAAGAAGACCTGTTCTGGAGCAGCATTGATATTGACCGAGATGAATGGCGAAGACTTGCCCAATCTGGTGAATCCAGGTTTAGTCAAGAAGGATTTTACCTGAAAAGGGAAAAGAGTCAAGGTGAAAACCCGTAAAGGGCGCCTTGAGTCCAAATTCAAAAAAAATAAAAAGAAATGAAAAGAAAAAGAAAAAAAGGAAAAGGAGAGGCCAAGGCAAAAACCCGCAAAGGGCACTTTGAGACTAAAGGGGCTTTGAGTTGAAAACCCGAAAAGGGCGGCTCAAATTTTGAATAAAAATGGGGCATACAGTAGTCTTACTACGTCTGAATTAGCAATAAGGAAGTATGTTACGCCTTAGGGCATCGACAAAGTTCTCCGGATCCCCTAAACACATATTGAGTTTAAAATGGTCCTCAAGAAGTTGGAACAAAGAAGCTCAGGCTGCAATATCTAGGGCATCTAGCTTCTATCCTACCCATTTTTGAATTCCTTATCTTTGATTGCTTTATTCTTTTTGAGATACACCCAAATTAATTTTCTTTTATTGTCTGGGTTATCTTTGATTAAATTATTTTTTCGAACTATGCTCCTGACTAATTTCTTTCTCGTCCATTTTTGTGTTCTTTTTCAAGCATTTATTGAAATAACGATTTATGGACTAATAACACTTTCATAAAAGGAGTTTCGCATATTACTCTAGAAGCTTCTAAATAATATGAGGAATCTGAAACAAGACTATTGTTCAGAACTCACCAAGCCTAAGGGCTGAAAACATTGGAAAATGATTATCTCTTCAAATTCTCATTGGATAAGACAATTTCGTTGGTGATACCATATCGGCAAATGACAAACAAGTTCAATCCAAGTGTAAAAGGGGACCATTGTCGGGATACCCTACATCCATTCAGACACATACATCTGGTCATTACACTCAAGGAATGGTGTAACAAATTGAAAGCGATACAAGTTCTGTACCTCTGAGTGGTAACAGAAATATGAAAGAAACCAAATGTCATTCCCTTGAAGTTGTAATGGCTGACTCTGAAATTACAGTGGGGCAAGCTTGCTGAGCTGAATGATGGTTTATTTGAGTTTTTTGTCCAAGATACCAGTTGAACGAAAAAGCATGGTAGCGCATCAGTGATAGAACCTTGATAAACTATGAGCAATGATAACCCATAGAGATCATTCTCTCATTTCAAATTAGGCGCATTTGATTCATGTCGATCATTGTGTCCTAACCATTGTATAAAAAAAATTCATGACATCCTGCATTCATGCAAATGTCATCCCTAATATCATTTAGTTAGGAGCATCGGATTCATTCTAATCATGCATCCTAATCATCATTCTCATGACATTCTGCATTCATGCAAAAGTCATCCATAATACATTTAGGTTTACAGGATATGTCCCTTAGAGGATGATATAGCAAACCGAAAAGTTTAGATTTTGTTCCCTTGAGATGGTAGTGGAACAGACTGAAGATTGAAGTCTTCCTGAAGATAGTAAGGAAGCAAACCAAAAGTTCAGATTTTGTTCCCTAGAGATGTTAGTGGAGCAGACTGAAGATTGAAGTCTTCCTGAAGATAGTAAGGAAGCAAACCAAAAAGTTTAGATTTTGTTCCCTAGAGATGTTAGTGGAGCAGACTGAAGATTGAAGTCTTCCTGAAGATAATAAGGAAGTAAACCAAAAGGTTCAGATTTTGTTCCCTAGAGATGTTAGTAGAGCAAACTGAAGATTGAAGTTTTCTTGAAGATAATAAGGAAGCAAACCAAAAGGTTCACATTTTGTTCCCTAGAGATGGTAGTGGAGCAGACTGAAGTCTTCCTGAAAATAACATCAGGAAGCATATCAAAAGCACTTTCAGCCCTATCTCTATGACCAGCAGTGGAATAGGTCAAAAGATTGTAGACCTTGTCACCCTAAGCAGTAGGGAACTAAGATCAAACGGCAAGTCTTGTCTCCCTAAGCAGTAGTGGAACAGATTTAAGCCACCAGTCCTATCTCCCTGACCAGCAGTGGAATAGGTCAAAGATTGTAGATCTTGTCACCCTAAGCAGTAGGGAACCAAGATCGAACGTCAAATCTTGTCTCCCTAAGCAGTAGTGGAACAGATTTAAGCCACCAGTCCTATCTCCCTGGCAAGCAGTGGAATAGGTCAAAGATTTTAGATCTTGTCACCCTAAGTAGTAGGGAACCAAGACCGAATGATAAATTTTCTCTCCGTAAGCAGTAGTGGAACAGATTTAAGCCATCAGTCCTATCTCCCTGACCAGCAGTGGAATAGGAAGCAGATTGAAAATGACAGATCTGACGATTCCCGAGTTTGTAGGAAGCAGATCGAAGACATCAGTCTGGTAATCCCTGAGTTTGCAGGGATCAGATTGAAAATATCAGATCTGGTCTCCCTGAGTTTACAATGGAGCAGATCAAAAGATAGTGGATACTGCCTTCATGAAGTTGAAGCTATCAAACTCACTGAAATCAAGATGAAGATCCAACATCATTGAAGCTACAGTGGAGTTGGAATCATTTGAAGAAGACAAGGATCAAGAGGTCCAAAGCTCCACTAAGACCGGGCAAATTAGTCCTTTTATAGTCTTTGCTCTATTCTTATTTCACAATAATGAGCAAAGAGGGACAGCTGTAGGAACCCAATTTAGCCCGGGCCCATACAAAAATAATAAACCCGAAATAATAAAATAAAGTCCAAGTCCAGTCCAAAATATATCATTTGACCCGATCGGAATGGCCCATTACTTAAAAAGATTGAACGTCTATCTACAAGCTTGACGTATATGGAACTACAATCTTCAAGGATATGCAATCTTAAATATGATATGCAATCTTAGAAGTTATGGTATGCAATCTTAGAAGATATGGTTTGTAATATTAAAAGATGTGATTTTGTAATCTCAGAGATTTAATTTGTAGATACTTTTTAATCTTAGCCGTTGATGTAATTGATCTGTACCGTTGGATTTGGGGAGGCTCAACTATAAATAGAGGCCTTTTCCTTCATTGTAAAGCACTGGAGTTTTGAAAGCAATAAGAATTCTTGAGAGCATTCACTCAAATTTCTCCCCCTCTTGCGTTCTTATTTTCTGTGGCTTGTTCTTATTCTGTTCTTCACTCATCTTCGTTTCTTTTTGAGTTGCTTCCGTTCGAGTTAGATTTCGGGGGAGGAATTTCGTTGAATCCTCATATTACGGGAGTAAGATTTACTTATGCATTTTTTTTAACTTTTTTTTATTTTTCCATATCATTTTTATACTTTTTTTATTTTTTAAAAAAATTGTTATAATATATTAATATATTATATATATGCGTTTTATATAAAAATTATTATATACTATTTATTAATTATTTTTATTATATATAGTTATTTATACATGTATTAGATTACTAAATTATGTATATATTTATGATAAGTTTTTTTACTTTTAATGTATATATATTAAATCATTTTAAAAGTCACCACATTTTTAATGTTTAAATTTGTTATTCTATTTTTCATTTAATTTTGTTATTTCGTGAAAATTTCAATATTTGCTATCTTACATGTTTATTTATATTCTTTAGATAATTTATTATTGTTTAACATAGTCCATTATATATTTATGTTATATTATCCTTTTATTATTTATTGTTAGTGTAATTTGTAATTTTGTAAAATTGCTATTAAATATATATGTTGTGATATATTCATGTTATGTTTTACTCAAATCAATGTTTTACTCAAATATCTTTTAAAACATATTTTGAATATACATTTTATTGCAAATGATTTTCAAAGTATGGTGATATGTGATATTTGGGAAATTTCGAGAAGAATTTTACCCTAACTTATTGGGTTTGATTTTTCTCGTGAAGCTTTAGGTACTACGTATCTCCCTTTTCTAAATTTATTTCAAATGATTTTTAAAATATGATGATATATGATATTTGGGGAATTTCGAGAAGAATCTTGCCCTAACTTATTGGGTTCGATTTTTCTCGTGAAACTTTAGGTATTACATATCTCTTTTTTTTTTTTAAGAAATTTAAGGTTTATTAATTTCAAAATAAAAAACCTATTCTTGGGAATTCAAAGTGTTTTGCCTTAACTTACTGGGTTCGACATTTTGCGTCTCGAGGTAGGAATTTTCTCAAATAAAAACGAGCTTAATTTTAAAGTCATGAGGTGCTATACATTAACTTACTGGGTAAAGTACTTTATTTCTTTGGGATAGGTAAGTCTTAGTTTTCTTTCAAATAAAAGGATCATATTTTATAATTTTCTTATTTTCAACATGTGGACATAATTTTATCGAATTGGTACCAATTTTTAGGCGTTATGAGGGTGCTAACCCTTCCTCATACGTAACCGATTCCCGAACTCGTTTTCTTGTTTTCGTGGACCAAAAATGTTTTTAAAATAAAACGTTTTACAAGGTGATCCAATCACACCTAAGTAAAAAGATTGGTGGCGACTTCCGTTTTTTATTTTTAAAGTCGATCCCCATTTTTAAAATCTGATTTTAAAATGATTTCGACAACTAAAATAAGATCTTTTGAACCTAAATGACCAAAACAAAAATACCCCAATAACTAGATGAATATTTGTGAATCGTTCAGAAAAAAACAAATTCTTAATTAAACTGTACAATATTATTCGTCTAACATCTCATCATTAAAAAAACTTATCCAGTAATTTATTAAATATCATTATTTTTCAAAATGTAAATTTTATATTTAAATTTTAAATTTTCTTATTTGAATGTGAAAATTTATAATATTATAATAGGCCTCTTACTTTCGACATCAACGGAGCGTGTGATGGAAATTTTGGGGGTTTAATTTACAATTTATATACTTTTTTTATTTTGATACTTAAAACATTTTCTCTACTATCCTTTTTTTCATTTTAATAATGACATGTAGTAATGGAATTCTTGTAGTAAAATAACATTAATTGGGAACGTGTGCCTTCAAATAGACAATGACATCGTAGTAATGGAATTCTTGTTGTTAAATAACTGCTCCACATCCGATTTTTTGCGACTAAATTTTTTCATATCAATAACAATTCTTTTCTCACAAGAAAATTATAAAAATACATTTAGCATTTTATTTGATTTTCATAACGTTTTATGAATAAGCCAAAAGACCTTTTCAATGTTAGCGTAAACTTTTATAAATCCTCTTTTCTTTTTAAGGAAAAAAAAACATTTTAAAAATTAATAATATTTGTTAGATGAAGCGGTAAAACGTTCGATAATTCTTAAATAAGGTCTACGGCTCTAGCCTTATGAATGGAAAATAACATTGAAAAAATTTCGTCCTGTTTAAATGTTCAGCTCAATTCAACTCAAAACCAAATATGACTACTGAATATACAAAGATCTTTGGAAACAAAAACTATTTTGAAAACTTGTATTTTATTGGCCAATTTTCTTGGTACTTTTTGTTGGAACCTACAATTAGGAGTGAGTAAAACTCGATTCGACTTGAAAAAATCGAAAAAAAATTTAAATTTCGAGTTAAACGAATCGAATTATTCAAATTAATCGAGTTATTCGAGTCAACTCGAATTTTTTTTTCAAATTTTGAGTTCAAATCGAGTTGAGTTTTCGAATTCGAATAACTCGAATAATTCAAATATCAAAATATAATATTTTATATTTTTACCCCAAACTCCCAAACCTTTTTACTTTTCCCTCAAAACTTTTACTCCTTCCTACTTTCTCCCCAAAACTTTTATTCCTCTCCCATCCCAACCCTCCAATCTACCCAAAATCCATTTCCCACCAAAATTTTACTCTCTCGTTTACTTTTTCTCAAAATTTTACTCCCAAAAACCCTCAAAACTTTTTATTTTCCCCCCAAATTTTTACACCCTCCTACTTTTCCCCTAAAACTTTTACTCCATTCCCATCCCACCTCCCATCTACCCCAAACCCATCCCCCCCAATTTTTTTTTATATTTTCCCTCCAAAATTTTACTCTCCCTATTTACTTTCCCCCAAACTTTTATCCCCCAAAACTTTTTATTTTCCCCCTAAACTTTTACTTCTCACCCTTTACTCTCAAATAAAAATTCAAAATTATCCAAAAAATCACTAAACATAAATAGTAATAATTTTATTTATATATACTATTTATATTATTAAATTAAATTTCACATGTTATATTATTTATATTATTGAATTATTTAGTCATATTGAATATTTATATTAAAATTGAATTATTAATTATGCCATAAAATATTAAGTATTAAAATTTTATATTGGTATCAATTTCACATTTTATCTTTAAAATAACTTTTACTAAAAAAATCACATTTTTACATTTAATATATATTTTAATTCCAAAATACATAGTGACAAGAATATGAAAATAATTAAAACAACTAAGCAAGCAAAAAAGCTAACCCGTATATAAAAGATTAATAAATAAATTATGAGGTGATGAAGTTAATAAAAAAATTGATTAAGGTGGACAAACTTTATTATGATGGGTGACAAAGGTTACAAGACCCAAAATTATTTTTTAAAATTTAACTCGAACAAATATATTCGATTCAATTCTATTCGAATTCCATCTCTCTCGACTCAATTTGAGAAAATTTCAAATCAAATTAGGATGCTAAAATATGATTCGTCAACTCGATTAACTCGAAATTTTTTCATTCGATTCGATCGAACGCTCACCCCTACCTACGATCAATAATTTTATAGAAAACAAGGAGTGCTAAGTAAAGTGTTAGTTGCAGTGCCCACTGAATGTAATAGCCCGATTTAGGGACTAGTCAGAACAGTGATCTCGGGATCACTAAATCCGAGATTTGAGAAATTTATTTTCATGTGATTTCATGAATTAGTATACAGTCGTATAAGTCCATGAGAATTTGGGAATTTAAATTCTAGTGATTTCATGTTTAATTGTGAAAAAGGACTAAATCGCATAAAGTACGAAAGTTCCATTTTAATTGCTAAAGGTATCAAATAGCCATATATTGTTAAATTGAGGTATTTAAAGGGAAATTTAGCCCTTGTAATTTCTTGACGGTCATGGGCTATGTGGGAGACAAAGATGGACAAAATTAAGTCAAAGTTAGTAGGAGTTGGTGGCTAATTTGACTAGTTTAATATTAGAATAAAGAAAGAGAAAAAAAATATCATCTTTCTCTTAATCTTTCTCCATCGATTTTTCCAAGTAAATAGAGGGTTGAAAGCTCAAAAATTTTTAGCACGCTCTCCTCCAATTTTAGTAAGTGATTTTGATGATTTTCTTAGTAATAGTTGTACTTTTGAAACCCCTAAAGTTTAAGCTTTCAAATGAGGAGACTATTGTGCAATATTGTGTAAAGTTTAGAGTTTTCCCATGAGAGCAATCATTGTTATTTTCTGCATTTTTATGGAAGAAATTGAGTCTTAGATGTTAGAGGAACAACTTTTATGAAAGGTGTTGTCTTGAAAACACCTAATTGAACCTTAATGAAAAAGGTTATAAATTTGTAGTAATTATATGAAATGTTGAGTTTTGATGATAGCAATAAGAGCATTTAATGCTCACCTAAGCTTGTGGAAGGTAAAAATGGGATTAGAATTAATTTTCGAGCCTAGGGGCAAAATGGTTATTTTGCCAAAGTCTAGGGGTAAATAGTAACTTTGCCAAAGCATGATTATCGAAATGCTTTTATTAATGTGATGATTAAAATGAGCTAAATGGTTATTATAGATCAAGAAATATGAAGCCTGGATCGAAACCGAGGCAAGAACAAAGTCGAGAATTAAATTGCACATCTACGTACATTTTGAATACCGACGTAACTTTGTATGAATTTAAGGTTTCATATGTATTTTTATTAAATCAATTATTATGTTGTATTATGTATACTATTATTATGAAGATAAGTAAATGATATCTCTATGAGAACATGTAAGATAAAGTCTCGAATGAAGACTCGGAATATCGAGGAATACTAATATCACAGCATGAGACAAGGAAAGTCCATGTAAGACCATGTCAAGACATGGCATTGGCATCAAGGCAAGGATATCATATAAGTCCATGACAAGTCATGGCATTGAAAAGTTATCATAAGGCAAAGGTCCTATGTAAGTCCAAGCCAAGGCTTGGCAAGGCAAAGATGTCATATAAGTCCATGTCAAGACATGGCATTGATAAGATTTATAAGGCAAGGATATCATGTAAGACCATGTTAATACATGGAAATGGTAAGTTTCTGAGGAAACATATAAGGAAGGTCTCGTGTAAGACCATGTCTGGGACATGGCATCGACACCAAACCAATGGATCCCATAGAAGACCATATCTAGGATATGGCATTGGCATCATGAGGCGATCCCATGTAAGACCATGTATGGGACATGGCATTGGCATCGAGATACATGTTTGATGAGATTAAGTAACCTCAATTGTTCTAGGAAATTCATCGGGCAAAAGAACCAAGTACGAAAGAAGTAAAAATAAAGCTAAGCAAGTAGAGTTGGTAATAAGTTAAGTTGTTCAAAGTTGATAAAGAGCTTCATTCAAATTAAGAAAGATGAAGATTGAATTATGTTGTATTAGAAAAATTATACTAGTTTATGTGATTAAGTGTTATAGGTACAATAAGTACATTCCAAGTATGAAATTAGCATATATCCTATGCCGAGTATGAATAAGTATGAGTAAGTAAGCTAAGCTCTTGAAATTTAAGTTGTATTTGTCTCTCGAAGGATGAATTATATTAAGTAAATATAATTGTTATATGAGTTTCATGCAAACTTACTAAGCTATGTGCTTACTTCTTTTATTTCCTTCTTCCTTGTAGTTACGCCAAGCTAAATTGGGGATCATAAATGTCGGAGTTCGAGTATCACTCTATCAACATCACTTTGGTATAACAATTTAGATTTATTTTGAGTATGGCATGTATAGGATTTGAGTATTTTGGTTAGATCATAATTGTTGGCCAAAGTGTTGGCTTATTAAGGTATTGAAGTCTTTTTGTAATGGTCTATTATGTTAGGCCGATACTTGGCTAGTTTTTATGTTATATGAAAATTATTTTCTTGAAGTGTATGCTCTTGTGTATGGATGTTGAATTAATGTGTGTGTATACAAGTGAGGGTAGTTAAAGGGCTTGGTAAATAGCCTTGTTCTTGTCCATAAGAGTAGACACACAGGCGTGTGTCTAGGCCGTGTGGGAGGCACGGCTAGAACATGGTCGTGTGCCCAATCCGTGTGAAGTCTACACCTTGCCCTTGGGATTTAAATCGCCATACAACCGAAGCACACGGGCGTGTGTGTAGGCCATGTGGATAAGTCAGAATGCCAAGGTTGGAACACGGGCCAGGGCCACGAGCGTGCCAAGGCTATGTGAATTTAGCCAATGTCGACCACGGGTGGAAGACACGGGCATGTCTTAAGGGCACACGAGCATGTGGGCCCTGTTTTGATGAAAAGTTTTTCCAGTTTGAAAAAGTCCTCGGTTAAATTATAAAACCTCTCGGAGGTATGTTTAGGGCCATGTAGGCTAAGAATGAGTAAGAAATAAGTTTGAACAAAATTTTATAGCTCGTTATCACACTTTCAAGCAAGGTTAAGCACGATAATGCCTCGTACCCAGTTTCAGAGTTGATTATGGGTAAGGGTTGTTACATTTAGTGGTATCAGAGCTACAGTTTAGTCAATTCTAGGACTAATGTAGCGTAAGTACGAGTCTAGCTATACATGCCATACATAAGAGTATTTTCATAATGATAGTGTGACGACTCCTAACGACTTAAATTGTGTTTTCATATAGTAAATGGATCCCGAAAGAGTTGTGGCAGATGACATAGAAAGTAATGCGCTGACTCCCACCAAAGGGACGGTGCCTAATGAAAGTGAGCATAGCCAACAACAGTAAGTCGGAGAGGAGGAGAAGAGGCTAGGGAAGCCTTTCTCC
Organism: Gossypium rotundifolium; assembly: GCA_025506655.1. Lineage (NCBI taxonomy): Eukaryota > Viridiplantae > Streptophyta > Magnoliopsida > Malvales > Malvaceae > Gossypium > Gossypium rotundifolium. Next base: position 130,442,455 of record CP106724.1, on the reverse strand, counting down.
ATATAATGAATATTTGGTATACGGAGTTCGTTCATACGAACCTGAATGCACAACCCCCTCCACCCCCACCTATTCCTCAGCCTACCTCCGTAGCTCCTCAAGTGGTAGAAATAGTAAGAAGAGAAAAACCTCTAGTTGATTAGATCCGAAAATAATGAGCAGAGAAATTTTGAGCTAGTAAAGATGACGATCTTGAAAAGGCAAAGTTTTAGCTTGAAAATACCATCAAGATATTTGATGAGTTATCGTGCACACCAGAAGAGTGCATGAAGTGCGTGGTTTCCCTCCTAAGAGATTCTACTTACCAATGGTGGAATACCCTTGTGTCAGTTGTACCAAGGGAAAGGATTACATGGGAATTTTTCCAAGAAGAAGTACATCAGTCAAAGGTTTATAGATCAAAAGAGAAAAGAATTCCTAGAATTGAAGTAAGGCAAGATGTCAGTTACTGAGTATGAGCGTGAGTTTATAAGACTCAGTAAATACGCTCGTGAGTGTGCATCCACTGAAGCCATCATGTGCAAGAGATTTGAGGACAGACTAAACGAAGATATTAAGTTGTTTGTTGTTGTCCTAGAGTTGAAGGAGTTTGTTGTGTTGGTAGAACGGGCTTGTAAGGTCGAGGAGTTCGTAAAAAGAAAAGAAAAGTTGAGATGGAGTCTCGTGACTCGAGAAAGAGATAGTGGAATAAGTCATTACAGTCTTCATCCAAGGAGTCAAGAGATTTTTCTACCCGATTAGCCACTCCAGTCGGGTTTTCAAGCGGAGGCAAGAGTAAACAGTATGCAGGGAGTAAGGCTTAAACTACTTCCATCGCTAGTGTTGGGAACATTCGAACTAATAGGCCGGAATGTCCACAGTGTGGCAGACGACACCCAGGTGAATGTCGAGCACATGAAAATGCTTGTTTCAAGTGTGGTTCCCAAAACTATTTCATAAGAGAATGTCCTGAGATGATGAAAGAAGAGAAAGCTCAGAGTGCAAGGTCTGGGAGCGTTGTTAGAGGAAGACCACAGAAGAACCCCGGAAGTAGAGTGAAAAGTAAAGGTAACCCCAGAGAACAGGCTGTGAAACCTAAGGGTAGGACACCTGCAAGGGCTTATGCTATTCGCGCTCGCGAAGAGGCATCTTCTCCTGATGTTATTACGTGTACCTTTTCTTTTTTATGATACTAAAGTTATTGCTTTAATAGATCCCAGATCTACCTACTCATACATTTGCATGAAATTAGTATCTAGTATGGGAATACCCATAGAGTCCAAAGAGTTTTTGATAAAGGTATCCAATCCATTAGGTAAAAGTGTGTTAGTTGATAAAGTATGCAAAGATTGTCCCTTGATGGTTAGAGGTCATTACTTTAGGGCTAACCTCATGCTATTGTCATTTGATGATTTTGATATTATTCTTGGTATGGATTGGTTAACCACTCATGATGTGATAGTAAACTATGGAAAGAAATATATTGAGTTGAGATGGGAAAATATGGATGTCCTTCATGTTGAATTAGATGAACAAGATAAGTCGTCGGTATTGATTTCTCACATGACGGCTCAGAGGTATATAAGAAAAGGGTATGAGGCATATTTAGCTTTTGTGATGAATGCCAAAGAAACTGAGCTAAAGATTGAGTCGCTGCCGATAGTATGCGAATACAAAAATGTTTTTCCCGAGGAATTGCCAGGATTTCCTCCGGTTAGAGAGGTTGATTTTGGTATCGAGTTAGTTCTTGGCACTGTGCCAATATCGATTGCTCCTTATAAGATGGCCCCAACTGAGTTGAAAGAATTAAAGGCACAGTTGCAAGATTTAACGGACAAAGGTTTCGCTAGGCCGAGTTGTTCCTCATAGGGCGCTCCAGTATTATTTGTGAAAAAGAAAGATGGCTCTATGAGATTGTGCATAGACTACCAACAGCTTAACAAGGTAACAATAAAGAACAAGTACCTATTTCCAAGAATTGACGATTTGTTCGATCAACTAAAGGGAGCCACTATATTCTCCAAGATAGATTTAAGGTCAGGATACTATCAGTTAAGAGTGAAGGACTCTGATGTACTGAAGACTACTTTTTGAATAAGGTATGGGCATTATGAATTCTTAGTTATGCCCTTTGGTTTGACAAATGCTCCTGCATTGTTCATGGATTTAATGAACCGCATCTTTCGGCCATACCTAGACAAGTTTGTTGTTGTTTTCATTGATGATATACTGATATATTCCTAGAGTGAGAGTGAGCATGCTGAGCACTTAAGGACAGTTTTGCAGATTTTACGAGATAATTAGTTGTACGTCAAGTTTAGCAAAACCAAGTTTTGGATTAAGGAGGTTGGATTTCTGGGACATATTGTCTCGGGAGATGGAGTCCAAGTTGATCCAAGTAAGATCTCAGCTATTGTGGGATGGAAACCACCGAAAAATGTATCTGAAGTTAGAAGTTTTCTAGACCTAGTTGGCTACTACATGTGGTTCGTAAAGGGGCTTTCCATGATAGCGACCCCAATGACAAAATTGTTATAGAAAAACGTAAAGTTTGACTGGACAAAAAAATGCCAACAGAGTTTTGAGAAATTGAAAGCAATGTTCACAGAGGCTCCAGTCCTAGTGCAACCTGAGTTGGGGAAGGAATTCGTGATTTACAGCAACGCCTCTTTAAACGGATTAGGTTGTGTACTTATGCAAGGAAGCAAGGTGATAGCCTATGCCTCTAGACAGTTAAAGCCACATGAGAAGAATTATCTGACGCATGATTTAGAGTTGGCTGCCATTGTCTTTGCATTAAAGATTTGGAGACACCATTTGTACGGCGAGAGATGTCAGATTTTCAACGATCACAAAAGTTTAAAGTATTTGATGACTCAAAAGGAACTGAATTTAAGGCAGCGAAGATGGCAAAAGTTGATAAAGGATTATGATTTGGTCATCGATTACTGATAAACCGTAAAAGTAACATATTTTAGGCTCACATTTAGTATGCTTTTGGATGATTTAGCCCTTGATTTATGTAAAAACAAGCTCTTAATCCTTTCTTTTCATGTTTTTACTTAGGAAAGCACCCGAGGACGAAAAGAACAAGAAATGGGCTTAAAATGAGCCAATTTGGGCCAAAGAGGAAATCGACATGGCCTGGACTTCAAGCTACACAGCCGTGCCTTGACAATTAGCTAAGACAAGGCCATGCGACGATTTACACGGCCGTGCCCCAATTTATAGAATCGAGACATGGCCTGAAGATGATTTCACTCAGATTTAGATACTTTGAGGCAAAGAAACACTTTCCAAAGTGAAACACCCCAAACCCAGCCCACGAGCCTTGACCGGATCTAGTATGTTCCCCGGTGTAAATCGTTTCAATTTCTTTTGTTACTTAGGAAAAACTTGTGTGTTTTGAAAGAAAGATTGTTTTGGGTTGGGCTTGAGTTGAAAACGGGTTTATTTCATTATTAAAATCCTTTATTTTAGGTGACAAAATGTTTAGGCTTTGTTTTAAAATAAATTTACTTAATCTTTTAATAGATAAAAGTTTGTAAGCTTAATAGATAAAAGCAAAGTAAAGTAGTTCTACTATGGCCTTATTACATCAAATAATTCCCAAAAATAAATTCAATGTACTTAATAAAATAAAAATCCAATTTAAATAAATTCCTTGCTGTGCATGGCCCTCTTTAAGCTCCTGCTGACCCGGTCCATTACTGATCATCACCTGAAAAAGGTTCCCACAAAGGGTGAGTCAACAGACTCAATGTGTAACCAACACTAAAATTTAATAATTCAGGCATACATTATCATTCATGTTCATAAACAAATAAAAATAATGATGCAACCCGAACCCAAACCTAGATAGCCATCCGCTACCGTCCCCGTACCAACTTTGCACACCGTGGGGACTACTAAGTCAACCCTCCATCCACTACACACCATCGAAGGCGATCATTGCAATCGGCGTGCTCATCGCCCTTATAAAATTCGTGGTCTTAGGTCACCACATTCAGATATCGTGGTCTTAGGTCACCACATTCAGTTTTACGTGGTCTTAGGTCACCACATTTAGATTTCGTGGTCTTAGGTCACCACATTAACTTCCCCTTTTCATAAAACCCATATGCCCCATATCATACATATCATGCATTAACATGCCAAATTCTTATTTCACATTCTTATAATGTCATATGTGTGTCGTAATGATATTTAACATAATCCTAGTAGGAGTAGGAAGCGTGCACAGTACTTTGTACCATAGCATGGTACTTTAGCCATATTCACATTCTTATAAACATGCTCATATTAAATTTTAACCATAAATCTTATTAAAAGATAGTGTGGGGTACACACCTGATTCACTTTAGCAAGTTCACTCCAAATCCCGAAAAGCTTGATCTAATGCCTTAGATCTTAAATCTTTACATTTGATCAATCACTTAATACTTAGTAAAGAGCCATTCAGCCATAAAACCAAATCCTAGTAGGATTAGTACACTTAAATCCTTACCTTGCTGCCGATTGATGTCTAATCAAATGCCAGAAACTTTGTATCCTTCTTCCTTGAAATCGGCAATCACTAGATTACTTGAATAGATTAGTTTCGGCTTTTAAATATTAATAAAACACATCTATTTAGTCAACATGGCCTTGGTCGAATGCTATAGATACTTACCTTGTGGATTTTGAATCCCGAAACTCACCAAATAACTAGGGAACACGCTGCCTATGGTGTACCTTCGGGAAAAGAATTTCTCCTTCCTTGTAGTCGACACTTAGTAAATCCCAAAAGATCTTTTAGAGAAATCGAAAGCTCCTATATCTTGTCAACACAAAGATTCGGCCTTGAGACTTGGAGAAGAGTCAGCTATGGTTACTTAGGTATTCGGCTAACAAAATAAAAGAAGAGTATTGGGGAAAGGGATATAGATTCGGCCAAGATCAAATAGAGAAGAGGGATGAAACACAAATGACTTTTGCACAAGGGAAAAATGACACCAATGGGAAAAGAGGTACTAAATTTCGGCAATAACCAAGATGAAAAAGAAAGGTTTTGAAAGGGGGAAATTTAGCACACACTAGCACTATATTTATACCGAAAATTCAAGCTCTTAGAGTCCAACAATTGGCCACCACTTCCCCACTTATCAAATCCCAACTTGAACTCCTATTTATCTCTTAACAAATAAAATAATTAATCCAACACCTTATCTCTTATCTATCTATTAAACTATAATAAATAAAATAAAATCTCATTTAATCTAAATAAAACCATAATTAACCTATAATAAAATAAATAAATAAAACTACAATTATCCTACTCTTAGCAGAATATTAATAGGATAAAATAAGCTTAATCTTCATCCAAATAGAAGTCCCATTTGCCAGTATAACCTTCCCTTCCCGCCTTGATGCAAAAGCAAAATAAAATCCCACCCATCGCATCCACGAGGCTCAAACTCGAGCCTCACTGCTGCAAGTCGCAATAACGCCCAAGCCACTCGCCAAGGTGTTTTTGTGACATAAACTCGCCACAATTTCCTTTAAAGCCTCCTTCCCCTAGCTCTCCCCTTAACGCCAAAAGTAAAAATAAAACACGCCTCCCTACTGCCAACAAGACTCGAACTCCAGACCTACACCAGGCTTATGGCGTCATTTTCAGGCCCTTAAGTGTCACCTTGCAGCCACTTTACCAAGGCCTATTTTATGCCAAACACGCCTAAGATTTTTCCCTTAAGACCTCCCTGGCCTTGCTCCCTTTTAATGCCAAAAAATAAAAGATCCCAAGTGCAATCTCTGCAGCTCGAACCTCCTCCCCTTGGCACTCCATGTGATGCACCTTCCAAGCCCCAAGGTAGCGTCCCTTGCCACCTTGCCAATTGGTTTCTTTGTGTCATGAATCCAACACAAATTTTCTTAAGGCTTCCTTAGCCTAGCTTCCCCTTTTTAACTTAAAAACCAATAATTTCCCAAAGCTTTCTCTTCCATCCTAGAATTCTAAAAACTCTTAAAACACCTCCAAATACCCTTAAAGCCTACTAACACCTGAGTTATGCTCCAAACGCATAACCCCTAATCTAGGATGTTACAGTTCTACCCTCCTTAAAAATAATTTCGTCCTCGAAATTACTTACTATCGAATAATCGAACATCTTAACTCACCGCGCTACACTTATGCTGCGCACTCTGATCTTAATAGAGCCATCATACTTCCTAGGCACAATTTTTTTTTAAGTTCACGTTCGAGAACTCATTTCTAACGCCACGATTTTATCGATTAAAGAGTTTTATGCATTAGTACTTTGTTCCTTTGTTTAACATGAGCAGCTTTTATGAAAAGGAGTTTAATAGTGGTTCTTTCGATCAAACAAAGTCTCAGTTCAAGTTCACTATTCTAATTCAGAGATTCACATTCACATTCACATTCATCCATCTCGAAAGAGACACATTCATTCACAACATTCACTTCACTACTTTGGGCATTCCTGATCATCCCCCACGGGTAATTTCGTCATTTTTCCTAAATCAGGGTATTTTGATATTTGGAAAATTAGGGTTTTTTTGAACATTTTATAAAATAATGAAATTTTGATAAGAACCGCGGGTATTTGGAAATTTCATAAACCAAGGGCATTTTTGTAATTTTACCACTAGGGGTATTTTAGTAAATTTGTAAATCGAAATATTTCGGAAAATTTGTAAAATAATCTTTTCAAATCAAGAGGGTAATTTAGAAATTTTAAAACTAGGGTTTCCATAAAAATACGGCTAGTCCCTTTCGGGTTTTAGTTAGGGGTTTAGCCCGTGACTAAGTCCTCTTGGTTAGGGTGAACCGTAGCTACGCACCAGGTAGGATTCGAGTGGAGAGGAGGTGAGTCACGTGACTGCTTAAATACCAAGCTCCCACCAAAACCAATCCTAGACATGCGCACCATGGTTACCACACCCTAACTCAACGACTTAACCACAAGTTTGTTTAGTTAGGCATTTAAGTCTTATGTTTTTGTTGGGGTATACTAGTCCTAGGGTTCAAGTACTTATCACACTAATCTACGTTCCATTCCATTTCTACCCTTCTACAAGTCATAATACAAATCACACAGAAGATCGGGGTACTTACCTGGTGGACTTCGGGTCGGAGACTTAGTGGGCCATGCCAGAAAATCCTGCTTAATTCACAAAAATTCTTTTTGGGCTTAACTTTGAAAACATTTTGGGCCTTAAACCCAAGGCCGAGAGTTTAAAACTAGGCTCTGATACCAAACTGAAATGCCCCAAACCCGGCCCACGAGCCTTGATTGGATCTGGTATGTTCCCCGGTGTAAACCGTTTCAATTTCTTTTGTTACTTAGAAAAAACTTGTGTGTTTTGAAAGAAAGATTGTTTTGGGTTGGGCTTGAGTTGAAAACAGGTTTATTTCATTATTAAAATCCTTTACTTTAGGTGACAAAACGTTTAGGCTTTGTTTTAAAATAAATTTACTTAATCTTTTAATAGATAAAAGTTTGTAAGCTTAATAGATAAAAGCAAAGTAAAGTAGTTCTACTATGGCCTTATTACATCAAATAATTCCCAAAAATAAATTCAATGTACTTAATAAAATAAAAATCCAATTTAAATAAATTCCTTGCTGTGCATGGCCCCCTTTAAGCTCCCTAGGCCGGTCCATTCTTGATCGATCACACGAAAAAGGTTCTCACAAGGGTGAGTCAACAGACTCAATGTGTAACCAACACTAAAATTTAATAATTCAGGCATACATTATCATTCATGTTCATAAACAAATAAAAATAATGATGCAACCCGAACCCAAACCTAGATAGCCATCCGCTACACGTCCCCCGTACCAACCTGCACATCGTGGGGACTACTAAGTCAACCCTCCATCTGCTACACACCATCGAAGGCAGTCGCTGCAGTCGACGTGCTCATCGCCCTTATAAAATTCGTGGTCTTAGGTCACCACATTCAGATATCGTGGTCTTAGGTCACCACATTCAGTTTTACGTGGTCTTAGGTCACCACATTCAGATTTCGTGGTCTTAGGTCACCACATTAACTTCCTCTTTTCATATAACCCATATGCCCCATATCATACATATCATGCATTAACATGCCAAATTTTTATTTCACATTCTTATAATGTCATATGTGTGTCGTAACAGATATTTAACATAATCCTAGTAGGAGTAGGAAACATACCTGAGTACTTTGTGCCATAGCATGGTACTTTAGCCATATTCACATTCTTATAAACATGCTCATATTAAATTTTAACCATAAATCTTATTAAAAGATAGTGTGGGGTACACACCTGATTCGCTTTAGCAAGTTCACTCCAAATCTCGAAAAGCTTGATCTAATGCCTTAGATCTTAAATCTCTACATTTGATCAATCACTTAATACTTAGTAAAGAGCCATTCGGCCATAAAACCAAATCCTAGTAGGATTAGTACACTTAAATCATTACCTTGCTGCTGATTGATGTCTAATCAAATGCCGAAAACTTTGTATCCTTCTTCCTTGAAATCGGCAATCACTAGATTACTTGAATAGATTAGTTTCGGCTTTTAAATATTAATGAAACATATCTATTTACTCAACATGGCCTTGGCCGAATGCTATAGATACTTACCTTGTGGATTTTAAATCCTGAAACTCACCGAATAACCAGGGAACACGCGGCCTATGGTGTACCTTCGGGAAAAGAATTTCTCCTTCTTGTAGCCGACACTTAGTAAATCCCGAAAGATCTTTTAGAGAAATCGACAGCTCCTATATCTTATCAACACAAAGATTCGGCCTTGAGACTTGGAGAAGAGTCGGCTATGGTTACTTAGATATTCGGCTAACAAAATAAAAGAAGAGTATTGGGGAAAGGATATAGATTCGCCAAGATCAAATAGAGAAGAGGATGAAACACAAATGGCTTTTGCACAAGGGAAAAATGGCACCAATAGGAAAAGAGGTACTAAATTTCAATAACCAAGATGAAAAGAAAGGTTTTGAAAGGGGAAATTTAGCACACACTAGCACTATATTTATACCGAAAATTCAAGCTCCTAAAGTCCAACAATTGGCCACCACTTCCCACTTATCAAATCCCAACTTAAACTCCTATTTATCTCTTAACAAATAAAATAATTAATCCAACACCTTATCTCTTATCTATCTATTAAACTATAATAAATAAAATAAAATCTCATTTAATCTAAATAAAACCATAATTATCCTATAATAAAATAAATAAATAAAACTACAATTATCCTACTCTTAGCGAATATTAATAGGATAAAATAAGCTTAATCTTCATCCAAATAGAAGTCCCATTTGCCGTATAACCTTCCCTTCCTCGCTTTGATGCAAAAGCAAAATAAAATCCCACCTCATCGCTGTCCACGAGGCTCGAACTCGAGCCTCACTGCTGCAAGTCGTAATAACGCCTAAGCAACTCGCTAAGGTGTTTTTTGTGACATAAACTCGCCACAATTTCCTTTAAAGCCTCCTTCCCTAGCTCCCCTTAACGCTAAAAGCAAAAATAAAACACGCCTCCTCACGCCAACAAGACTCGAACTCAGGACACTGCACGGGCTTATGGCGTCATTTCAGAGCCTTAAGTGGCGCCTTGCAGCCACTTTACCAAGGCCTGTTTTATGCCAAACACGCCTAAGATTTTTCCCTTAAGACCTCCCTGGCCTTGCTCCCCTTTTAACGCCAAAAATAAAAGCTCCCAAGTGCAATCTTTGCAGCTCGAACCTCCTCTCCTTGGCACTCCATGTGACGCACCTTCCATGCCCCAAGGTAGCGTCCCTTGCCACCTTGCCAATTGGTTTCTTTATGTCATGAATCCAACACAAATTTTCTTAAGGCTTCCTTAGCCTAGCTTCCCCTTTTTAACTTAAAAACCAATAATTTTCCAAAGCTTTCTCTTCCATCCTAGAATTCTAAAAACTCTTAAAACACCTCCAAACACCCTTAAAGCCTACTAACACCTGAGTTATGCTCCAAACGCATAACCCCTAATCTAGGATGTTACACAAAGCTTATTCAAACACCGAGTAGGAAGTATATTTGAATTAGGACACTTAGAGGCTAAGTAAAGCATTTTAAAAGTCTATATAAACACTCTAAGTGTAACCTTAAGAAAGGCGGTGAGCTAGGCCAAGGAGCCGAGCCAGAAGGCCCGATTTGTGGGAATTAATCGAAGATAGCCAGTTGATCCATCTCAAGGAGCTGAAATTCTTCTCAAGACGGAGGATTTCTCCTTTAATTCCTTCAGAGGGGTTTTAAGGATTTCTTATGTTTTGTTTTATCTTTTCTCTTGAGATGTTTTCTTATTCATTATGAACTAAACCCTTCAGATACCTAAGGGGATGAAACCTAGATGAATTTTGTTATTGATTTCTAAATTATATGATAAATACTTAGTTTGTTCTTAATTATGCATGCTTAATCCAAATCTGATGTGCTTAGGTGGAGGAGGAATAGACCCTGCTTAAGAGTAGATCTAGCATAACTAAGTGGAGTTGATCGCACGCCTAGAGATAGGGTGACGAGATTTTGCCGGATTAGGGTGAAACCTAATATGGGAGTCCATAGATCGATTTATTACTATTCTAGAGGGTTATTATAAGAGAACGAGAGTTTCACTAATTAACCTAGGGTTAGACGTTATTCACCTCGAGAGAGGGTTTAATAAACGTTAGGGAGTCTTACGGATCAAACTAAGTGAATAAATCATATGGTTCAGTGTTAAGTAACAAGTGAAGTCTAGATGGATTCTTCCTGAGGGTATCGTCGTGATCAATTGAGTTTTCTTCAAGTTATTCTCGAAGTAGTTCTTTTTGTCTTTGTGTCTTTAGCTTAGTAGTCGTTTATTTAGATTAAATCAGCCAATCACTCCATATTTAGGCTAAGTAATAAAAATAAAGTGAGTATTAGTACTTTTAGTTCCTTTGGGTTCGACAATCCGGTCTTGCCTAAGCTATACTACTGTTCGATAGGTACACTTGCCTTAAGTCGTTGTCAGAGTTAGTTTTCAGGATCGATCATTCTCTTTATAAATTTTAAAACTCGACAAAGCAACGATCAATTACCATCCAGGAAAGGCGAGCGTAGTCGCTGATGCTTTTAGTAGAAAGTCTCTATTTGATTTGAGAACGTTGAATACGCAGATGACCTTGCCAGCCGATGGTTTTATTCTACCTAAAATGAAGGCTACGCCGATGTTCCTTCAAGAGATTTATGAGGCCCAAAGAAGTGACAGTGACTTACGAGACAAGAGCGCTCAGTGCGAGTCAGGCATTGAGTCCAATTTTTGAATTGATTTTGATGGATGTCTGATGTTCAAAGACAGAGTTTGTGTACAAAGGAATGATGAGCTTATTCGGAGGATTTTGTATGAGGCGCATAGCGGATGTTTATCAGTGCACCCGGGTAGCACCAAGATGTACAATAACTTGAAGCAATAGTATTGGTGGCCGAATATAAAGAAGGATATTTCAGAGTTTGTGTTAAAATGTTTAATTTGTCAGCAAGTAAAGGCTAAACACCAAGTACCTTTAGGCCTACTTCAACCCATTATAATTCCCGAATGGAAATGAGGCTGCATTACTATGGACTTTGTAATGGGTTTGCCTCTGATCCCTAGCAAGAAAGATGTTATATACTTACAAAGTCAACCTATTTTATACCAATGCGAGTCAATTATTCGCTTGATAAATTGTGGACTTGTACATGTCAGAAATAATAAGACTTCATAGTGTACCATTGTCGATCATTTCGAATAGAGATCCAAGATTCACATCACAATTTTGGAAAAAGTTGCAAGAAGCCTTGGGCACGAATTTGAATTTCAGTACAGCCTTCTATCCACAGACTGACGTGCAGTCGGAAAGAGTAATTCAGATACTCGAAGACATGCTTCGATGTTATGTTTTAGAGTTCCAAGGTAGTTGGGAAAAATATTTACCATTGGTTGAATCCACCTACAATAATAGTTTCCAAGCCAGCTTAAAGGATGGCGCCTTACGAGGCATTGTATGGGCATAAGTGCCGAACGCCCTTGTATTGGACAGAACTTAGAGAGAAACAGATACACGAAATTGATTTGGTTAAGAAAACTGAAGAAAAAGTAAAGGTGATACGTGACTGTCTGAAAGCCACCTCAAATAGGCAAAAGTCCTACTCAGATTTAAAAAGGAAAGAGATCGAGTATCAAGTTGGTGATTGGGTATTCTTAAAAGTGTCGCCATGGAAGAAGGTACTTAGATTTGGTTGGAAAGGCAAGTTCAGTCTGCGTTTTATCATACCATATGAGATCACTGAGAGAACTAGGCCGGAAGCCTATAAACTGGTCTTGCCGTCTGAGTTAGAGAAGATTCATGACGTGTTTCACGTGTCTATGTTGCGCCAATACCGCTCTAACCCTTCACATGTCATAGTACCGACGGAGGTAGAGATACAAACGAACCTGACTTATGGTGAGGAGCCGGTTAGAATTTTAGCGTGAGAGGTTAAGCAGTTAAGAAACAAAATCGTAGCCCTAGTGAAAGTTCTATGGCAAAGACACAGGATAGAAGAGGCTACATGGGAGTCCGAGGCAATGATGAGAACCCAATACCCCAACCTTTTCACTGGTAAGATTTTTGAGGACGAAAATCCCTGAAGGGGGAGAGAATTATAACAGTCCGATTTAGGGGCTAGTCGGAACAGTGATCTGGGGATCACTAAATCTGATATTTGAGAAATTTATTTTCAAGTGATTTCATGAATTAGTATATAGTCGTATAAGTACATGAGAATTTGGGAATTTAAATTCTAGTGATTTCATGTTTAATTGTGAAAAAGGACTAAATCGCATAAAGTGCGAAAGTTCCATTTTAATTGCTAAAGGTATCAAATAGCCATAGATTGTTAAATTGAGGTATTTAAAGGGTAATTTAGCCATTGTAATTGCTTGTCCGGTCATGGGCTATGTGGTAGACAAAGATGGACAAAATTAAGTCAAAGTTAGTAGGAGTTGGTGGCTAATTTGACTAGTTTAATATTAGAATAAAGAAAGAGAAAAAAAATATCATTTTTCTCTTCATCTTTCTCCACCGATTTTGCAAGAAAATAAAGGGTTGAAAGCTCAAAAATTTTAGCAAGCTCTCCTCCAATTTTAGTAAGTGATTTTGATGATTTTCTTAGTAATAGTTGTACTTTTGAAACCCCAAAGTTTAAGCTTTCAAATAAGGGGACTATTGTATAATATTGTGTAAAGTTTAGAGTTTTCGCATGAGAGCAATCATTGTTATTTGTTGCATTTTTATGGAAGAAATTGAGTCTTAGTTGTTAGAGGAACAACTTTTATGAAAGGTGTTGTCTTGAAAACACCTAATTGAACCTTAATGAAAAAGGTTATAAATTTGTACTAATTATATGAAATGTTGAGTTTTGATGATAGCCATAAGGGCATTTAATGCTCCTAGGCTTGTGGAAGGTAAAAATGTGATAAGAATTAATTTCTGAGCCTAGGGGCAAAACGATCATTTTGCCAAAGTCTACGGGAAAAAAGTAACTTTGCCAAAGCATGATTATGGAAATGCTTTTATTAATATGATGATTAAAATGAGCTAAATTTTTATTATATATCAAGAAATACGAAGCCCGGATCGGAACTGAGGCAAGAATAGAGTCGAGGACTAAATTGCACATTTACGTACATTTTGAATATCGAGGTAAGTTTGTATGAAATTAAGGTTTCATGTAACATCCCTACCCGAGATCATCGCCTGAATAGGTTTAGGAGGCATTACTGATCAATCAGAACATTTAACATCTAAATTTACAACACAAAGTCAATCATCTTCATTTACAATCATGTTGTCCCTTATCAAGGTCTATGAGACCTTTATCACATGATAAAGAGGGGTCGGGACTAAACCGAACACATACGAAAGTTCTTAAAAACATAACAACTTAACCAAAATACAGGGGATACACGCCCGTGGGGGTAGGCCGTGCCTCACCCACGGCTACTTGACACACCCGTGCATCCTCCCTATGGTCATATACTGCCAAAATCAACATGGCCACCAAGCACGCCCATGTGCTAAGGCCGTGTACTACTAGATCATATACTGCCATTTCTCACACGGCCACCAAGCACGCCCGTGTCGAGGCCGTGTGCTACTAAGCTACATTCTGCCAATTCACCCACGGTCTATAGGCACGCCCGTGTGCCACAACCGTGTGACATATTAGGCCATTTACAAGGCCAAAATGTCACCCATAAGGGTCAAACCTACAAGCCATATTAACCAAGACATCTTACACACATCTTACCACCAAAAACATACCAAAATAGTCATCTAACCCATGCATTCAATGCCAATTCCTACCATGACAATTTCAAAGACTAAAACTCATATCATCACAAGCATTTATCGTTCATTTGCTTAGCCAAAACTTAACCATTTCATATGCATCACTCCATACCAAAATTTGTAATCATATAACTTATTCATCCAAGCATTTATCAACTCAAAACTTGCCAAAACATATGGCTAAGTTCACTTCATACACATATACACATAACTAGCCTATACATGCCATATTTCAACTATATACATCCTTTCAAAAGTACCAAATTAGAATGCCGATAGTGTGATTGAGAAGTCGACGATCCGGATCCGAGCTAGCTTTCTCGACTTTGTAAGCGAGAAACAATTCACACAGTAAGCTTTCCAAAGCTTAGTAAGTTCGATATACAATACAAATAACTCATCAATCAAACTATGTGCAAAGTAAACAATCACTTAGATCACCTATCTCATATTCATATCATCTCATCTATAGTTAAAATACCCATTCATTTGATCACAGCTTGTTTATAACTCATCAACCACAAAGGTTCAATACATACCTTAGCTAACACTTAGTCTTTCAACTTTCAAGCTACTCAATGCTCGATATCACATGCCGATCATTCTTTGATATCCATTTATTCTAACCGCACACTCAGTGCCACATACATATTCAAAGCATAATTGTTATCGCATACTTAGTGCCTATTCTTTTAATCGACTTGTCTCTTGTTGCACACAGTGCCAATTCAATAAGTCAAGCTTTAGATCATCGCACATTTGATTGCTATTCATTTCTATTTCGATTTCAATTTCACACACTTAGTGCCATCAACCAAAATCGTGCACATAGCATCTTACTTTCATACACATATACATATTCATTTCATAATGCTAAAAGGCATCTCAAATACATGTATTATATTCGAACTTACCTCGGACGTCGAACGATCGATACGATCGATTAATCGAGCACTTTATCTTTGCCTCGATCTTGATTCGAACCTCTCTACTCTTGGTCTATACACATTCAAATTCAATCCATTCAATCATCAATTCATTCATTTTAATCCAAATACACATATTTAAGGCATTTTGCAAAATAACCCTCACATTATCACATTTCGACACTTTAGTCCCTAATTCACAAAATCATCAAATCACATAATTTCACCTGGTACAAGCTTAGCTGAAATATCACTATACTCATACAATCCCACACATTTCATTTATTTTTTATTTTAGTCCCTCAATTTATACTTTTCACAATTTAGCCCAAAATACTCAATTTCATCAACAATCACAATACAAACTATGTTAATCCAACACCAAACTTTCATTTTCCACCATCAAACATTCAAGAACTCACTTGTACATCAATATCATATTTCAAAAACATCATCAATTGACAAAATTAAGACATGAGTTAGCTAGAGCACGAAGCACCGATTACGAAAACATAGAAATTATCAAAAACCGGACAAAAATCACATACCAATTGAAGCTTGAAGTGGCCGAATATTACAAAGCTCCCAAACCCTTTTTATTTCTCCTATTTTTTGTTTAAATGAAACAAAGATGAACATGTTTCATCTTTTTATTTTATTTAATAAACATTAATAGGCTTTTTACCCTTTTGCCCTTTCATTAATACATTAAAAATTCATACTAACCATGCACATATATGTCCATCTCCACTATGTATGGTCCAATTACAACTTAAGGACCTTCCATGTAATAAGCCATGACAATTAGACACTTAACAATTAGCACATAGCTTTTGCACTTTACGCGATTAAGTCCTTTCTCTTAACTCGACACTAAAACGATCAGATCATCACACAGAATTTTCACACAGACTATGTCACATACTATTCACCCAAAAAATAATATTAAAATAACATTTTGACCTCGAATTAGTAGTCTCGAACCACTGTTCAGACTAGGGTCTAAACCGGGCTGTTACATTTCATATGTATTTTTATTAAATCAATTATTATGTTGTATTATGTATACTATTATTATGAAGATAAGTAAATGATATCTCTATGAGAACATGTAAGATAAAGTCCCGAATGAAGACTCAGAATATCGAGGAATACTTATATCACAGCATAAGACAAGGAAAGCCCATGTAAGACCATGTCAAGACATGACATTGGCATTAAGGCAAGGATATCATATAAGTCCATGACAAGTCATGGCATTGAAAAGTTATCATGAGGCAAAGGTCCCATGTAAGTCTAAGCCAAGGCTTGGCATTGGTGAATTTATAAGGCAAAGATGTCATATAAGTCCATGTCAAGACATGGAATTGATAAGATTTATAAGGCAAGGATATCATGTAAGACCATGTTAATACATGGCAATGGTAAGTTTCCAAGGAAACATATAAGGAAGGTCTCGTGTAAGACCATGTCTGGGACATGGCATTGACACTAAACCAATTGATCCCATATAAGACCATGTCTAGGATATGGCATTGGCATCATGAGGCAATCCCATGTAAGACCATGTATGGGACATGGCATTGGCATCGAGATACATGCTTGATGAGATTAAGCAACCTCAATTATTCCGGGAAATTCATCGGGCAAAAGAACCAAGTACGAAAGAAGTAACAATAAAGCTAAGCAAGTAGAGTTGGCAATAAGTTAAGTTGTTCAAAGTTGATAAAGAGCTTCATTCAAATTAAGAAAGATGAAGATTGAATTATGTTGAATTAGCAAAATTATACTAATTTATGTGATTAAGTGTTATAGGTACAATAAGTACATTCCAAGTATGAAATTAGCATATATCCTATACCGAGTATGAATAAGTATGAGTAAGTAAGCTAAGCTCTTGAAATTTAAGTTGTATTTGTCTCTCGAGGGATGAATTATATTAAGTAAATATAATTGCTATATGAGTTTCATGCAAACTTACTAAGCTATGTGCTTACTTCTTTTATTTCCTTCTTCCTTATAGTTACGTCAAGCTAAATTGGGGATCATAAACGTCGGAGTTCAAGTATCAAACTATCAACATCACTTTGGTATAACAATTTAGATTTATTTTGAGTATGGCATGTATAGGATTCGAGTAGTTTGGTTAGATCATAATTGTTGGCCAAAGTGGTGGGTATTATGGTATTGAAGTCTTTTTGTAATGGCCTATTATGTTAGGCCGATACTTGGCAAGTTTTTATGTTATATGAAAATAACTTTCTTAAAGTGTATGCTCTTGTATATGGATGTTGAATTAATGTGTGTGTATACAAGTGAGGGTAGTTAAAGGGCTTGGTAAATAGCCTTGTTCTTGTCCATAAGAGTAGACACACGGGAGTGTCTACGCCGTGTGGGAGGCACGGCTAGAACATGGGCGTGTGCCCAGTCCATGTGAAGTCTGCACCTTGCCCTTGGGATTTAAATCGCCACAGGACTAAAGCACAAGGGCGTGTGTGTAGGCTATGTGGATAAGTCAGAATGCTAAGGTTGGGACAGGGGCCAGGGCCATGGGCATGGCAAGGCCGTGTGAATTTAGTCAGTGTATACCAAGGGTGGAAGACACAGGCATGTCTTAGGGGAACACGGGCGTGTCCCTAGTTTAACACGGACGTGTAGGCCCTGTTTTGATGAAAAGTTTTTCGAGTTAGTAAAAGTCCCCAGTTAAATTCTAGAACCTCTCGGAGGTATGTTTAGGACCATGTAGGCTGAAAATGAGTAAGGAATAAGTTTGAACAAAATTTTATAGTCTGTTATCACACTTTCAAGTAAGGTTAAGCATGGTAATGCCTCGTACCCAGTTTCGAAGTTGATTACGGGTAAGGGGTGTTACACTGAAGGTGGCACTATGACAAGAACAAAAAAGAAACACAAACAAGTTTACACAGTTTGATTTTTCTATGTTTGTGAAGTGTAGCTCAATGAGATAATTCATTATCTTTAAATTCAATACAACAAGTTATTTAAGTTTTATCACACATTGGTATATAAACCTCACTCTTGTGAAAAAAGATCTAGATCATTCACCTATAAGTTCTCCTCCTAAAAACTTAGGTTGTAAACCAAGAAATAAACTTATTTACACTCTCAATTACAAGTTCCTCAATGAATATATAAGTGCTAAAAACTCTCAATACAAGACTTATATAAATCTCCTCAGATATATAAGGTTTAGAGACTTGTTAACATTCTAGATCAATTACAATAAATTCCCCCTAAATATTGCAGGTTTGCAAAATACTAGATCAATTACAATAAATTCTTCCTAAAGAGTTTCTGCTAAAATGGCATACACAATGCATTAATAAAGTCCAAGATAAGTAGGAACATTGGAGATAAGTCTTCAATACAGTCTCGATTCAATCCCTTTATTTTAAGGGATCCAATTACTGGATCCAAGCTTCAAGATATGTTGCTTCAAGATAGGAGTGAGACTTCAATCGAATCGAGTGATAGAATTTCAAGTTGACAAGTCCTATGTTATCGTCCTAACTCGATTTGAATTTTTTCGAATCGAGTCGAGTGATATGAAATTCGAGTCAAGTTGAATCGAGTGAAGTTGTTTGAGTTAAATTAAAAAATAAAACATGTTAAATTAAATAGAGTATAGAAATTTGAAACCAACACACACATATATATATATATATATATATATATACACTTTAGTATGATAAACTTGAATCATTAATTTATTTATTTAGGTCCCCAAAATATTATTTTGAAAAATTTTAAAATTTGAACTTTTTTATATTCTTTAGATTTTTAAAATTTTATAATTTTAAAATATAAATTTTAGAATTTTTATAAATATTTTGAATTTTAAAATTATTTTGAATTTTGAAAATTATTTTGAATTATTTTGTATTTTTTGTTGAGAAACCAATTTGCTCATTTTCAAAATTGACAGGGACAAAAAGGGTATTTATTTCAATTTTTTATTTGAATTATTCAAGTTATTCAAATTGTAAAATTCAACTCGACTTGAACTTAAAACTCAAATTACTTATTTGAGTTGACTCGAATAACTTGAATAACTCGAATAACTCGATTCAATTAACTTAAAATTTGATTTTTTTCAAACTAAATCGAATTTTGTTCACCCTACTTCAAGATAGGCTATCATACTACCACAATATTTGTAAGATTCACATTTGCTATATGTACTTTCATAAAATGTCAAATGTAGTTCATGTACTTTGAAAATGCCTAATGTAGTACTTAAACTATCAATCTGTATATCATTATGATATTTAGAATTAACATCGTTAATAAATACTATACCAATCAATGAAAATTGGGCATATGTTTTTTCCAAATAACGAACTTCACATAAATAATATATCAATATGTGAAAACTAAATAAAAATAAAATGAAATTAAAAAAAAAAACTAACCACATACAACTAGTAATAAAGAAGTAGAGTTAAGTTAAAGTGAAAGGTAAATAAAATAAAAAATTAAAGAGTTTCGTGAAGTTCAACATGAAAAGTAAAGGAATTAAGCAATTCATTATGAAAGCATTTCTTCTTCTCCAAATACCAACACCAGTTTCGTGAAGCCTTAAATGTTTGCTTGAGATTTTTCTTAGAGGAAATTTGAAAAGCAAAATTTAGGAATAGGTTTGGGCTTACAATTCTTATTTCTTAACTCAAAATTTCTCCTTTTTCTTTTTTAATTTCAAAATTTTTACAAGCTGAAATTTTCTAAATTTGATTTACTTTCGCTTCTGATTCGGTTGGTGTACTTAAGGTATTATTTGTTGGATTTGGTTTTTTTTTCATTGAAAATTTTGGTGCCAAAAATAATATTTTATATTTTCACAGGTTTGAGTCTTGGCAAAATTAATCTTGCTTGCTTTTTTTTTTTTTTTTATGTTGAATGGAGGTTGAATAACTTGTTTTTCGCTTATTATAAGATTTTGTTAATTTTGTTTTAAATTTTTTTATTCATCTTAAGCTAAGAAAAAAAGGTAAAAAATTTTAAGAAAAACAAGGTCAAAATTTAGAATAAAGTTGGCAAAATAAGCTCAAGTCCCAACGCATGTGTTACAAGCAACTTGGCCCAATTCAAGGCCCATGATGAAGATGGACTTCATTTCCATCAAGGTTCATTTCCATCAAGGTCCAATCACAATATTCAAATCCAAATGGCTGAAGTTAAACTATTCGTTCAAAACTTTATTTTACACAAATTTCAACTCAAAAGTTGACTTGAAAATATGAAGTCAAATTTTATTGATAACTTCAAACAGAGGTTACAATATCTGGATTTCTTTACAAAGAAAGCTCATTTGATTGTTCTCTCTAGTTTGACTTTGATCCAAGAGTCATTTGACTTACTTTTGGATGAATGTTAATTGTTTCAAGTGTTGTGTTAACTTGCTTTTAAAATAGATTTAGACCTTCTTTCTTCAATTGATTTGGATCGAAATGTGGCTTTCTTCAAAAATAACTTTTGGCTTCTTTTCCACAGTTAAACTAGATTGAAAGGCAACTTTTCTTCAGAATAGTTATGGTGTTTGTAACAAGCCAATTTAACCCGAGCCCAAATTACAAACAATAAAACAAAAAATAAACAGAAATAAAAACAAATAAAAAGTCCAGTCCATTTACAAAAAAAATATATATCAAGCCCAAACAGCCCAAAACAGAGAAAACCCTAACCCAAAGTCTAAAGCCCAACAACCTAAACCTCTTTTTAGTAAAATAAAAAAACCTTAAAATCTTTGTGGCGCTCCTCTTGCATTGCTCGAGGCACCTCATCCCGAGGCTTGACGCGTGTTTGCCGCCTTGCACCAAAATGGCAAAGGGCGCCTCTTCTCTCCCCTCCGTTGACTGCACCAGTACTTGCAAAAAAGGAATGGAAAAGGATAGAAACAACAATATAAGAACAACAAATAGCCAAACAGTAGATGGCAGAAACAACAGAGAAAAGAAAAATGTTTTCGACTATAAAAAGCCACGGTCACCATGTAAGTTTTTTACTGAGAAAAAAAATGCAATCGAAAACATAAAAAAATTTTAAAGAACAAGAAGAAATCAAAAGAAAACAAAGTGATTTATTCTATTTTATTTTTTAGATTTGAAATAATAAATAAAAAGAAAACTGTTACCTGCCGATTGGTCTTCGCACCATTGTCGTTATCTCTTTCGGTCCAAAAGGTTATCGGATTCCTAGGGATTCGGCCATGGCCGCGGCGGAGAGCATCGAAAACAGAAAAGTTTTCCCTTTTTGGGGGGGTTTAGATTTTAGTTTAGTGTTTTTTCACTCCAACTTGGAGTTTTACACAAAAAAAAAAGGGAAAAAAATAAGGGTTTTTTGGAATTTTCTGGCCACCAGGATGGAGGAGTCCGTCACTAGCGACCGGTTGCCGCCGCAAGGACTCGCTGGACCTCGGTACCGGACATGAGAGACTTTGAGAGAAAAAATGGTTCTTAGCCTTTTTAAAAAAATTGAAGAGAGAAATGTTTTTTTTTTTGTTGAAATTTTTTAGTTTAAATAGGTGATACTAAACAGAGCCGTTTTGAGCCGATTTTCAGACGTCAAAACGACGTGCTTTTGACGCAACCCACAGCCCGACTTGATCTATCCCCTAGGATCCGCGTGTTTTCGCCTGGAGGGGATATTTATGCTTTCGATCCTTCCGTTTTTTAATGGCATTTTAATCCAGTCCTTTCTTTTGTTTTTTAATTTCTACCGTATGATTTTGATTTTGTTTCAATTTGGTAACTAAAGGAACGACGCGTTTTGGGATGGGGAATAATTTACCAGTTAGTCCCTCCTCCTTTACACATGTTTTATTTTGGTCCTAATTCCATCCTTTTTCTTTTTTCTTTTTAATTTTATCTATTTAAGTCTATTTTTTATTTCGGTCCTTTGACCATTTAGTCTCCCGAAAATGGTGTGCATAATAAAACTTGGAATAATCGCCCATTTAGTCCCTATTTTTTTATTTTTTATTTTTAATACTTTTGTATTTTTATTTTAGTATTTATTTACTTATTTTATTTAAATTTATGCTTTTAAGTTCACTCTTATCCCGACTTAGTCCTCAGTTCATTTAGTTTCAATCTTTTATAATTTCTATTTTATTTATTTTCGTACTTATCTATTTACTTATATTTTACAATTTATGCCCTAAATTTCATTTTAATTCCAATTGAATCTTTTATTTATTTAATTTCAACTTTTCATTTTATTATTTTATTAATTATTTTTTGCCCTTATTTTATTTTCATAATGTTTGCATTTCCATCTTATTATGAATTATTCGTCTTATTATTATTATTATTATTATTATTATTATTATTATTATTATTATTATTATATTATTATTATTATTATTATTATTATTATTATTTATGTTAACATATGATGGTTACTAGTATAATTATTGTTATTATTATTATTATTTTATTTTTATTTATTTATTTTATCATCATTATAATGTATTATCATTATTCACTAGCATAGTATTTTTGTTTTATTGATTTATCCACTTATTATGTCATCTTTTTTTACCCGTCATCTTATATTATGCTAATATTCGTGCAGCTTATTACATTTAAACATATTTTTTCGTTTTTATATTGTACCCGAATAAACTAAATATATATGCCATTTTAAGTGTTACGGTAATTTTTACTCGATACATAAAAAGAAATTTTTAAAATTAAGATAATGTCAGTATTTGGAGATTCGAAATGTCGTGCCCTAACTTACGGGGTTCGACTTTCTCTTTGAACCAAGATAACCGAACATTCCTTCTAAAATTTAAACACATGAGATTTAAATAGTAATTAAAATAAAGAGTATGCTTATTTTCAAGGATTCGGGTGGTCATGTTCTAACTTATGGGATGTGACCTTTTATTACCTCGAGATAAGAGAGCCTTTTATATACGTTTTGATTTATTCAAGCGGTTTTAATTAAAGAATAATGTTATGCAAAGTGGGTTGCATTTTAAAATCTCTTCACATTTTTAATTTTCGACACTAAAGACATCAAGTAATCAATTAGGTATCAATTTAGGGCGTAACGAGGGTGCAAATCATTCCTTGTGTGTAACCGACTCCCAAACCCTTGTTCTGGATTTTTATAGATCGAAAAACATTGTTTTAATAAATCAAACCTCTTATTAAAATGATTAAATTACGAGATGACCCCATCACACCTCCTAAAAGTGATTGGTGGCGACTCCATTTTCGTTTTTAAATAAAAAGTCGATTTAAAAAAATGGTTTCGACAGCTTGGAAACTTCACTGGGGACAAAATAAGAGAGTCAAGCCGCAAGTTGATTACTTTTGGTCTTTTTTTTCGAAATATGATAATTTGGTTTAAATTACGATCCCTTCTTTGCATTTTATCCTTCATGTTTTGATATCTTGTGTTGTATAGTGATCTAGTATATCAGTTTTATTGGTTCGAAAGTTTCTTTTTGTGTGTTTTCTGCATATTGCATTTCATAACCGTTCGATTTTGCCCTTCTTAAGTGGGAGTGAGAAACTATTCCTTCGTGAGGTCTTCACCTCCGTATAGGATAATGGATTGGTTTTAGGATACATTCGTGCCTATGTCTTCGTGAGATTTTCATCTCTGTATAGCCATAGGGAAAAGTATTCCACTTAACTGAACTCGGTCAGTATGAGTCTATAATGGGTGAGTATCAAGGAATCTATCGATTCAAGTACCCTTACTTTAGAACCGAACCACATATAATGAGCCCTAAGAACCTATCCTAGGTAGAGCCACATCAAACCTCTTGTGGTCACCCGGATAGGTGCTCTATTTATTATCTCTTGCTTGCTTCAAATTTTAGATTTGTTTGAAATGTATTGACTTGTTTCGTTTTGTTGTGATTGCATAGCATTTTCATCATAGAAAAGGGTGTTGATTCACGTTCAGTGCTAAATAGAGAGCTTGTAATGGAAAATGGATTTCTTGATAAAGTGAAAGACAATGCGGCTGCCCGAATATGGTCCTACAAGACACAACAAGAGAAGGGTGACAGCCTAACGAAGGGATAAATGTTAGAATTATGGAATTTCACTCGCATCAGTATGACTTAGAATAATCTCCTAGAGTTGAAAGAGGTATGGGACTAATGGGATGACGAAACCAAGCAGCTATTCTATTGTAACTATGGTGATCTACCTTATTTACTCGATGTCAAGGTGGATAAGCACTTGTTTAGAGCTTTGGCTCAATATTGGAATCCCGCCTACAACTGCTTTACTTTTAGGAAGGTAGATTTGGTGCTTATTGTGGAGGAGTACACAACTCTGATTCTTTGCCCAAGAATCCAAGCCAATAAAGCTTATTCTAGAGCTGTTAACGTCCCGACTTTTTTAAAGAAGCTAATGAGCATCACAGGGATGAATGAGCAGTGGGTCGCGACTCAGATTAAACAAAAGGGAGATAGTGAATGCATCTCTTGGAAAAACTTGTAGGATTTGATCTTGGCACATCCGGATATGAAGAAAAGTGTCGATATCTTCACTTTGAGTATTTACGGGTTGGTTATTTTCCCCAAGGCACTAGGGCACATTGATAAGGCAGTTTTAGATCTATTTGACCAGCTTAACAAAAGGGTCACGTCCGTCCCGACCATTTTGGCTAAAATTTTCATATCTTTGAGTGCATGCAGGAGAGCGGGTGAAGGAAGATTTATCGGATGTGCACAACTCTTGCTAGCTTGGTTTCACAACCACTTTTAGAAAGTAAAAAGGTCTCTTATCAAGTATTCTCTGAGAAATACTCTCCGCTGAAAGAATTCGTGGCTACGCCAAGGCGAGATGACATTGCGGAGGAGAAATAGATGGCCATTCTCTAGAGTTTCCAAGATGAAGACGTTGAATGGAGAGCCCATTGGATGATCCCTGATGAGATTTTGTATCGATATGGAGACTTGGACTAGGTTCTTTACTTGGGATATGAGGAGTTGTTGGGTATGCTCCTCGACTTGTGTTGAGGCAGTATAGGTCAGTGTGAATTTGTGTATAAGGGTGATAATTACAAGAAAAAAGTTCGTAAAAAATCAAACGCTTGGAACCAAACCCACAAAATGAAGAGATTTGCCACAAATCCCATGATGACCCCCGAATATGATTGGTGGTGGGGAAAAAGAGTCAATGACAATATCCTTGTGTCAAGTTAAGAAAACACTTGGCCAATGGAAGAACACCAACAAGTGATCCCGTCTAAGCTAGAGATCATAAAGCAAGACTTTGAAAAGAAAAGTTTAAAACTGGGGAATAGATAGAACAGTTGGAAGAGGAAAAGATGCAGCTAGGATTAGACGTCGACGTCTAGAAGTTAGAGGCTGAAAAGATGAGAAAAGGAAAGAACAAGGCTGAGGAAGACTTGGACAGTCTAAAAACCAATTATAAAAAGCTGCGCTTGTCAATAAGGACTGCTGGGTTAGGTAAAACATCAGAACAATGGCGGTAAGAGATCAAAGAAGAAAAGATTAGAGCTGATCAGTGAGAAAAGAAATTCCAAGATGCTCGGGTTTGAGAAGATGCTTTAAAATGGATTTGATAGAAAGCCAGAATGAAAAGGTTAGGATGAGAGTTTTGGTAGTAGAATTAGAAAACTCACTCCATCAATATATTAGTCGCAACTCCACAATCGAGTTGAAAGTAAACCTAAATAAGATTGAAGAGTTGAAGGGAAAGATAGTAGAGTTCGAGGCTACACTATAGAATTGTGAACTTCGAGTTGAGTTTCTTGAAACAAACAATGAACACTGGAAAGATCAACTTCAATGCTCTCAAGGCCAGATTAAGGATAGAGATGACATCATAGGCAAAGTTATGACTCAAATAAGGGAGGTAGCCGACCATTTGCAAACCCTAGCAGTTCAAGCTATCATGTTGAGCTTAAATATGAATTAGAATTAAATCGGGGCCAGGAATTAGCTTGGCTCCTTAGAGAAGTCAAGGCTTTGAGTATTAGGGCAAGACCATATATGTAATATATTCATTTTATGTAAAGAGATTTACTTTCTAGTAAAGTTGTTCTAATAGAATTGAATTAGAATCATTGCCTTTTTTTTCATTCATTTCATTCATCTGCATTACATTTCATTATATGCATTAAGTTTCATAAAAAGACCCTAATTAATCAAAATTATGACAGTTACCCTGGAAACTAACAAGAATCTACCAACTGAATATCGTTACGGTACCCGCGGCAAAACCAAAGCAATGGATCAAAGATTAGAGAGATTAGAACATATTCAAAGGGACATGCAAGATCAGTTGCAACTGCTGCTGCAGGAACAATTAGCTAAAGTATAGCAAGACATGAGGGATCAAATATAAGAATCCCAACGAAGTATGATAAACCAGTTGATACAGTTACTGGCTGGAGAGATCAAAAGAAAAAATATTGAGGTTAACTCAGGGGATGATAATAAAGACCCTACCTACCCCTCAAGCTTTACCTTGATAAATGTCCAAGCCCAACCAGATACATATCCACGAAGGGTACCCATCAACATAAGACCTCAACCATATCAAGTCGGTACCTCAACACCGGTTAATTACCCCACGGGTTTATGTTCCAATCCTGGGGATAATCTGACTAATCTAGTTATGCCTGATTTAGATGGCATGGCTGAAATGGATAGAGCAAGAGTTGAGTTGCCAAAACAGTTGGAAGATCAGTGTAAGTGGTTAGAGAAGAAATTCAGAGCTATGGCGGGGTTGATGCTAAGGATTTGAGCTTAGTCCCAGATCTAGTACTCCCACCAAAATTCAAAACTCCAGAATTCAAAAACTATAATGGGACTAGTTGTCCTGAAGCCCATATCACAATGTTCTGCTGAAGAATGACGGGATATGTCAATAACGACCAATTATTAATCCACTACTTTCAAGATAGTCTGATCGGGTCAGCTGCCAAGTGGTATAACCAGTTAAGCCGTGCCAAAATCAACTCTTGAAAAGACTTGGCACAGGCTTTCATGAAACAATACAGCCATGTGACCGACATGACATCCGACTGAATTATGCTGTAGAATATGGAAAAGAAGTAAAGTGAAAGCTTCAGGCAGTATGCTCAGAGATGGAGAGAGGTGGCAACGCAAGTCCAACCACCTCTTCTGGAGAAAAAAAACTACAATGCTTTTCATAAATACTCTGAAAGCCTCGTTCATTAACCATATGTTGGGAAGCGCTACCAAGAGCTTTTCAGATATAGTAATATCTAGTGAGATGATTGAAAATACAGTAAGGAGTGGGAAAATAGATGTAGGGAAAAATGCCAAAACATTAGCCCCTAGAAAGAAAGAAAATAAAGTGAATAACGCAAGCGTGTATAATAAAAATTATCCAAAATCGGTCACTGTAGGCCAACCAAGGATCGTAACAGCCAGTCATCAAGGCCCCTCAAGGCAAGAATCTAACTCAAGACCAAACACAGAAGAACTCCAGTTCACACCCATCCCGATGACATATAGAGAGTTGTATCAAAGTTTGTTCGATGCGCATGTGGTATCCCTATTTTACTTGAAACCCATGCAACCTCCGTTCCCAAAATGGTATGATGCAAATGCTCAATACGAGTACCACGCAAGAATAATGGGATATTTAATTGAGAACTGCACTGTATTTAAAGGTTTATCAAGATGGGGATTATAAGATTCGATGATCCATCGGGACCTAATGTGGAAGGGAATCCATTACCCAGTCATTCAGATCAAGGGGTAAACATGATAATTGAGAATGGAGGAAAGATGACCAAAATTGATGTAGTGGAAGTAAAACTCCACTACAATGGGTCTGGCAAAAAATCATAAATGGAGGATTAATCATGCAAGATTCAGAGGAGAGAACCAAAGGAGCAAGGAGCTACTATGAGTTCCATACTAAAGAAGGTCATGAGATCCAAGAGTGCACTAAATTCAGAGCTTTGGTGGAAAGTCTGATGAATAACAAAGAAATTAATTTTTTTTAAGATGTCAAGAGATTGGAAAGAAGAGATGTTTGCGCCTCAGAGGAAGGATCGATGGAGAAGGTCTACAAGGTCAACCACCCAGTGATGATTATTTCACAACCAAGAAGCAATGAAGTGGGAGCATAAGTTACGTCGAGGGCCATAATTCAGAAACCCATGGATTTTTAATATAATGATAGAAAAAGGGTTCCATAGAACTATGACTGCAACGTAATAATCCCAGAAGAAAAGAACTCGGTTAGCACTTCAGAAGAGGGCCAGGATGTTGGTTTCTACATGCGTAGTGGGAGGCGCTATGACCCTGCAAATGCAAGAACCGAGCCAGTTAAAGGAAAAGCCTTGGCTGTCAAACAGAAGAAAGAAAAGAAACTTAGACTTGAATCACCTATTCAGGAGCCGATAACTAAGAATGAGGCTAAGGAATTCTTGAAATTCTTAAAGCATAGCGAGTATAGTGTTGTAGAAAAACTACACAAACAAGCAGCTTGTATATCAGTACTAGCTTTTCTCTTGAGCTCAGAGACACATCAGTATACGTTGATGAAAATGTCAAATAAAACTTATGTCGCTGATGATATCTCTATAAATAAGCTAGACCGTCTGTTAACAATATAAGTGCCAACAATTTCATCTTTTTCAATGACGATGAAATACCATCAGGGGGCATGGGATCCACGAAGGCTCTACACATCACCACCCACTGCAAAGGATATATATTGCCAAAAGTGTTAATCGATAATGGATTTGCACTGAATGTCTTGCCCCTATCTACACTGAATAGGTTTCCAGTGGATAGCTCTCATATGAAGACGTGCCAAAATATAGTGAGAGCATTCGATGGTATAGAAAGGATGGTGATGGGAAGGATTGAAATACCTCTCCTAATTGGCCCGAACACATATGAGGTAGACTTTTTGGTGATAGATATCAAGCCCTCTTATAATTGCTTGTTGGGTAGACCTTGGATTCACTCAGCTGGGGCAGTTCCGTCATCACTACACCAAAAGCTGAAGTTGGTAATAGAGAGTAGACTGGTGATGATAAACGCTGAAGAAAACATCATTGCATCCGTAACCAGCGATGCACCATACATAGGAGTAGATGATGAGGAAATAGAATGTTCCTTTCGATTGTTTGAATTTATGAATGCAACCTTCATTGTTGAAGGGAACAAGATCCCAGTGCCCAAAATATCCAAAACTACGAGGATGGGCTAGCAGCTGATAGTTGGGAAAGGAGCCTTACTCGGGAAAAGACTCAGAAAATACCTATAAGAAAGGGTCGAGGCAACAATTTTGATAGACAGACAAGACCACTTTGGCTTGGGATACAAGCCATATACGAGGTAAAAGAAGAAAAGAGCTAGAGAAGAGGCAAGAAAGGAGAAGAGCACGACTGATTAGAGGAGAGGTCAAGTGGGAACCGATGACCTTTCCCCATATATCCAGAATACTAGTGTCAGGAGGAACCATTTACCCTGAACGTAAGATGTTGAGAAAAGAAACTGCAGAAGAAATGTTAAGAAATCTGAGCATCAATGCCATATCTGAAGAAGGAATTGGGGAAGAGAACTTATCACGCATTTACCCTTACATACCTGGATGTGTTTTAAACAATTGGACTGCGAAAGAGATTCTTGTAATTTTTAGAGTTAATTCAGATTAATGTTCAAAACACACTTATTGTTTTAAGCCTGAGAGCAATAAAAATCCTTTTGTAAAAAAGGCATATGTCCAACATCTTTATTTTAATAAAATGCATCTTTGTGTCTCATTTTGAGCAAATATTATTTTATTCTTTCCATTTCATTCATACTCAAACCATAGATAATTATTATTAGATTCCTTTGTTTTTTGGGTTTTCCTTCGTTCCTATAACAGGTCTTCAGATATCATGATACGAGAGATGCTACTACCGACTCAGGGTCTCCTTTTGAGCAAGATATTTGTCCAGAGGAACCTCAGGACTTTGAAGATGATTGAAATTGTAACCTATATCCTGATTTGCTAAGGATGGTAGAACAAGATGAGAAACAAATCCTACCTTAGAAAGAGTAAGTAGAAATTGTGAGCTTAGGAGAAGAGAAAGAGGTGAAGATCGGAGCTTGCATCACCGTAGAGATAGAGCAAAACCTCATTGAGTTACTCTAAGAATTCAAAGATGTCTTCGCATGATCGTATCAACATATGCCTGGGTTAAGTATTAATATCGTGGTACACCAGCTCCCCATAAAGGAAGAGTGCAAGCTAGTTCAACAGAAGCTCCGAAAGATGAGGCCCGACGTCTTACTGAAGATAAAAGAAGAGGTTAAAAGCAATTCAACACTGATTTTTTACAAGTCTTTAAATATTCAGAATGGGTAGCCAATATTATCCTCGTCCCTAAAAAAGATGGGAAAATATAAATATGTGTAGACTACATGGATTTAAACAAAGCCAGCTCGAAAGATAATTTCCCGTTGCCTCACATCGACACCTTAGTGGACAACATGGCAGGTTATTCATTGTTCTCCTTTATGGACGGCTTCTCCGGACACAACCAAATCAAGATGCATCCTAAAGATATGGAAAAGACCACATTCGTAACTATGTAAGGAACATTTTGCTATAAAGTTATGCCATTTGAACTAAAAAATGCGAAAGCGACATATTAAAGAGCCATGTTAACTTTTTTTCATGATATGATGCACAAAAAAATTGAGGTTTATGTCAACGATATGATTGCAAAGTCCCGAACAGAAAAGGAGCATGTACAAGTCTTGAGGAAATTATTCTTGAGATTGAGAAAATTCCAGCTGAAGCTCAATCCAGTAAAATGTACCTTCAGGGCTAGGTCGGGAAAATTGCTAGGATTTGTAGTTAGTAAAAAGAGGATTGAGATCAACCGAAATAAATTTAAGGCCATACAGGAGTTGCATCTGTCGCGGACCCAAAAAGAAGTTTAAGGTTTCTTAGGAAGACTAAATTACATTGCTCGGTTCATTTCACAACTAATTGAGAAATGTGACCATATATTCTGTCTCCTTAAGAAATACATTCCAGGTGTATGGGATAAAGAGTGCCAGAAAACTTTTGTCAATGTCAAACATTACATGTCTAATGCCTTAGTGTTGATGCCACTTAGCCTAGATAAGCCACTGATATTGTACTTGATAGTATTTGGGAATTCTATGGGATGCGTGTTGGGCCAACATGATGAGTCAGGAAGGAAAGAAAGAGCGATATACTAGCTCAGTAAAAAGTTCACTGAATGTGAGACAAGATACTCGCCAATTGAGAAGTTGTGTTACGCCTTAATCTGGACAACCCAAAGATTGAGACAGTACATGTTGTACCACACAACTTGTCTCATCTCAAAAATGGACCCTATAAAGTACATGATGGAGTCAACTGCTCTGAATGGAAGGATGGTCTGATGGCAAATTTTGCTTTTCAAATTTGATACAGTCTATGTAAACCATAAGGCAGTAAAAGAGAGTGCAATAGCAGATTTTCTAGCCACTAGAGCTCTAAAAGATTACGAGCCTTTGAACTTTGATTTCCTAAATGAAAATCTGATGAATGTTGCAACCAAGAGGCTCAAGAAGGACATCCTTGGAAACTAAATTTTGATGGGGCTTCAAACACTATGAGTAATCGGGGCAGTCTTGGTATCCCCAAATGGAGATCATTATCCCTTTACTGGTAAATTGGATTTTGATTGCACGAACAATATGGCAAAATATGAAGAATGCATCATGGGTATTCGTGCAGCCATAGAACATAAGATCAAAGTACTGGAGGTATATGAGGATTCTACATTAGAGATCTATCAACTCAAAGGTGAATGGGAAACAAGAGAACCCAAGTTGATCGAATATAGAAGGTTGGTCCTGAAGTTAATTAAAGAGTTTGATGACATCACCTTCTGCTACCTTTAGCGAGATGAAAATCAGATGGCTGATGCCTTAGCTACTTTAGCTTCCATGGTCAAAGTGAACAAACAAAAGATGTAAAACCTATCCAGATGAGTATTTATGACGCTCTAGCCCATTGTTACAACATCGGGGAAGAAGAAAAGGATGACCACCCTTGGTACCACAATATACTGCGATATGTAAAAAGTCGTGAATACCCAGAGTAGGCAACCAAGAATGATAAAAGGACGCTAAAAAGACTGGCCAACGCCTATGTCTTAGATGGGGAGATCCAATACAAAAGAAGAAATAATCAGGTGCTACTAGGATTTGTGGACGCTGTTGAAGCTAATAAAATCTTGGAAGAAGGGTGTTTGCGAAACATATGCTAATGGTTTTACAATGGCCAGGCAAATCATGAGATTCGGGTATTATTGATCCATCATGGAAGGGGATTGTATTAATTACGCCAAAAGATGTTATAAGTGCCAAATTTATAGAGACAAAATTCATGGGCCTCTTTAACCTCTTCATGTCATGACTTCTCCATGACCTTTCTCTCTGTGGGACATTGATGTTATTAGGCCAATCTCGCCAAAGGCTTCCAATGGACATCAATTCATCTTTGTGGTCATCGATTACTTCACCAAGTGGGTAGAGGCCACTTCATATGTCAATGTCACAAAGTTGGTAGTCAGCAAATTCTTGAATAAAGCAATCATATATCAGTATGGAGTGACAGAAAGGATTATATCTGGCAATGCACTAAATTTGAACAAAAGCACGATAGTGGAGGTCTGTAGTCAATTCAATATCATACACCACAACTCGTCACTATATTGCCCAAAAATGACTGGTATAGTAGAGGCAGCCAATAAGAATATTAAGAAGATCGTGGGGAAAATGACTGAGACTTATAAAGATTGGCATGAGAAGTTACCATCCGCGTTCTATGCTTATCGAACGTTTGTTAGAACCTCCACCGAAACAACACATTTCTCATTAGTTTATGGAATGGAGGCGGTTCTGCCCATTGAAGTTAAGATTCCTTCTCTCTGAGTTTTGTTAGAGTTGAAGATAGATGAAGTAGAATGGATCCAATCCCAATATGATCAGCTAAACTTAATTGATGAAAAGAGGTTGAAAGCTATCCATCACAACTAGATATATCAAAGACGAATGATAACAGTTTACGACAAAAAGTTCACCCTATAGAATTCTATGAGGAGGATCTGGTATTAAAAAATATCCTTCCCATACAAAAAGACTTCAAAGGAAAATGGATGCCAAACTGGGAAGAACCTTATGTGTTAAAGAAAACCTAATCCTGTGAATTCAGACTCAGTAAAGAAATATTTCACCTAAAAAATTGGAAAGGGTAAAGTGAAAACTCGCAAAGGGCGCCTTCAGACAAAAGGGGTTTTGAGTTGAAAACCTGAAAAGGGCAACTCAAATTTTGATCGAAGATGGAACATGTAGTTGTCTTGTCCTCTCAGAAGAAGAAACGTCGCATCTTGGGGCATTAACAAAGTACTCTAGATCTCCTAAACACATATCAGGCTTGAGAGGGTTCTCAAGAAGTTAGTGCAGAGAAGCTCATGCTACGATATTTGGGGCACCTAGTTTCATCTTATTCATTTTGTATTTTAGCAACGTTTGCTATTTTGATTAATCTATTCATTTAAGCTTTACTCCCAATAAATTTAAACCTTGTCCATTGTTTCAATTTGTTTCAAGCATTTTCATTGAAATAACGATTAATGGACTAATAATATTAAAGTAAAAGGATTTCTTGCATATTGCTCTAAAAGTTTTCTAAATAGTACAAGGACATGAAACATGACCATTAGTTAGAACTAACCAAATCTAAGAGTTGGAAAGGTTTGGGAATGAATAGTTTAAATTGTGATTATTTCCTCAGGTTTTCTGTCAAAGGTACCAGCTGAACAAGTAGGCAGTGTAATGAGTCAGTGATAGAACCTTGATAAACAACGAGCAATGTCAACCTAAGCATTAAAATGGGATCATTCTCGAAAAAATGACATTTTTAATTCATGCAAACATCATTTATACACATCTAGTTAGGAGCATTTCATTCTGGTCATAACATCTTAATTGCTTGGCATAAATATAGGCCCATAAAATAGATTCTACAGGTCATGTTCCCTAGAGAACGGTGTAACGAATCAGTGAAACCACAAATCCTATACACCTGAAGTTGTAGTGGGACGGATTGAAGTCATCATGGCAAATCTTATCGCCCTAAGGTTACAGTGGAGCGGATTAAAACCACAAATCTTATCTCCCTGAAATTGTAGTGGAGCAGATTGAAGTTACAAATCTTATCTCCCTGAAGTTGCAGTGAAGCAGATTGAAGATAGCGAATCTTATTTCCCTGAAGTTGTAGTGGAACATATTAAAATTGCAAGTTACAAATCTTATCTCCCTGAAGTTGCAATGGAGCAGATTGAAAATGTGAATATTATTTCCCCTGAAGTTGTAGTGGAACAGATTAAACTACAAGATTACAAATCTTATTTCCCTAAAATTGCAATGGAGTAGATTGAAACTATAAATCTTATCTCCCTAAAGTTATAGTGGAGCAGATTAAAGCAGCAAACCCTATACCTCTAAAGTTTCATTGGATTAGAATAAAGCTACTTGAAAAAGAGGAGCACCAAAGAGGTCGAGATTCGGCGAGACTGGACAAAATTGGTCCTCCTTAAAAGTCTTTGATCCATTCTCGTTACATGACAACGAGCAAAGAGGGACAGCTGAAACAGGCCAATTTAGCCTGGGCCCAGATTACAAACAATAAAACAAAAAATAAAAAGAACTAAAAATAAATAAAAAGTCCAGTCCATTTACAAAAATATATATCAGGCCCAAACAGCCCAAAATAGAAAACCCTAACCCAAAGTCTAAAGCCCAACAACCTAAACCTCTTTTCAGTAAAATAAAAAACCTTAAAATCCTTGCGCCGCTCCTCTCACGCCACCCGAGGCACCTCATCCCGAGGCCTGACACGCGTTTGCCGCCTTGCACCAAAACGGCAAAGGGCGTCTCTTCTCTCCACTCCGTTGACCGTGCCAGTACCTACAAAAAAGGAATGGAAAAGGATAGAAACAACAATACAAGAACAGTAAATAGCCAAACAGTAGATGGCAGAAGCAACAGAGAAAATAAAATATGTATTTGGCTATAAAAAGCCATGGTCACCATGTAAGTTTTTTACAGAGAAAAAAAAATGCATTCGAAAACATAAAAAAATTTTAAAGAACAAGAAGAAATCAAAAGAAAATAATGTAATTTATTCTATTTTATTTTTTAGATTCGAAATAATAAATAAAAAGAAAACCCTTACCTGCCAATTGGTCTTCGCACCATTGTCGTTATCTCTTCTAGTCCAAAAGGCTGTCGGATCCCTAGGGATTCCGCTAAGGCCGCGGTGGGGAGCGTCAGAAACAGAAAGGTTTTCCCTTTTTGGGGGGGTTAGGCTTTAGTTTAGTTTAGTTTTTTTCACTCCAAATTGGAGTTCTACACAGAAAAAGAGCAAAAAGAGGGGCGTTTTGAAATTTTTCGGCCACGGGGAACGGTGGAGTCCATCATCTTGACCGATTGGTCACCGCAAGGACTTCATGATTTCAAGTCTTGGACGTAGGAGACTTTGAGAGAAAAAATGGTTCTCAACCTTTTTTTTAAAACAAACTAAAGAGAGAAATGTTTTTTTTAACACTTTTTAGTTTAAATAGGTGGTACTAAACGGCGCCGTTTTGGGCTGATTTTCAGACGTCAAAACGACGTCGTTTTGATGTAACCCACGGTCCGACCTAATCTATCCCCTAGGATCCGCTTGTTTTCGCTTGGAGGGGATATTTATGCTTTCGGTCCTTCTGCTTTTTAATGGCATTTTAATCTAGTCCTTTTTTGTTTTTTAATTTCTACCCTATGATTTTGATTTTATTTCAATTTGGTCCCTTAAGGAACGACGCGTTTTGGGACAGGGAATAATTTACCAGTTAGTCCTCTTCCTTTATGCGTGTTTCATTTTGGTCATAATTCCAACCTTTTTCTTATTTTAATTTATCTATTTAAGTCTTTTTTTATTTCGGTCCTTTGACCATTTAGTCTCTCGGAAATGGTGCGCATAATAAAACTTGGAATAATTGCTCATTTAGTCCCTATTTTTTTGTTTTTTTATTTTTAATACTTTTGTATTTTTATTTTAGTTTTTTTTACTTATTTTATTGAAATTTATGCTTTTAAGTTCACTCTTATCCCAATTTAGTCCTTATTTCATTTAGTTTCAATCTTTTATAATTTCTATTTTATTTATTTTCGTACTTATCTATTTACTTATATTTTACAATTTATGCCCTAAATTTCATTTTAATTCCAATTGAATCTTTTATTTTTTAATTTCAACTTTTCATTTTTATTATTTTATTTATTTATTTATTTATTATTTCTTTGCCCTTATTTTATTTTCATAATGTTTGCATTTCCATCTTATTACGCATTATTCTTCTTATTATTATTATTATTATTATTATTATTATTATTATTATTATTATTATTTATGTTAATACTATGATGGTTACTAGTATAATTATTGCTATTATTATTATTAAATTTTTATTTTTATTTATTTATTTTATCATCATTATAATGTATTATCATTATTCATTAGCATGGTTTTTGTTTTATTAATTTATCCACTTGTTATGTCATTTTTTTTACCCGTTATTTTATATTGTGGTAATATCCATGCCAAGTATTACATTTAAACATATTTGTCCGTTTTTATACCATACCCGAATAAATTAAATATATACCATTTTAAGTGTTACGGTAATTTTTACTTGATGCATAAAAAGAAATTTTTAAAATTAAGATAATGTTCCGTATTTGGAGATTCGAAAGGTTGTGCTCTAACTTACGAGGTTCGACTTTCTCTTTGAACCAAGATAACCGAACATTCCTTCTAAAATTTAAACACATGAGATTTAAATAATAATTAAAATAAAGAGTAAGCTTATTTTCAAGGATTCGGGTGGTCGTGTCCTAACTTAAGGGATGTGACCTTTTGTTACCTCGAGATAAGAGAGCCTTTTATATATGTTTTGATCTATTCAAGCGGTTTTAATTAAAGAATAATGTTATGCAAAGTGGGGTCGCGTTTTAAAATCTCTTCAAAATTTTAATTTTCGACATTAAAGACATCACGTAATCAATTAGGTACCAATTTTGGGCGTAACGAGGGTGCTAATCCTTCCTCGTGCGTAACTGACTCCCGAACCCTTTTTCTGGATTTTTATAGATCGAAAAACATTATTTTAATGAATCAGACCTCTTATTAAAACGATTAAATTACGATGTGACCCGATCACACCTCCTAAAAGTGATTTGTGGTGACGAAAAATAAAAAGTCAATTTAAAAAAATAGTTTCAACAGTGTTTGTTAGAATTTCTTCAAGTTCTTCAGCTTCTTCAAAGATTTCTGCTAAGATCTTTTGGGCTTCTTGAATTTGTGTATCTATAGAATAGCTTGCGTGATCCCTTTTTATAGTGTCAATTACTTGAATATAATAGAGTTCTTTTAGAATTTAATTGCTCCATTTGATCAAATCATAAGTAAAAGAGAGTTCTTATAAAATATAATTGTTCTATTTGATTATTCTACAAGAACTTAAATTTATTTATTTATTATTTATCTCTTATAATTTAATTAATTAGAGATAAAATAGTCATTTGATATTATTACTTAATTCTTTTATTTTTAATTAGTGACAATATTTATTATTTATCTCTTAGTTAATTTAAATTAATTAAAGAAAAATAATTATGACATAGATATGATGTCATCATTTTCACCATGATAACTTCAACTTTGACCCATGTAATTAGAGTAGGGGTGAGCAAACTCGATTTAACTTAAAAAAATCGAAAAAAAATTTGAATTTCGAGTTTAAAGAATCGAGTTATTTGAGTCAACTCTAATTTTTTTTTCAAATTTCGAGTTTGAATCAAGTTGAGTTTTCGAATTCGAGTAACTCAAATAATTCGAATATCAAACTATAATATTTTACATTTTTACCCCAAACTCCCAAACCTTTTTACTTTTCCCTCAAAACTTTTACTTCTTCCCACTTTCCCCCCAAAACTTTTACTCCCCTCCCCTCCCCTCCTAACCTCCCATCTACCCAAAATCCATTTCCCAGCAAAACTTTACTCTCTCATCTACTTTTCCTCAAAATTTTACTTTAAAAAACTCTCAAAACTTTTTATTTTCCTCCAAAATTTTTACTCCCTCCCACTTTTCCCCTAAAACTTTACTCTCTTCCCATCTCACCTCCCATCTATCCCAAACCCATCCCCCCCAAATTTTTTTTAAATTTTTTCCCTCCAAAATTTTACTCTCCCTATTTACTTTTCCTCAAACTTTTACTCTCCAAAACTTTTTATTTTCCCCCTAAACTTTTACTTCTCACCCTTTAATCCCAAATAAAAAATCAAAATTATCCAAAACAAATCTCTAAACATAAATAGTAAAATTTTATTTATATTTACTATTTATATTATTAAATTAAATTTCATATTTTATATTTTATATTATTTATATTATTGAATTGTTTAGTCATATTGAATATTTATATAAAAATTAAATTATTAATGATGTCATAAAATATTTGTGTTAAACTTTTATATTGGTATCAATTTCACATTTTATCTTTAAAATAACTTTTATTAAAAATCACATTTTTACATTTAATATATTTTTAATTCCAAAATACATAGTGACAAGAATCAAGATTATTGAAACAACTAAGCAAGCAAAGAAGCTAACTCTTATATAAAAGATTAATAAATAAATTATGAGGTGATGAAAGTTAATAAAAAAATTGATTACACTGGACAAATTTTATTATGGTAGGTGACAGTAGTTACAAGGACCCAAAATTATTTTTTAAAATTTAACTCGAACAAATATATTCGATTCGATTTGATTTGATTCGAATTTCATCTCACTCGACTCAATACGAGAAAATTTGAAATCAAATTAGGATAATAAAATATGATTCGTCAACTCGATTAACTCGAAATTTTTTTATTTGATTTGGTTCGATTCGATCGAACGCTCACCCCTAAATTAGAGCTAGCAAACTATTAGGCTCAAGTGAGCTTGGATTGGGTATACTTCGAACTCGAATTTTCTCAAGCTCGAGCCCTTTCAAACTCGAATTTTTTGCACTTGAACTTTTTCAAATTTGGGCTCAGATCGAGCTGGGCAAATTTTGACAGATTCAGATAATTTTGAATTTTCTAAGTTATAAATATTTTATAATTTTGAATTTTCTAAGTTATAAATATTTTAATTTTGAATGTAATAATTCATTTTACTTTATACAATGACAACACAATTCAAATTTTTCGTATAAAAAAACATAAATTATATACTCCATGGCCTCGAAATAGCTTGGCAGAAGGGATACACCAAGGTGATAATTGAATCTAACAATAAAAGTCTAATGAATATGCTAACATAAGCTTCAATAGGGTCATAAGCAACAACTTTAGTCTGAAGAATAAAGGAGGAATGTAGGTGCAACTGGATTATAAAAATCTAACATGTCTTCCGTGAAATAAATAAAGTGATTGATTGCATAGCCAAGTCTTGTTCTAGAAATAAATACGAACCGAAAATTATTGATTTCCCCATGTTTGGTGTTAGGCAACTTAGGATAAAATGGGGGACTTTCATGTAAGAAAGATTAGATCTTAAAAGGTTGTTGTATGCCTTCCTTACTTACCAAAAAAAAAAAAAGTTATATTAATTATTATTATATATTATAATTCATGTTACTTTTATACTATATCTTTTATTATATTCTATAATATAATAGTAGTAGCTTATAGATTAATTATTATCATATATTATAGTTTATTATTATCTTGGTTGAAATATGCTCTAAGTCCCTATACTTTTCATACATTTGAAAGTTAGCCTCCTACTATATTATATAATGTTATATCATATCATATCATATTTTAATATTTTAAATATATGTATCGATGATTAAACATTATAATATCAAGTAATTATACATCTTTTATTATAATCTATATTATAATAATAGTAATATATGTATTAATATTTTATTAATATTAATAGTTTACATATGCATCAATGATTAAACATTATAATATAATGTAATACTATAAATTTTATTATAATCTATATTGTAATAATAGTTATATATAATAGTAGTACATTATATGTTAATTATTATATATTATTTTTTATTATTATACTAGTTCAAGTATGCTTTAAGTCCCTGTACTTTTGTAATATTATTATAATATCAAGGAATATGTAATATTCAGTGATGCTTGTTAGCGGATTGGGTTGTGTGTTAATGCAAAATGACAAGGTGATCGCTTATGCGTCCCGACAATTGAAGCTGTATGAACGCAATTATCTGACTCATGGTTTAGAGCCACATGTCATGGTATTTGCTCTAAAAATCTAGATGTACTATTTGTATGGTGAAATTGTTATATCTATACAAATCATAAAAGTCTCATATATCTCCTCACCTAAAATGTGTTAAAATTTGAGTCAATATCACTAGATTGAAGTGTTGAAAGATTATGATTGCGTAATTGATTATCATCTTGGGAAAGCTAATGTAGTAGCTAATGCCTTGAGCTATAAAATATTAGTCGAATTGAGATCAATGTTTTCTCATTTAAATGTGTGATGATGGCGACTTGTTAGCTGAGTTAAAAGTAAAATTTAGGTTGATTGATAAGATTAAAGAGACACAACTTGCAGATGCTAAGCTAGTTGAGAAGAGAAAGCTTGTTTAGCAATGCGATAGAAAGAATTTCAACATCAATAAAAATAATTCTCTTTGATTTCACAATTGAATTTGTGTACCTGACAATGTTGATATGAAGCAATTGATTTTATGTGAAGCTCATTATGATCCATTTGCTATGCATCCTAGTGGTGCAAAAAAGTATCGTGACTTACAAGAATCGTGTTGGTGGTCAGGTATGAAAAGGGAAATCGTTGAATATGTTGCAAAATGTTTGACTTGTCAACGAGTGAAAGCTAAACATCAAGATCCCTTTGGGTTGTTGCAACCTATTTCAATTCCTAAGTGGGAATGGGAATGAATCTCTTTGGATTTCGTTGTTAGTCTACCAACTTTGCCGAATGATCATGCCCTAACATACATGCAACAAGGCTTAAAATAACGCAATTAAATAAAGATGAAGAGTGGTGTCTGTAAGCAAACAATTCAAATTGTAATATAGTTTAAATTTACAATGAAATACTGGAAGCAGTCCGAGGATTGTACTTTGGGGATTGCTAAAGTTGGTGAAAACTGTTACTAAATTAACTATACGA
Organism: Gossypium rotundifolium; assembly: GCA_025506655.1. Taxonomy (NCBI): domain Eukaryota; kingdom Viridiplantae; phylum Streptophyta; class Magnoliopsida; order Malvales; family Malvaceae; genus Gossypium; species Gossypium rotundifolium. The sequence goes on along the minus strand of CP106724.1, from coordinate 130,400,871 downwards.
AAACAAGTACTAGTCTAATTGAATTACAAATTAGTAGTGCAAATCCATGATTGAATTGAACTAAAGCTAGCTAAGCTAAAACTAATTTAACTTACTAATTACTAATGAATTCTTATTGCCCAATTAAACTATGCACAACTCAATTAATTAATTTGTAACACCCTACTACTCGACACGACCGTTGGGTACGAGTTACAAGATGTCACATTTTTTTCCAAAGCAACTACGGTTAAAGTACAAACAATTCATAACAGTCAATAATTAAAATTCAGTTAAAGCATACATTCGACATGAAATAGAGTCAATTTTGAGTCTTACACAAGCTTACGGAAGCTCTAAAGCTAACCCAAGATAAAAATAAGACTTAATTGTAATGAATTCAAAATACAGAATCGACGTCATGACGTCCATCCTTTCACTTTTCTACCCAACCAAACATACCCTAAATTCTCGAGAACCTAAGTTCAAGTTTATAAGAAAGTGATTTTTTTTATTTTATATTAAAAATAAATTACCTATATAATCCTACTAATATATTACTTTTATTATATAAATATGACTTATTTGTATTTTCAACTAATTTCACGTAGGATTAATTTATGACATTATGTTAAAAGTTAATATATCATAGATAACACTCAATATATTTATAACATTATTGTACAATTTGGTATTCATATAAACAGTTATTGATTTTAAATTTTAAGTTTTCACTTATTTTTTTCTTTTAAGTAAAAGTAAAATTCATTGTAATGAACATTTAAAAAATATTCTAATACAAAAGATTTTAAATTTATTTCGAGACTTGCTCAACCTCAAAATTAATTTAAATTTAAAATAATTAAAATTTGAGAAAGCTAATATTGAAAATTAACCAAATCCAAAACATCAAAATTCAATAAATTTAAGTCAATAATTTAAATTTATCCAAACACGAAATTATCCACTTTCGGATGAATATGAGCTCTAAATAATTTAAATTCAAAACCATTCATGCAGATCCACTCATTTACCTCCTATATACGAATATGGCAATGATCTTGACGCACCAATCTCTATGTTTAGCAATAATTGAAATTTATAGTATTTTAGAAAATGACAATAGACAAGAAAAGGATCCGTGGGCACTAGGTTGATGAATATTGTTGCTTCATAGTGCATGAACACCTAGATCAAAAAACCATTTGTATTGAAGAAAAATCTTAATTCAAACCCTCTTTGGGAAGAAAGACACCGAATAAGACAACCCAAAGCCAACGGCAATAGACAAAACGTATCCATCCCATCCAATGTTGCATATACTAATGGACGGTATTGGATAACCCTTCACATCACCATTTCACATAAAAGCTCCTATATTAAAAATTGAATTGTATTTTAATTTTTCTATTTAATAAATTATTCTTTGTATATTAGATAAAAATTAAATTGATAATTCTGTTAAAAATTTAATTAGTTATTGTTAAAATTGATCTATATATATATGTTAGCATAAAATATATATGACACATTGTGTGTCACTTTAACCATACAAATTCTTAATCGTATGGAAAAATAGATTTTTTAACAAAAAATATCAATTTACTCTTTACTTTAACGAACAGGATAATTAACTTAATTTTAAATAAAAGAGATGAATGCGATATGAATTAACACTTTTTACTAAACATTTACCGCCTTCTGAATACTAACAAAATTTGGGAAATAACAAAAGCTTAAACAATACCATATCAATAGGACCACCTTTTGAGAAAAGTTTCTGCATTTACATTATTACATACATGGGCTTTCCTCAGGACAGTTTGGTCCACCTTAAAAGCTTCCATCATCATCAAATTCACACACTCATTAACTGTTTACATAAATTAGGAAAATATCTTAGACTTGTTAGATTTCATATCTAAACCGCTCATCTTTCTTTTATCTTTCAATTTATTGTATGCATTTTTCAAAGATTCCTTACTAAAAAGTTTTAGCAATGCCAGTGAGTGAAATTATTATGTTACTGAAAATTTGTTATTTGTTAGAAGATATCACACCAAAGCTAACATTTTAAAGCAACTAAAACAGCCTGGTATTCAACATATAAAAAGAAAGCTGCAAAAGCAAAAGCAAAAGTAATAATTACAACTACCAATATCCACCCAACATGAACCAAATAGAACAGATTTCCACCTCAAAGTATAAATGAAAAAAAAAAAATACAATCCAACGACCAATGGAGAATTAGAGGGATAAAAGAAAAAAAGAAAATGACAATGACAATGGGTGCCTAATAAGGAATATGAGACCGGGAGAGAGTCAAGCATACAACAAGGCATAAGGCCACCAAACTTAACATGCTAATTTTGGACATTCAAAGAAAAAAAAAGAAGAGAAAAATGCATTGATAATCCATTTAACCCACTTGCATAATGGTGTGTGGTGGTGGCCTGCTTGAGCTAATCAGCTAACTCATCCAGGGCCATCTTCATTGATCTTATCAGGCAGGCTGTGGGATCAGATCGTCTCGCAAACTAGACTGACGTAGCTCCTCAATTCGGCTCCTCACTTGAGACATGGTGGGGCGCTTTTCAGGGTATTGTGCAGCACAATCAACAGCAAGTTGCAAGAGTTGAACCATCTCTTCCTCCACATTCTGATACCTGAGAAGCTCAAGATCAAACACCTCGGAAGTCCATTCTTCACGAACAACAGACTGCACCCACCTTGGGAGGTCAATTCCTTCCTCGTTCAAGATTGAATGGGTGGGGGCTTTCCCAGTCAATAACTCCAAAAGCAACACACCAAAGCTATAAACATCAGCCTTTTGTGATACTTTGCGGGGGCCAGTCACCTCTGGTGCCCGGTACCCCAGCACTCTATTGGGACTGGACGATGAACCTACAATGTTTGCCAGTCCAAAATCCGAAACTCGAGCTTCATAGGATTTAGTGAGGAGGATATTTGAAGATTTTATGTTTCCATGAGAGACATTAGGGCCTTGAGAGTGGAGGTATTCAATTCCACAGGCAGCTCCAAGAGCAATTCCAGACCTAATGTCCCAGTTCAGTGGAGTCCTTCCTGCCCCTTTATTCCCTGCATCCCAAAATTAACAGAGCAATTAAAGAAGAATTAAAATGTACATACAGCATGAGGATATTTGTTATGATTACAGATTATGATGGAATCTCCAGAAATGGCAGAGAGGTAAATGAAACATCAATGCAACATGAGAAGCTCATAACAAGAGAGGTAAATGGCAGAATGAGAAGATCAATGCAACCCCATTCAAATTGATTTTCATGTTTCCATGAAATACCAATGAAGAATTACACTCTTTTAAGCATTCCTAATTTATCAGTTTTTTTAAAAGAGAATCATCCATAATCCTCTCAGAGATGATGAAGACATACTAAATGAATCTTCAGGTAGATACAGTGATGACATTTAATAAAAAGGGTTACAATTAAAATAGTACAGATTATGATAAACTTCTAAAATAGTACAAAAAAATGGTAGTAAAAAAAGTAGTGACCGTGACCATCTCCACTCCAGCATCAACAGATGATGAAGAATGGAAATGATAACATAAATCTGAAAAAAGCAAAACAAGAATAAATTATCCAAGAATAGGATGAAATGCTCTCACCATGCAAAAGCGCAGATAAGCTTCCCATGGGCATGTAATCATAAACAAGAAGCTTCTCATCCCTACTAAAATAGTAAGCTCTGAGAGGGACCAAATGTTGATGATCCATAGCTCCAACCCCTTCAATCTTATCCTTAAATTCCCTCTCAGATATAGTGACATCCTTGAGTCTCTTAACAGCCACTGCGTTTCCACCTTCCAACACTGCTTTATATGCTGTTCCAAACGTGCCTTTACCTAAAACCTCTGCAGAAGCTCTCAACAAATCCTCCAAGTCAAACACTCGCGTTGCATTCCCAAAGAAGACCAACTTCTTAACTCCGGTCCCACTGTTTTCGGCCGCTTTGGCTCCACCACCCACCATTGCTGCTACTGCCGCCGCTGCCACTGAATACCCATTCCCATTCCCATTCGCATATCCACCATTCTCCATTTCCCCACCTGATTTCTCCCCAGGAATCTCCATTTCTTGATTCTTAAGCGAAGTGATGTCAATTGACCTCGATTGCTTGCTACTCTTCTTTCTACATAAAATCATTAAAATCACAACAATCAGAAGAAATCCCAGCACAGATCCAATAACAATACCTGCAATTGCACCCCCAGACAACTTGCTCTTCTTCTTTTTCTCCGGTTTATTCTCATTCGTTGGATTGGCGGGCTCACTTGTATTCCCAGGAGCAGCAGTAGCAGTGGCAGGGCAAGCCTTGTCAAGTGGTTTCCCACAAAGCAAATTCCCCAGAAAAGCATCGGACCCATATTTCTGTAACCCCTTGGGGATTGAGCCGTTTAACAAATTATTTGACACATTAAATTGGTCGAGGTTTTGCAAAGAACCCAACTCAGGTACCGACCCAGAAAGACTGTTGCTGTCAAGAAGCAAAGTTCTTAACCTCGTCAAATTGTTGAACCCAACAGAGACTTCCCCAGAAAAGCTGTTCCCAGAAAGACTTAGCCTCACTAAATCATGAAGACCAAACAGGAACTCGGGTATCTCACCCGAAAAATGGTTTCCCTGCAAGTAAAGGTTTCGGAGGTTTTGACAGAGGGCAAGATCCGAAGGGAGTGGTCCAGTTAACGAGTTGAGACGCAGACTGAGGGTGCGCAGCTGAGTCAAGTTCCCGAAAATGCCAGTCGGAATTTGGCCAGAGAGAGCAACACCAGGTAGTCTAAGCACTGTGACGCGGTTCCGCTCGCACGTAACCCCAGCCCACGAGCATGGACTCCGGTTCGAGACGTTCCATAAGAGGGTTCTGCCTCCAACTGAGGAACGAAGGCTCAAAAGAGCAGCTCTGTCGGTGACAAGATCTGGTTTGGCCACTTGCACTAGGAGTGAAGAAAGAATGGCAATGAAAAAAAACTGGGTGAGCATTTTGGGTGATGGCGAAGACAAGGAGAACAAGGATAGGAATATAATAGGATAATGTGGGTGGGATACTGATCTGAAACAGCTTTCTTTTCTCCCTTTTCGGCCTAGATTGGAGGCATTGCAAGAAGAAAAGAAAAAGTGTTAATGAGAGAGCATTTTTTCTGTGTTGATAGTTAAAGAGTGGGTGGGCAGTGATGCGTGCCAAAAGGAACAAGAAAGAGAGAGAAAGAATAGAGTGAGGCAAACCCTAGCTGTTTTACAGTAAGGATGGCTGCAGCTGGTTCGTCAATCCCGTTTCCCTTTTTTTTCTTTTCTTTTTTGTCTTTCTTAGGTTTTCTTTATTATTATTAAATACGTAAATTAAAACGTTTTTAGTACAAACAACAAGCCATTCGTTTTTGGCCTTTTCCTACTGATGCATCTTCAGTCTTCGGCGCTTTAACTGCTGCAACCCATTAATTATAATTAAAATATTCACTAATTCCTCTTTATCCACAATTATATCTCGGAATTATTATTATTTTCATTTCAATGTTGATGGATGAATGTTATAAAATATGAGTATAATTTTAGTAAGACATACTTGATTAAGTCTTAATTTATTAATATCTATATTACTTTCAATGTAGAAATATGTGAGTTCAATTATGTTGGAACATATTATTCTTTTATTTAAGAGTTGAGAAAAAATTAAAAATAATTTTAGGCATGATGAAATAAATAAAAAATATAAATTTTTATGATTATAAGCTGTTTTTTTTTTTTTTTCAATTTTAGTGATGGATAAAGTGGCGGAAAGTTTTTCCTCTTATCAAATTCAAAGCCTTCTTTCTATACGAAGATTGATTTTGTTGGCAAATAATTGATGTGGGAATGTTTGGATGAGATTTTCGGTAATAAAATAATTATTTTTTTAAAAATATTGTTTTGGGCAGGTAATATTGTGTTATTAATGACAGATAATCTCGGGCAAATATCCAAAAATACCAAAAAAAATCAAAATTATCGGAAAGGACGAGTTTCAAAAATATTGACCGGAAAGGCAATTTCCCAAAAATCGCGTCACGTCGGATTTTTTGGGAAAGCGACCTAAAAGCGTCCATGGGGAGCGCTTTAGGTTAACTCAAAAAAACGCCCCACGAGGCGCTTTCTTTGAGGTGGCCTAAAGCGCTCCATGGACGCGCTTTTAGCCCCTTTCCCAAAAATGCTACCGACGGACGCGATTTTTGGGAATCTTCCAATCCACTTGCAATGTGAAAAATGAAATAATTTTTTGGCGGTAGTCTCGGCAAAATAATTTTGAGAGCGTTTGTAACAAACCGTGGTAAAACGCTCTCACGTGGGCGCGCTTTTGCTACTGATGGTCTCCGACAAAATTATTTTGAGAGACGTTTCACGAACAAGCAAAAACGCTTCCGGTAGGTGCACTATTACCGGAGCGATGAAAAGCGCCCCACGTGGACGACTTTTGCTCTGATTCGCGGCAAAATTAGGCTATAAATCACCAAATTGCATTCTCGGTTAGCGTAAAGCATTCAAGCAAAAGAAAAAAAAAATTGAAAATGAGTGAACGTATTAATGGTGTTATTTACTACGATGGTGAAGTGCGTGACATCGAAAATGGTGTTGTTTTCTTATCGGAGAACACGGTAGCGATTGAGTTTTAATCAAACGTCGATTTGGTAGAACTTGCAAAAGAATTAGGCGTAAAATATTGAACAACGCCAATGAAAGTTCGATCTATTAAGTATAGATTTTGCGCCGGTTGATCCGGTGAGATATGACGATTCGACATCAAAGGTCCCGGAGCCTTGAGGCAATGGTGGAGACTCATTTTGCCGGTGGATCACCCTATCTCGAGTTATATGTAGAATTTTCATCTCCAAGTGATCGGCAACGACCTCAACATCTAGTATCGTTCGAGAGGAATACACGACCCGTGTCAACACTCGTAAGTGGGAGGCAAAACACGAAGTGCCCGTGTGCGGTGGTAGTATGGAAAACATAACCCCGCACGACACTTTCGGTTGGTGGATGGGACATGCATATTCGTCAATCGACGTTGGATGGCGTAAATACGTATTGGGGGCGTCATCAACTTCTAGTGGATGGCAATCCACATACGATTGAAATCTTTACGAAAGATGTTTAAGGAGGATGATGTATTACCGACGGCATCCACCAACGAGGGCCCTCGTTTGTTGCGAGTTATGGAGGATCGGACGATAAATTCGATGTGGATCCACCTCGGGAGCCGGGGCTGACGGTGCGAAGTTGGACTATTTTACGAACCGAGGCCGTTCCAAATGTACTGAAGATATTGAGGCGGTTCGGACGAAGAAGAAGAAGATCCGCTATTGGGGCATACTCGCCACAAGCAAGCATTCGATCTATCTCAAGATGATGCATTGGAGTTTCTGAACTACCACACCGGACGCGTGGCCAGTACAAATTCTTTGTTGGATTCGGACCAATTAAAAGTTGGTAACGGTTTTCCAACAAGAACACTTTTCTTGGTGTATTGAAACAATACTGAGATTAGGAGCGGGTTAACTACACTATGGTTAAATCAAAGCTCGATAGGTATGAGGCGAAGTGTGTTGTGCAAGGCGGCACATGTGCATGGAAAATCATGGCGTCGTTGAGGAAAATGACGGGATGTGGGAGGTGAAGAAGTACAAAGGTCGCATACATGTCTTACCGAGTGCAGTACCACTATGTGTTCAATGATTTGAATAACACTAATATTATGTAATGTTGTATTATTTAACGCTTCGTTGTGGTGTAACACAAGATCATCCGAGGATGGATTCGGACATGTTGGCTGATTTAATAATCCCGACGGTGAAGGCCGATCCCAAAACTACAGTGACGGCCTTAATTGGCAATATTCGTAGCCAAATGGGGTACACGCCCTCTTACAGAAAGGCTTGGATAGCCAAGCAGAAGGCGTTGGAAAAGTTGCACGGTTGGTGGGACGCTTCATATAATGAAGTGTGGCAGTGGTGTAAGGTGCTGGAGAGATATGTCAGCAGCGACAATGAGACATTGAAAGCGGGAACCGGCGTACTACAACGATCGTCGCTCCGTGGATGCACGGTGTTCAAGCGCTGCTCGGACATTTAAGCAATGCCGAGATGCTTTTACATACCGCAAGCCATTGGTACAAATTGATGGTACCTTCATGTATGGTAGATATACGATCGGCTATTGCTAATTGTGGCACAAGACTACGTGGGAGAATCCTTCCGATTGCGTTCGCAATAACACCGAGGAGTCACCGATGATGGGACTTCTTCCTATCTAGGTTAAGGAGGCATGTCCGCCTCAACCCGACATATCGTTATATCGGATCGGGGCCTGGAATACTTGCGGCAATAGAACGACAAGGAAGCATGTGGCATCGCACACACCATCGATATTGCCTGAGGCATGTGGCATCCAACTACTATGGGCAACACCGATCTAAAAGACAGAAACGGCAAGTGACCGATATGGGTATGAAATTTCTATTAATATAATTTCTTTTAAAATTTTCAATTTATTCGCAATTGAATAGTGGTATGTAATATTCGATATCAACGTATATTGGCAGGGTACGAGATCAATAAAGACCGTTTTCACGAGATGTTGGCCAGTTTGCGCGAAGATAACACCGAAGGCGCAGAGTACCTGTGCAATATTCCTTTTGAACAGTGGACACAAGTATATGACGGCGGCCTACGATATGGTCATATGACCACAAACCTGTCCGAATGCATAAATTACATGCTAAAAGGAACCCATCATCCGCCGATTACTGGCGATTTTACGGGAGACATATTTTCGTTTAGCGACACTATTTCAAGAGAAGCAATGAGTTATCGAGGCGATGCAAGGAGGCCATGTATGGAGCGAAGGTCTTGCAAGAAATTAACCGTGGGAAGGCACGGCGAACACTATGCACAGTTTGTCACGACCGCGACGACTATGGTTTCGTGTCACGGAGTTTGATGACCGAGCCAAGGTATTGTTGGCGGGCATTATCGTGTACACTTGACAAATAGGACATGCGATCGTGGGATATTTGATGCACTTCGTTACCCATGTGCTCATGTACTTGCGGCTTGTCATAATCTTCGTCTTGACCCCATGAGCTATGTCGACGAAGTCTACAAATTAGAAAACATGTACAACGTGTGGAGACACGTATTCCCACAGATCCAGATGAGCGTAAGTGGCCATCGGTATCGCTTGCACCGTATAAGTCATGCTTGGGATAGAGAATTGAGACGAAACCAAAAGGTCGACCTTCCTCGACTAGAATACGCAACAATATGGATATCCGAGAACCGACCAACCAAAGTCGGTGGTGCGGGTGGTGTAGGAACACAGGCCATACATCTCGCTCGTGTCCAAATTGGACTAGTTGACCGTGTTCTTAGCTTGTTTGTCTCTTGTTGGCTATGTAATTTCATTTTTTGGAGGAAAAGCGGTGAACTTTTGTACAATAACTCAAATTTATTAAATATAAGATAATTAATATTAAATTACAAACACAAATAATAAAACAACTTTTTATTCAAAAATAAAAAATTATTACAGCTTTAAAAATAAAATAGCCCGTCATAATCAACGTTGATGCGAAATAAACCAAACTTTTATTTTATTCAAGTTATTAAAATTAAATTAAAAAATTAAATCATTTCTATCTTATCAAAGATATTAAAATTAAAATAAAAATTTAAAATACAAAACAAATAAAAGTAAACTCAATTTTATTATATAAAAAATTAAATTTAAAAAATTAAATAAATTAAAAAATTAAATTACAAAAAATTAAAAATAAAAAATTAAAAAATTAAATTACAAAAAACAAACTCATATTGTATTAAATATATTACAACTTAATTACAAAAAAAAAAATAAACCAAACCTATTTTGTCAAAGTTATTAAAATTAAATAAATTAAAAAATTAAATTACAAAAAAAACAAACTCAAATTGTATTAAATATATTACAATTTAATTACAAAAAAAACCAAACCTATTTTGTCAAAGTTATTAAAATTAAATAATTTAAAAAATTAAATTTAAAAAATTAAATAATTTAAAAAATTAAATTACAAAAAAACAAACTCAAATTGTATTAAATATATTACAACTTAATTACAAAAAAAATAAACCAAACCTATTTTGTCAAAGTTATTAAAATTAAATAAATTAAAAAATTAAATTACAAAAAAAACAAACTCAAATTGTATTAAATATATTACAACTTAATTACAAAAAAAAACCAAACCTATTTTGTCAAAGTTATTAAAATTAAATAAATTAAAAAATTAAATTACAAAAAAAAAACAAACTCAAATTGTATTAAATATATTACAACTTAATTACAAAAAAAAATAAACCAAACCTATTTTGTCAAAGTTATTAAAATTAAATAATTTAAAAATTAAATTACAAAAAAAAACAAACTCAAATTGTATTAAATATATTACAACTTAATTACAAAAAAAATAAACCAAACCTATTTTGTCAAAGTTATTAAAATTAAATAAATTAAAAAATTATATTACAAAAAAAACAAACTCAAATTTTATTAAATATATTACAACTTAAATACAAAAATTAAACCTTAATTACAAAAAAAAATTAAACTCAAATTATAAATTAATTTACAATTACTCAAATTAGGGGTTTAAGGTTTAGTGCGGATGCTTGGGTGGGAACCAAAGTGCCACAGGCGATTAAGCGATTCTACTGGATTCCTCCTTCTTCTAGCTTTCGGCGGGGTCGTGGAACCTCAAGCAGGGAATCCGATCCCTCCGGCAGTGGGTCTAGTTCAGGTGTTGCGATGATGACCCACCTTGATAAAATAATGACCGGAGGTGTTTGCATAAACCACGGCGGGGTGATCGCATCCGTCTGGTGAAGGAGCACGGTAGAAAGAATCGCTCCCGACAAGCACCTCCTCTAATCCCACACCGATGTCGGCCTCACGATCGGTGGCTAAAAGGAGTTGTCGAACGGACTCGAACCCGCCATGCATTCCAACACTGGGGGACTAGAAAAGGAAACATATATGGGTTAGGAGGATACATGTAAGGTGGTACGACCTTTGGCATAAGCTGTGGACGCTGTGTTATCGGTGTTGTCACCGAACCGATGGGCCGGTGATTGTATAGGCGCGTTGATGGGCGGTGGATCGTAGGCGCTATTGTTGGGCCCGCCTCATCACCCTTCTCCTTGAATGTAAAGGGCCCGACGTTCCTTCGCTCATGAATTTGTTGTCGCCTCTTCTTGTAGAAACAGATCTGACTTGCCATGGATTCTAAACCATGGCATGTACTCAAGACGACGCTAACTCGGGAACTATGATCGTTCCGGTTAGGTAAAAAGTCATACCGGTTCTCCCGTCTCGATATGTTCGACCAAAATATTGGCTAATCCGTGTCGCCGCCAGTAAGTCCACACTGTGCTCATCATCGAGCACCTTAGAGCTACGGAATCGCACGCAAGCATCCAAATTGTCGCAGAACCCGATCCGTGGTGCATCTCCACGGTCGCGTAGGTGATTAGCGGGACCTTAACGTGCCAACTGCTCGGATTTTGGAGGAACTCCCGAATTCTCGCCCAAATTTTGGGATCCTCGACGGTGTCCATTGAAACTATATTAACATTACCAAAATATTAGTTATATACATAAATACTAAATTATAATAACGAAATTGACACTTACTTGTGATTCCGATTGTTGTTCCAATAGGAGTAGTATATCCTCAAGCGAGTCGGTATTCCAACATGACTTCTGGATGGTTCCACCTAATTAAATAAACTTTTAGCATGCAATTATACTATAAATCTACGACATAATTGTAAAATATAATATTAAATTTACCTCGTTATCAATGGGAATGAATATGGCTGGTCGAGTCGGGACGTAAAATGGAAATCGAAACCATGCCCATGACTGCAGAGTGATAGGCAACCTCCGATTTTTGCTTTATTCGCAGACCGTCGCCCAAGACATCTCCGGTACAACCTCGATAGCAGCGGACCCCAACTCAATTCACCTACCGCTCTGAAATCAACAAGTTTGAGGAGCCATCTCGTGGACGAGGTTTCTAGAGACGTCCGGCATCGATAGCCTCCAATTATCGAAGTATGTATGCCGTGCATACCGTATTCTTTCATCTTCATCGAATCTTCATTCGGTGCGGAATGTGTCTCGTAACCAAACCATATCGATCCGACTTCCTTGCAATTTATCCGAATGGCACCGAAGCTCGTAGCATACGGCCATCCAATCGAGAGATGTTACGGACCGGTGACTACCGACCGGCCCACCAGTAATCCCAACTATAATCGCACATCTTCTAAGGTGATGGTACACTCTCGCATGGCGATGGAAAGTGTGCGTCTCGGTCTCCACCTCTCTATCAACGCGCTTATCAAAGCGGGTCCAACTTGAACCCCTACTATCGTGGCCACCGCCAAAAACCCGCTTCTCGCAGTAATTCTCGATCAATGGCGATGGGGACCGGGCATGTTCGAATATAACATTGCAACACCGATCTCTGATGTTTAAAAATAATAAAATTCAAAATTAAATAAAAATTGCATAATTAAAAAATTTAATAATATTGAAAAATTAAAATTCAAACTTACCATTTTCAATTGCTCGACGCCAATGTGATTGCTGTCTAGGCGATGTAAATCCCCGGCCATTGTACTCCGATAAAGATTTTTTAAATTTTCCAAAAAAATAAATATATTAAAAATTTATAATGGGCTTTTTCGTAAATGGTAGAAGACTATTTCGAAATTTAAGCGTAAATTTCAAGGGCTTTGATAGAAACTTGAGAGAAAATTGAGAGCAAATTGAGAGAAAAATGAGAAAAATGAGAAAGGATTGAAGTGTGAAAAAATGAAGGGTTGGGGGTATTTATAGTTTTTTTTCCGTTGCTTTTTTTTGACCGTTGGGGTCCAACGGTCAAATTTTTTTGATTCTTGACCTAAAAAGCGCGTCCATGGGGGCGCTTTAGGCCACCTCAAGAAAAGCGCCTCGTGGGAGCTTTTCTTTGAGTTAACTAAAGCGCCCCCATGGACGCTTTAGGCCTTTCCCAAAAATGTCTTGGCGTGGACTCGATTTTGGGGAAATTGCCCTTCCGATCAATATTTTTGAAACCTGTCCTTTCCGGTAATTTTAATTTTTTGGTATTTTTGGGATATTTGCCCGATAATCTCACTATCACATGTTTTTTAAATAATTTTAGCAAAGTTGTTTATTGCAGTAACTAAGAAGGTGTGAGCGGCGTTGTTGTTTTTTTACTTTTTAAGTAGGTATTGTGAAGAATGGGTGTAATACTTTATTTGCCCTTTAATTTTATAAAAAAATATTTTAGTTCAAGAATTTATATTATTTATAAAATCGCTTTAAAATAGATAAAAAATTATATTTATTAATTTTATTGTGATCATGATATCTATGTATATATCATGTTAATAATTATTTAATTTTTAAAAATTTAAAAATATTTTTATAATGTTTTTAAATTTTTAAAATTAAAAAATTAATTAATTGCTAACATGAAATACACGTGGATATCATGTCAATAAAATTAACAAACGTAATTTTTCTATCTATTTTGAGGTGATTTGAGAAATTATACAAGTTTAAGGGCTAAAAAGATAAAAATTTAAATGAAATCTAAAATATTTTTTTAAAAGTTGGAGAGTCAAATATATCATTATGCCTATAAAAATAACAACTTCGTTTGCATTCTTAATAACTTTGATTAATTTCATTAAAACCAAAATGAAAAAAATATAAATTAACTTTGATTAATTATCTGTTTAACATATTTCAATTATTAATATATTAAAATATTTTACTTTTATATTACATTTTGTTTGTGGTTTATATGTTCTTAGTTTTAATTGACATTATTATTAGTGAGGTTTTTGCATTATCAATTATTGTCTTAATTTTTTCCTTTATTTTTATAATCAATTTTCACTTTTAGCATTTTAATAAAAATTTAACTTCATTTATAATTAAAAATAATTTAATAAAATATGCTTTAACATAATTTGAATTTTGTCAAAATTTTATTTTTAACCAAATAAATAAAATAAAAACTTACTCTTTATTTAAAAATCGATCGACTCGATATTGAATTTAATTGAAACCAGTCTAAAGCCTTAGACTGCATTTATTACACTGAAAATAGCTTCTAGAAAATAATTTCTAGAAAATAATTTTTGATGTTTAGATGAATCATGTATAATATTTTTGTTGTTTGAAAAATTTCCTAAAATATTTCATAAAAGTTGTTTTTAATGAAACAAACATACATTTGAGATTATGATGATAAGTAGTGAATTGATTACAAAGTGATGTTAATGTGAAATTATAATAAATAATAAATCTTCATGATGTTAAGGATTAAATTGTAAACTTTGTAAAATTTATAATTGAAATAAGAGAAATGATTTGCAGGAAAATTTGTCATGTGAAATGAGATATTATAATGAATTATTTGATTAAAGTGCTTATATGGTGAAAAATAAATTACATGGCAATAGGGACTAAATTAAAAATGTACAAAAGTTTAAGTGTGAAACAAGTTAATATGCGAATAAGGAAATTATTGTAAAAGTTTAACGAATATGTTATGAGATGATGAAATATGCATAAAGTATTGTAAAAGTAAAATTGTGGAAAAATATGGAATTTTATGCAAAATGACTAAATTGTTAAACTTGAGATAATAAGTGGATGAAATAATAGAAGTGAAACAAATAGAAATTTGATATGTGAAACAATATATTAAGATCAATTATGTGATTAAAATGTAACAAGAAATAGAATTGATTTAATGTGGTTAATTAGTGAATCTTGAACTTTTATGACAAAAAGGACTAAATTAAAAAGTTATGAAAGTTTATATGAAATTATTTGATAAGTGAAGAATGTAGTAGATAATGTAACATCCCGGTGCTTTAACTCGATACTTGGGTCAGGTATAGGGGTGTAACAATGAACAGAGCCTTATCATTTTGAAAATATTTTACGAAAAAAATTTAGTAAGATATTTTATGAGAATAAATGGATAATTTTACGTTAACTGGAAAAGCGAACATAAAAAAAAAGCTGAAAATATTTTCAGTAAAACTTTTATGTTTCACGAACCTTAGATTAGAAAAAGTGAATAAAATAATATAACCTACGTTAAATAATAATTCCGTAAAATAATTACTATATTTACTACTGTATGTGTAGATAATTGATTTTCTCGTTGCCACTGAAATTACCATAAAATTAAAGGACTGCCATTAATTCTTTTTATTACTTAAATATATCTCGTTTCTCGTTATTGAGTTAATATCATCTATTGACCTAACTCAATTAGTTATTTATAAAATAAATTATATAATTACGCGGGTGTGTTTCATCTTTTAACTATAAACCCCACGTATATAAAGCTTTTGCTTTCACCAATTAAATTATAAAAAAAACTTTTTATTTTATATGAACTCGAAATAGTATATTGGTTATATAAATTTTTCAACCATTTCAATTAATAGTTTTAAAATTTTTATCTAAATGCATGATATAATTTTTATAAAAATTGTTTATTTTCCATATAAACCGAGACACTAAAGAAAAATTGAAACAATCCTACATGGAGAACTTGAAATTTTGAAACTTCAAAATTTTATCATTTGTCAGATCATGCATTCAATATCTAAGAATTCTTTCTTAAAATTTGTATAAAAATAATAATATAAGAGAATCTCAAGATCTTACTATCATAATATAAATTGTATAAATCCCAGTCCAAGAGAATTCCGTTGGACATAATTTACATTTATAATAATATTGATTTGTCTAAAAATTATAATTAATTTCAGAAAATTAAGTAAAAATGGTACTATAAGTAATCAATTTGTTATGTATATACCTAAATTTTAGAATAATTTTAAGGTTTTTGCAAGACTATGTTACATATTTGTGGGTTAAGAAATTTCAAATAGAATATACTTTCGGTATATATTATTTATATTTTAATTTTTTAAATAATTGTATTTAAGGTTGATTACCTTTTGAATTTGCATTTAATTTAACTTTCCGGTGTTGATTTTTTTAAATATTTGATTAAATAATAAATTTTGAACTAGAATTAAGTTGTGAATGAAACCATTACTATTGAACTAGGAAACCAACCCACCATGATTGTTGAATCAACAAACCAAACCAAGCCTCCACCAGAGCCCAGCCATGCTATGCGACAACGATGACTACCACGGAGATTCACTGATTTTGTCATGTAGCACAAGTCAGCAAACGCATAATGGCGAAAAGAGTACTATAAAAAGATAGAAGAAATGTGACTAGGGCATGCTTATTGTCAATTGGAATTTGTTTCTCTTTTCTCATCTTATTTTCTTGAAAAATACTCTGAATTGTACTGTTGGCTGTAGCACTGGAAAAGGAATTTCATCGTAGTCATTCAGCAGATCCACTTACATTATTTTCAAAATTGCTAGATTCTGTTGCAGGGATATCTGTGCACAACATTGGTGCTTTCATTGACCATTAGCGACGATGGCGGATGGTACTCGACTCAAGCTGCTCGATGAAAATATCAAAGCCGTCCAAGAATCCCGTTCATTGCTTCGCAAAGAAGTTGACGGTCTTACTCAATCTTTCGCTTCTCAACACCAGATGCTACAGGAAATTCTGACTCACCTTCCATCTATATTCATAGATTCCTCATAAAAAAAGTCTCGCAATTGGCATCTCCACCAATCGGTTCTTCTTCTATCGGTTCCCATAAACCTATGCCGATTCAATTTATACGATTCTCTGGTACAAATCCTGATTGATGGGTTTTGTAGGCGGAGCGTTATTTCACCTTTTACAATATTCAGGAACAAGATCGGCTAACCATTGCTTCGTTTACCTTGATGATGATGTCGCGGAATGGTTTGATTGGACGTACAAAAATAAACAATTATCGAGATGGATTCATTTTACCACAACTCTTATCAAAAGTTTTCGATTGTGTGAACTGGAATCATTGGAGGGACAGCTGGCTAAACTGCATCAGACTTCTACTGTTCAAGATTACAAAGCAAGATTTGAGGCCGTTACAAATCATACTATGTTTTTACCCCTTTATTTTGGGTCCAGTGTTTCATTTCGGGCCTTCGAATCGATATCAAGACTGTTGTCTTGATCCATCAATCGACATAATTGGAAAACTTCACAGACACAGACTCACTTTGGAAAAGGGCTTTATTCGTCCTTCACTTGGCACGGGTAAACCCCTTCTGTCCACACCATGTAGCACCCCAACTCCGTATCCGTCGCCGGACTAAGGTTAAAAGTTGTTACCGGACAAATCGGATCATAACACAAACATTTCACTAATCTCAAACATTCAAAAACATTCCATAGAGAAACATATATATAGAGTCCCTTTAGAAGATCTACGAGACCTTAAACAAGCATTGGGAAGCGGTCGAGACTAAACCGAGCACATACAAATTTTTCAAAAAATTAAACATTTTTCAAAGTTATAGAGGTTATGTAACAGCCCGATTTAGGGCCTAGTCGAAATAGTGGTGCGAGACCACGAAACTGAGATGAAATTATGAGTTTTAAGGTTTATGTCATGTTTGCATGCTAGTATGAAGGTTTCATGAAGCAATTTTGCTAAATTGTGGTTGAATGGTCCAAAAGGACTAAATTGCAAAAGTTGCAAAATATGAATTTCTAGAAGCTTTTTGTATGAAATAGCTTTAGAATAATAATTATGAACCCCTGGATAGCAATTTGCACAAAATGTAATTTTTGGACAAAATTGGTCATGAGATAGTTTTATGGAAATTTTTAAAAAGAGGGGCATTTTGGTAATTTGCCTAATAAATGATTAAAATGGGAAAAAGATGACAAAAATCCATTCATCTTCTTCCCCAAGCTGCCGAAAATTCCAATAGCCATTGTTAGGGCTCTTTCAATTTTCCAAGCTTGCTAGTAAGTGCTCCTAAGCCCGATTTTTGATATTCTTCGTATTTTTAAAGTCCCGGTAGTATGAGCAAGCTATTTTTAGCTATTTGATGAGCTATAATGGATGTTCAAAAATGTGTTCATGTATGACATGCATGTATTTTTATGTTTTATGGAAGATTATGAAAGCTTGAGGTAGTAGGAACATCTTTTGTTAAGTGATTTTCCATGAAAATGCATGTAGGGACTTGATTGTGAAAATCTTAAGTTTGGTCATACATGTGTGATTTTGTGAGAATTGATGATTGCTATAGTTGAGACTATTAATCAGCTAAGCATCTAGTTTAAGAAAGTTGTATAAAAATCATTTTACGAGCCTAGGGGCAAAAGTACAATATGAGAAAGTCTAAGGGCAAAATAGTAATTTTGCCAAGAATGAGTTATGAGTCAATTTAGTCAATATGCTTGTTAAATGGTCTATTTATGATTATAGATCAAGAAAAATGAAGCCCGGATCGAAATTGAGGCAAGAACAAAGTCGAGGACTAAATTGCATATCTACATACATTTTGTATATTGAGGTAAGTTTGTATGATTTCTATCATTGAATTGCTTAGTATAATGTACATTGTTATCATGGAATGCTTAATGTTTGTTAAATAAAGAAATCAATGTGATTAAGTATGAACAAGTTATCATGTAAGTCCAAGGACCCAAGCTTGGCATTGAACAAGTTATCATGTAAGTCCAAGGACCCAAGCTTGACATTGAACAAGTTATCATGTAAGTCCAAGGACCTAAGCTTGGCATTGAACAAGTTATCATGTAAGTCCAAGGACCCAAGCTTGGCATTGAACAAGTTATCATGTAAGTCCAAGGACCCAAGCTTGGCATTGAATAAGTTATCATATAAGTCCAAGGTAAGCTTGGCATTGATTCAAGAAGGGATATATCATGTAAAACCGTATCTAGGATATGGCTTTGGCATCAAGTTACGTGGGATGAGATTTAGTATACTCAGTTATTCACAGAAATTCATCAAGCAAATGAGTAAAGTTAAAATGAGATAACAAGAAAGCTAAGTAAGCAAAGATGTTACCAAGTTGAAATCGAGTATTATTTATGTTATGAATGATGAATTAGAGATCATGATTATTAAATTAAAGTATGTTGATCAATGTGATCAAGTGATACAGGCACCATGTTTACCTTACAAGTATGAGGATAGTAAGTATCATGAGACATGTGAGAATCAGTATAAGTAAGTAAGCTCTAAAGCTGAAATTATAATACCATTGTTATGTCAAATGGTTTATATTAAGCAAGTTTATTAATCTGTATTTTACATGCAAACTTACTAAGCTAAATGCTTACATCTTTAATCCTTTCTTTCTATGTAGTCTCGCCAAGCTAACTTGTGGATCGTTGGAGTCGGAGCTCGTAGCACACTATCAATCCTTATTTTGGTATAGCCAAGTTAGTTTACTAAGTATGGCATGTATAGGAAGCATTCATTTTGAGAACATGTTTTAAGAAGGGCCATTGTATAGGTTATCAAACCATTATTCTTCTGTATATGGCTAAGTGGTTAGCCCAAATTGGTTATATGTATGTTGTTGTATTCAATGAAGCATGTTGTATAGTTTTTGAAATGTATTGGTTTGATCTTGATTTCAGGGTGGCAAATGGCTTGGTAAATAGCCTCTAAGTGCTCACACGGTTAGGCACACGGGCATGTGTCTAGGCCGTGTGAACCCTGCACCTTATTATTATTAATCAGGATAGGCCACGGTACAACCCCACAGCCGTGTGTATGAGCCGTGTAGAATACATGGTTTGAACATGGGCGTGTGCCCATACCGTGTGGATCAAGTCAGTATATCAAGGTTTATCACAAGGTTTAAGCCCAAGGGCGTGTTCAGGCCGTGTGAAAATAGTCAGTAGCTCCCTACGGTTGAAAACATGGGCGTGTCAAAGGGTACACGGGCGTGTCCTAAGCCACATGGGCGTGTGACCCCTGCTTTAAAGAAAGGTTTCGATTAAGTTTCGAAAGTTTTTAGATATGTGCTTAAGGCCTCGTAGGCCCATGAAATGTATGATTAGACTAATATAGAGAAGTTTTTAAGTCGAAACGAAATTTTACAGCCCATAAGTGTATGTTTTAATGAGTTCAAGCATGGTAATGTCTCGTATACAGTCCTAGCCTCGGGCTTGGGTATGGGGTGTTACAGGTCACATGCTCGTGTGGGTAGGCCATGTGCCTCACACGGCATTTGACACACCCGTCTGTCTAAGTCATGGCGAAACAGGGCATACATACTGACTTGTCCATACGGCCACAAGACACGCCCATATGCCGGGCCGTGTGAAAATATTGAGGCTACTGACTTGCTCACACGGCCAGTCAAACGCCTGTGTGTCTGACCTGTGTGGCTTCCTGACTTGCTTCGAATTACAACCTTAAGAGACATGGTCGAGATACGTGCCCATGTGCTCAACCGTGTGGGCAAATATAGGCCATTTGCAAGGCCAATTTGCCAACCAAAATTTGGTTAAACCTACAAACATCAAACAAACCTCAATTTTTGTCCCAAAGGAAACCAAAAATATACTAAATCATGCACAATTTGACTCTTAACAACATCATTCATTTCTATATACAAATCAAACTCAACCATACCAATTCAAAGCACCAACTTCACATCAAAAACATATAAAACATACATCATTTTAATCCTTATCAATTCATAACATTTCTCATCATATTAATTTCCCAAATCAACCATGAAACTTACCAAAATTGACCATTTCATTAGGCCATTCATGAGGACATCAAAACATACCAACCTTTGCATTATAAAGCATATACTAAACTCATCGATAAACACATTCGTTAACAAACCATATCCCATGGCTAAATTTACACATTTTAAAACATAATCAAAGTTCTCTAGCCTATACATGCCATACTTCAATATGTACATTTTCAAAAGATACCAAAATATAGTTCGATAGTGTGGTGATGATCCTCGACGATCCCCAAGCTTCCCGTAGCTTTGATAATCTATAAAACAATGAACAAACACACACACAGAGTAAGCTTTCATAGCTTAGTAAGTCATAAGCAAATAATGATCAAATAAACATTCGCATTAAATCAACTAGCCAAATCAAACAAACCTTAACCAATTGTACACTTATTATGCTTGCAAACTCAATCATTATCACATATACAATAGCATTATAACTTCAATGGCCGAATGCACATATACTCATAAGCATATATAAATTTCTGTTTTACCATGTCTAATTCATATATTTATCTCAAAATACAGTTACCTTGCTTTCATATTCATATAACATAACACGTACCTGAACCTTTTAGTTCATTTTCACATTCGATCTTAGCTCGATAATGCCCGTTGAACCATTCAGAATTAATAAGGATACTCGAATAATCGGATAGCTCGTACAACGCCAATGTCCCAAACGTGGTCTTACATGTAATCACATATCAATGCCACTGTCCCAGACAGGGTCTTACACGAATCAAATACAATGTCAATGTCCCAGACATGGTTTTACACGTAAACACAAGTCGATGCCAACGTCCCAGACATGGTCTTACACTAAAACACATATCGGAATCCTATGTTATGACATATGTATCCTAACTATTCCTAAGATTCGTATGGGGCTTTCAGACGTTGTAACTCGATTGATTCAAGTTCGTAGACAAATCTTCCACACTTTTACCCCTTTGGCATTCACATATATATACAAGTAATAAATTCATTTTGGTACAAATAAAATATACAATCGAATTTAACGACATTTATTTACTTATGAACTTACCTCGGACAACAACGAACGGAAATAACGGTTATTCAACGATTTTCGATTTTCTCCGATCTAATTCATTTCTATTTGGTTCTTGATCTATACACATTAAAATTTAACTCTTTTATTCAACAAATCATTCAATTCAATTCATATACTCATATTAAGGGCATTTTATAAATTAGCCCTCATATTTTCACATTTTGACACTTTAGTCCCTATTTCACAAAATTCACAAAATTTCTTTATACAAGTGCCTAGCCGAATTTTCCTCTAGTTCATATAAAACCACATTTTTCATTTATTTTTCATTTTAGTCCTTTAAAATAACATTTTCACAAATTAGTCCATTTTGCTCAAATTTATCAAAAATCCAAAGACAAAACATATTAATCTAACACATATCTTTTATTTTCCATCATCAAACAACAAAAACCACAAACTATCAAATTCAAAAATTCAAGCATAGGCTAGCTAGTATTCAAAGCAACGATCTCAAAAATGTAAAAATTATCAAAAACCGAACAATATCCATACCTTAATTGAATAAAATGAGTGCCGAACCTAAAACCACATTCAAAGCTTTCTTTTCTTTTTAACTTTCAGCAATTAGAAAGATGAAGAAGCAAAAATTTTGCTTATGTTTTATTATAATTACTTAAATTACTAATTTACAAAACTAACCTTTAAAAATTAATATTAAAACCATATATTATTAACCCAAAATCATCCACTCAAATAACTAAGGGTCAAATAATCACTTAAGGGCTTCACTTTTAATAAGCCATGTCAATTCGGCATATAACTAATTAGAACACAACTTTTACCTTTTATGCAAATTAGGTCCTTTTTGAAAATTAAACACACAAACAATCAAATTTAATCACAGAATTTTCACACATGTCAATTCACATACTATAAACACAGAAAATAATATTAAAATATTTTTTGACTCGAATTTATGGTCCCGAAACTACTATTCTGACTAGGGTCTAAATCAGACTGTTACACACCACGAACTTTATCACTCACAACATCATCTTCCCCAATTATTCTTCAACCAGAATTTCACCACTCTATCAAGTGGAGCCAAGATCCCCTTTCACTGTCTCTTGCCGACCAAAGTTGCTCAACACCATACCCAAGGCTTATGGTACCATTGTGACGAAAAGTACACTTGGGATCATAAGTACAAATCTAAACCTCAACTACTCCTTTTTGATGAGGTCAGAAATTCTTCACCATAGCAGGAACCACCTTCGAATTCCTATCTTGCTGACCACCTTCAACTCCAAGAAGTTCTGACTAAGTCAACTATTTATTATAATACCCTTGCTGGTGGATGCTCAATGGTGACACTTTGTTTTATAGGTCAAGTACATGGTAAGTTCGTTCAAATCCTTTTGGTTGGGGGTAGCACTCATAACTCTATGCAAACCCATGTTGCCACTTATCTCTGCCTTCCGATTGAATCCACTGTTCAGTTCTCTGCCTTAGTTGGAAATGTGGATTTATTAGTATGTACTGGCATAAGTCAACAAGTTTCGATCTTAATTCAAGGCCTAGAAATTTTTGTAGATTTTTATGTCTTATCATTACAAAGATGGATATGGTGCTAGGAATTGAATGGTTAGCTGCATTGGGGGCCGGTTATCACAAATTACTCTTCAATGGTTTTCCAGTTTACACAAAATTATGAACAAGTGAGTTGGCAAAGAGACTACTTTTCGGTTGCTTAAGCAATTCAATACAACTCCTTGCGTCGATTATCATCCACACATGCCATTGTTGAATTATATCGGTTAGAATTGACCACTACTTCCACTAGGTTTGCTGCTCTACACCCAATTGATATTGCCACTATACTGGAGGAATTTTTTGATATTTTTACTAAAGCTCATGGTTTGCCACCATCACGACTACGTGATCATGCTATTAATTTGCTACCAAACACGAATCCAATTCAAGTACGTCCCTACTAGTATCCTCATTTTCAAAAATAGGAGATGGAAAAATTGTTTAACAAAATGCTTCTGGATAGAATTATTCGACCAAGCACAAGTCCTTTCTCTTCTTTGATTCTTTTGGTCCAAAAAAAAGATGGTACATGACGTTTTTGTGTGGACTACCATGCTCTTAATGTCATTACGGTTCGTTATCACTTTCCCATTCCATCAATTGATGAGTTGTTCGATGAATTACATGGAGCTCATTATTTTCAAATCTAGACCTTTTAGCTGGATACTATCAAATCCGTATTCGCATCAGTGATGAATGTAAAACAAATTTTCGGACTTATAATGGACATTACGGATTTCTCATCATGCCTTTCGGCCTCACCAATGCACCTTCCACCTTCCAAGCTTTGATGAATAACATTTTCACCCCCTTTTTCAGGTAATTTGTTCTAGTTTCTTCGATGATATATTAATTTACAGCACCACTTAGGCCTTGCATCTGAGCCACCTTTGATAAGTCCTTACACTTCTTCGTCTTCATCACTTGATGGCAAAACAATGCAAGTGCTTATTTAGGCAAGAAATAGTAGGCTATTTGGGTTATACTATATCATCCTAGGGTGTAGTAGTTGACCTAGACAAGATTCAAGCCATCATTGATTGGCTGCACCAACAATAATTAAGGACGTTAGGGCTTTTTTAGGCCTAGCAGGATACTATAGACGTTTCATTCGAAGTTACGATACTATAATAGGTCCACTTACTAATCTACTAAGAAAATATGCCTTTCATTTGAATCCAACAATAGACTTGTCCTTCACTAAGTTGCAAAAACTGTTTCAGCTTTGGTCTTACAATTTCTTGATTTTTCCAAGCCTTTTACCTTGGAAACAGAAGCATTAGGGATCAACATTGGTGTTGTTCAGTCTCAAGAGGGCAACCCCATAGCTTTCTTCAGTCAAAAGCTTACTCCATGCTAGTAATCAACCTCCATTTATCATTGGGAAATGTATGCCATTTCCTAGGCCATTGTAAGGTGGTGACAATATTTATTGGGTCGTCAATTGTCATTATTACTGATCAACAACCTTTGAAAAACCTCACCGATCAGATCATCTAGACACTTGACCAACAAAAATGGGTGGGAAAATTATTGGGTTATGACTTTGAAATTGTTTATCGTCCGGGGAAACACAATCAGGTAGTAGATACTCTATCACACCCTTCATCCGCGTCTCTACTTGAGATTATAAGCTTACAATTTCCAATTGTCACGACGGTATGTGAGGCCAACCAATCTCACCCTGATTTAGTCGTTTTACATAATCACCTTCGATTTGACCCTTAATCTTTACCTAGGTACGCGGATCATTATAGGTTGTTGTTTTTTCGCGTTCATATCATCATTCTTGTCGATTCATCTCTTCACCAACAACTATTAAGTGAGTTTCATTCATATCTTGTTGGTGGCCGTGTTGGAATCACTTGCACCTTCCATCGCCTCTCATCCAAATTTTTTTTTGGGAAAGGAATGCGACGTGATGTTCAACGTTATGTTTCAGAATGTCAAATTTGTCAGCAAATGAAAGATTCTTCACTACCACTGGCTAGCTTACTTCAACCCATCCCTATTCCAACACTGGTTTTTGAAGATATTTCTATGGATTTTATTACTGGATTGTCGTCCTCACATGGAAAAACTACTATAATGGTGGTAGTTGACCGATTAACAAAATATGGTCATTTCATGGCTCTTCCTTCTATTTTTCCAGGTACCATTTATAAGGCATTGAACTAATAATAATTACCCCATACCTCCCCCAAAAGAATGGCCAAACAAAATCCCTTAACAAATGCCTCGAGATGTATATAAGTTGTTTCACTATCGATACTCCTCATAATTGGGTTGCTATGTTACCATAGGCTAAA
Source organism: Gossypium rotundifolium (assembly GCA_025506655.1). Taxonomy (NCBI): domain Eukaryota; kingdom Viridiplantae; phylum Streptophyta; class Magnoliopsida; order Malvales; family Malvaceae; genus Gossypium; species Gossypium rotundifolium. Next base: position 130,375,142 of record CP106724.1, on the reverse strand, counting down.
TACTGATACAACACTACTTATCAAACAACTGCGCAGATGACACCATTCGAAGCTCTTTATGGATGGCCGCCTTCGACCATTTCTTGGTACATCAAAGGCACGGTTGGTACACCATTGGTCGAGGAATACATGTTTGACATTGATGCACTTCTAGCTTGCCTTAAGCAGAATCTTTCCAAGGCCTAAACTCAGATGAAACTCATTACGGGAAAACACCTCCGTGATTTAGTCTTTAATGAATTAGATTAGGCATATGTTAAACTCCAACCCTTTCACCAAAATTCAGTGTGACTTCAGCGTCATCATAAGCTTGGCCGACGTTGCTTTAGACCTTTCAAAGTTCGTTGTCATGTTGGAACAGTTGCCTATAAGTTGGACCTTCCTACGACGGCCAAAATCCACCCGATATTTCATATTTACCTTCTCCACAAATACAATGGGATCCCTGATCAAAAAGTTACACCACTTCATCTTGTTGACTCCACCAGTACCGTCATTTTGTCGCTTGTAGCTATATTAAACAAATGAGTAATTGAACGAGCTGGTCATTCCATTGAACATTTTGTGATTCGCTGGGATAGGCTTCCAATTGAAGCTATAACCTGGGACGATAAGAATCACCTGTAAGACAATGTGCCTCTTGAATAGGGGGTATTGTTGTAAATGAAACCATGACTGTTGAACTAGTAAACCAACCCACCATGATTGTTAAAACTAGCAAACCAAACTGAGCCTCCGTTAGAGCCCAACAATGCTACGCGACAACGAAGACTACCACGAAGATTCACTGATTTTGTCATGTAGCACAAGTCATCAAACGTATAACGACCAGAAGAGTACTATAAAAAGATAGAAGAAATGTGACTAGGGCATACTTATTGTCAATTGGAATTTGTTTATCTTTTCACATCTTATTCTCTTGAAAAATACTTTGAATTGTACTGTTGGCTATATCACTAGAAAAGGAATTTCATCGTAGTCATTCAACAAATCTACTTACCTTATTTTCGAAATTGTTAGATTCTGTTGTAGGGATATATGTGCACAACAAATTACAATAAAAGAATTATTGAAATTTATTGCAACAATTAGAAACCCTTCTAATCTTTTTTATTTTTTGAATTTAAAGCCCATTCTAATCAACTTCATAAAAATAGGGAACATAATTTATGTTAAATAGGTAGGTTATGTAGGATTAGGTTTTTTAATGTAACTAGTTTTTTTTTCACCAAAAAATAGGAAAGACTTTTATATTTAATTTATGAAATCAAAATTAATCTAATTATGTATAAAATATCATCACGGAAAAATTGTATAACTATCTTTAAACTTCAATTTAATATGTCTGTCACGCCATGCTAATCAACTACTGAGAAAATAGCAACTATATTTTGCAAATAAATATAATTTTCTATTTAATATCTAAAAATTCATAAACTAATTAATTAATTATTTTGCAATAATATAGTCTTCTATATAAGTGCTAATCAATAAATTTATATCCAATCTCTATAATAATTTAATAATTGATTGACGTAATAGATTAAACACATAATAAGATATATGGAAACAAATTGTTTTCATTTATAATCAATTACTAATTAGGATTTTTTTTCTATTTTTTATGTTTGTTTTACAGAATATATTTAGGGTTTGTGATTATCACTTCCGGCAATAGCGTTTTTAAAATTCGAATTTGCATTTTTTTGGCTCTCTCTTTAGCTCTATGTCTCTTATCTAGGAGGTCTTCCTCTACTAGCAGGTTTTTTTTGGAAAACTCTATTTATTCTGGTATGGATGGCTGGCAGGCCTATATTTCTTGGTTTCAATAGGACTCCTTAAGAGCGTTGTTTTTATCTACTATTATCTAAAAATAATCAAGTTATTTATGATTGGGGAAACCAAGAAATAACCCCTCACATATGAAATTATAGAAGATCCCCTTTAAGATCAAAAAATTCCATTGAATTGAGTATGATTGTATGTGTGATAGCATCTACTATACCAGAAATATCAATGAACGTGATTATTGCAATTGCTAAGGATACCCTTTTTTAGTTTAGCTTCTAGTTAGCATTTAGAATCTATTTCTTAGTTCAAGGTCCCTCTTTACTAACTAGAATCAAGCTCCAATGACCCCTTCTCATAATGAGAATGCATATAGCCCTATTTCGGTCTAGTCCGGTATGGAATGAACTTATAATCATAGAATCAACTCGATCATCAGATTATAGATTATAAGTTCATAACTCCAGCCTATTCCCATTTTGTGCGGAATAGATCTACTAATTCTGTGTGCCTTTGTACCTTTCTTATTAAAAGACCTCTTAGTCATTTTACCTTCCAAGCAAGATTCACGTTGTGGAAGACTAATTTCCTTAAGCATACTTAAGGGACCATCTTTTACAAGTCTAGTGATTCTTTCTTGGTTAATATGATCAAGTCTTAAGTGCCAAAGGTATCCCTTAATAGAGTGAGAAGTTTTAAGCTTTTTATTCACTGTTTTAGTTTGAATCATTGAGTAGTTATTTGGTTTGATAAAGTAGAGATTGTTTTCCATCCATCCATTACAGATTAAGGAATGGTTTCTGTGAATAATATTCCCTTTATTAAATGTCACGGTATAACTGTCATAAAATAAATAAGCTAAAGAAATTAAATTCCTCTTAAAATGGGGTACATAAAATACGTTCTTTAAAAAAATATTCCTAAAATTATCAAAATGTAAAATAACTTCTCCTATTGCTTCGGCTAAAAGGTAGCTCCTATCTCCGGTCCGCAATAAGAGGTTCCTATCACGCAGACTTCTTATTTCATTGAACCCCTATAAAGAAACATACATATGGTTAGTGGATCAAGAATCAATAACCCAGTTGTCAATTGATTCTTCCACTAAGCAAGCTTCAACCACAAAGAGTTCCAAACTTTTGCCCTTTTTGGCTGGTAATCCAAATACTCATTGCAGTTTGATCTGAAATGCTCTTTCATGTTGCAGAAGAAACATTTGATCTTTTTAGGATCTTTTGACTTATTAGCCTTCTTTTTATCCACACGAGGTGGAACCAAAGACTTAGTCAGTTTCTTCTTTCCCTTAACTTTTTGCTTCCTCTTAGAGGACGAGGGGCCCAAAGCTAAGTTTGCCTCAGGTTTCTCCTGAACCGACATCAACTCATAAGATTGTAATTCCTTCATGAGCTGAGTCAAGGTAAGTGCATTGTTACCCAAGTTGTAAGCGGCCTAAAACTAGTAAACTTCTTGGTTAATGATTTGAACACTATTTCAATCTGAGTGTTCACATCTAGTTCAGCCCCATTATCATTCACTTCCGTAAAGAATCCCATAAGTTTAAGCATATGTTCTTTGACCAGAGTTCTAGGTTTCTACTGAGAGTTCATCAAAATTTTAATAGCGATTGTCGAGTCAATGGGACTTGGCCTCTAAGAAAATCTTGTAAATTTTCCATAATCTCTTTAGTAGTACGAAAATTCTCGTGTTTCTTTTGCAACACACTACTCATGCTCGCTAGCATATAACATCGAGCAATCGAGTTAGAATCTCTTCAGCGATTTCTCGCTTTGGGCTGAGCTTCAAGAGAGCACGTTTCGTCAAGAACAAATTTGTGTTTCTCACAATTGAGAACTATTGGCAAGTTCTATTTCCATTTTCAAAAGTTATCACCATTCAATTTATTCTCAATAAGAATGCTAATAAGAGGAGTAAGAGACATATTTGAATTGAAAAATAAAGATTCACTAATTACTATATTTGTATTAAACAAATATTAGCAACATACTAATAACATAGTATGATGCATGCATCTTGGATTAAAACCTTGGAAAAACATTTTTTTTGTTGCTACTATGATTCTCACACCCATCAACCATGTCACGTTGGGGTCCCATGATTAATTAGAAAGAACATGGATTACATTCAATCAGTTTGTGAATCTTAATTCTTAATACTCTACATGAACCAACGATCGTTTAACGTTTGGCCATTATCTTTACCTTAAATATCATTTCTTGGGAAACTATTTAATAACTGAAGATCTTGAGTGTGTAACCATTGGCTCAACACCCGTCATAAACACGCTTTCATTGTGAGTCATCTTGAGACAAAGAGTCATGCATGACTAGTTGTCCTTAAAAAGGAACTCTCATCTAATGAACCCACATGAAAAAGTTTACCTTGGTCTGCGGCCAAGGTAGGAACCAACTCGAAACTTTATTATGCTATCACTTAGGGTCCATCAATGGAGGCCGTAGGTCTTGTTCAATGACCTTCTCCCACTTAATATTTTAAAATAACATGCAATGTTTTTTATCCCATATTAATGATCATACAATAGTCCTAGTGACATTCTACCTAATGTATATGACATGCTTCCAATATATGCATGACATGCTTCCAATATATGCATGACATATTATAACAATTTTATAATATTCACACTCATTTATTCAAAAGAGTTAATCAATCATATAACAAATAATTTTGATTCTCCACAGTTTTTCTTTTGAGGGAAAAATCGAAGAAGTGAATGTGAACCGTGCACCAGGTAGGGTCCCAAGAAATAGAGGTGAGTCAAAATTGATCGCTTAAAAACCAAACCTTTCATAGCTAGAGTCAATCCTAGACACGCACCTTCTCATTACCACATTTCTCACAGTAAACGAATAACCTAAAGAAGTGAATAGAACAATACAATACATGTATTTTCTCATTACCACACTTCTTATTTTTTAATCGATCATTTGTGGATCATATCATATATATATCACAATTATAACATTACATAATATACATATTATAAAGAATTATAAAATAGATATATAAGGAGATAGGTAATTAAAATAAAATTTTTAGCCAATGTTTCTATGGTTTTATTTCTAGAAAATAAATGAAAAAAATTACATAGTTTTTTGCCACAAGGAATTCCTTGGATCTTCAACCACCACCGCTCCATTTTCTCCTCGTCATGGACACCTTTCGAAAAAATTAAATTTAAGTCCTATGTCCATTTTTGATTTACAAGAATTCTATGAATAAATTGAAAATAGTCCTACATGGAGATGATAGTCCACGATCTATTTCCTAAGAACCACAACCTTGGCAAAAAAAATATAACAAATATATAATATCGCATCCATTCTCATATATAATTCAAAACATGCATAAGATCTAAAGAATGCCACTTTCAATGTAATCAAATCATTCAAGACGAGGAGAAATTTATTTTGATTATATGTTTATACTTATAGATAGAGCACAACCTAGATCTAATACCAATTGTTTGAAAATCGGGTTTGGAAAATGCAGCGGAAAATAAATTTAGGGAAAACCTAGAGTTTTAATTTTTTTCCAAAACAAGAACTTGGTTGTGATATCTAAAGTAATAAACACTTAATCAAAATTGTACCTTTTCAATTCGTATAGGATGAACGCTTCGATCGAGTAGCCTTCTCTGCTATCCTCAATGTCACGTCTGCCGAGTGTGGACTCACTTTGAATAAGAAATTTTTTCACAAAAATTACTAGTGGGGTAATTTTGTAATTTCTCTAAACTTTTAGGCCAAGTTGTAAATAAAAAAATATCTCTAGAAATTTTCTAAAATAATTTCTTCTGATAATTTTCTCTCTACAGCTTTCTATTGAATTCAAGTGTGTGAAAAATAATTACCTAAGACTCTCTTTATATAGGGAGAGTTTAGAGAGTTCAACTATGATTAAACTTAATCACTTTAATAGTAAATTAATATAATATTTATATATAAGATAAACATTAAATTAAATTTAATATTAAGATAATCACTTTAATATTAAATTAATAAAATACTATTAAGATAAATATTAAATTAAATTTAATATTAAATCTATTAAAATAATATTATTTTTGGAATAGTTAATCTAAAATCAAATTCTCTGATAGAGTCCTAGTAGGAGTGTAATTCTTTCGCTGCTCAACCATCGAAGGCCAATCGCCGCAAACCATTTTTTGACTACCGGAATGTCATTGTCACAGTCGTCGACACCTCGAGCTTGTTCGGTTTCTACTGGTTCGGTTCGAGCTAGTGACAGTCCGTCTGACGTGAGCACGGCTGGGAGCTTGTCTAACTTGAGCAAGGACTTCATGATGTTGTTCAATATTCCTACGAATCAAGCTCGAGCCAGCATCTTAAAGAATCCTTGCACCTTAATGCAAGATGATTTCAGCTTATCTTCAGCTCCTCGAGCTCCGTCCAGCTCAAATCAGCTCACTTGAGCTCATTTAAGCTTGTTTGAGCTCGTTTCTATTTCTTTCTAGCTCATTTAATTTAATGATAGAATAAACTAAGTGTGTAATTAAATTAGTTAATTTAGTTATAGCTCATAATTACGTTTTAGATTATTACTTGTTTTTAATTTGTTTTGTCCCAGCCAAATTTAATGTGTCTTGATAAGTCAATATTAAATTTGTCTTAGTTCAATTATTTGTTTAATTAAAGTGTCTAAAGCATGTTATTATGTGGTTTAGCCGAATTTGGCTTGTTTAATTTGGTTCATGTCTTTTTGTAGGTTCAACCAAATGTTGAGGTGCATTAAAGCCAAGATTCATGCACTGTATGGCTCATTGCATGGGACGGTTCATGCATGACTCCCTTCAATGAATGGTGGCTAATTGTTTGGCTTCCCTAAGTGGCTATTCAGCCAAAAGGTGCTTCTACACTTAATTCCCTAAGGTGGCCAAACCCTTCCCAAGTCCACCATATTCCATTCACACAAATGTGTCCACACCTAGTGTCCAATCGGCTAGAGTGTTCACATGCAAGAGACTTTTCAAAATTGGATGTTCACACTTCAAGTGGCTGTTCAAAGCTGTCCTTTAATGCTCATATCTATTCAGCCAAGGATTGCAAATTAAATGAGCTCATTAAGCTCATGGCCGAACCTAGACAAGTGCATTGCACTTTTCAAGCTTTCAAATACACTCAAGCTGAATTTGTAACAACCCGATTTAGATCCTAGTCAGAATAGTAGTTTTGAGACCACAAATCTGAGGTTGAAAAATAATTTAATATTATTTTTTGTGTTTACAGTATGTGATTGAGTATGTGCGAAAATTCTGTGTGAAAATTTTATCTTTTGTGTGCCTAATTGTGAAAAAGGACTTAATCGCATAAAATGCAAAAGTTGTGTGCTTATTGTTAAAGTGCTTATTTGGCATGGCTTATTAAATAAGGAGTCTTTATGTTGTTATTAAGCCATTAATAGATTGGATGGACATAAATAGGCATAAAATTGTTGATTAAATGGTTTAATAACCAAGGGTAAAATTTAAACTATGTATTAAGTTAATGTTAAATAAAACAAAGCATAAAATTAGTGGCATTTCATGTTCATCTTTTCAAAATTGCTAAGGAAAAAGAAAGAAAAAAAGTTTAAGGTTTTCGGCACTTGAATAGCTCAATCAAGGTATGTTTTGAGCTCAATTTTTAGTGATTTTTACGTTTTTGTGATTAATTTTAGAATTTGATGATGATTTTGAGAAATGCCATTGATGAATGCTTTAACTTTGTGATAGTTGATGATGAAATATGAAAGATATGTGATAGATTAACATATTTTGTCTTTGGATTTTTGATGAATTTGACTATTTTGGATTAAATTGTGAAAATGAGAAATTGGAGGACTAAAATGTAAAATAAATGAAATATGTGGGCTTGTATGAGCTAGGGGAAGATTTGGCCTAAGCATGGTATGATGAAATTGTGTGTATTTTGTGATTTTATGAAATAGGGACTTAAATGTCGAAATGTAAAAATGTGAGGGCTATTTTGTAAAATGCCTTAAATATGTGTGTTTGGATTAAATTGAATGATTTGGTGAATGAATGAGTTAAATTTGAATATATATAGATCAAGAAAAGAGAAATTCGAACTTAGATCGAGGCAAGAACAAAGTGCTCGATGACTTGTTTTGTAATTTCGACGTCCGAGGTAAGTTCGTGTATAATACAAATTGTTTAAATCATATTTATGAGTTATGAAATGAATGAATATGTGGTTGATGAATTAGTAATGTTCTATGTGAATTTGAGAGATGTGGCACTAAGTGTGTGTGAATAGAATCGATACAGTGGTGAATAGCACTGTGGGTGCAAAATAAAGAAAGCATCAACTATATTGATTGGCACTGTGTGTGCGATACCGAGTTAAATTTGGTTTAATGTAAAGGCACAAGTGTCCGATGATATTAAAGCTTCGGCTAAGAAATTGGCACTAAGTGTTCGAGTAAATCGATTGATTGACGAAGATTGAACGAAATGTGGTATTGAGCTTTGAGTAGCAAAAGTGATCGTTAACTAAGTGTTGGCACAGGTATGTACAAAACCTATGTGGTTGATTATATCGTATATGGATAAATGGATGTTTATGTGAGTAAAGTCTATGAATGAGACTATGTATTATTGTGAATTGCACCATGAGATAGTTTATATTGTATATTGAAATTGAATTGTTAAGTTAAATGTATTATATGACGAACTTACTAAGCTTTTAAGCTTACTGTGTGAAGTGTTTCTCTGTTTTACAGTGTCATTAAAGCTAGCTTAGATCCGGGGATGTCGGTGACTCAATCACACTATCGGCTATCTATTTTGGTACTTTTGGAAGTTGTATATATTTGGTATATGTCATGTATAGGCTAGTGAATATGGTATGTTTTGGAAGTGTATAGCTCTTGCCATGTGATATGGCTTGATAGTTTAATGGTTTTGGTACATGTTTTTGGATAAGTGAAAAGAATGGTTATTATGTGTAGGTGTGTTTTATGTGAATGATCATTTTGGCTTAAATATTTAAGATGGAAATGGTATGATTCATGCTTAGATTTGGGTAAAGATTGAATGATGAATGGATTATATGTTTTGGATGTGAATTTTGATAGTTTGAATTGATAAGTTTGAGTTGGAATTTGAATGTGAAATGAGTAGTGATGTTAAGAGGTTAGAAAGGTGCATAATTGGTATGTTTTGAATACATTTAAGGCATGATTTTGAATTGGTTTGATGCTTGTAGGTTTGACGAAAGTGTGAACGGCAAATTAACATTGCAAATGGCCTATATTTGCCCACATGGTTGAGCTCACGGGCGTGTGGCTCGACCATGTCCCTTAAGTTTTCAAATTGAAATAAGTCAGACTCGTACACAGGCTGGACACACGGGTGTGTAACTGGCTGTGTGAAATAAGTTAGTGTTGACCACAGGTGAAGCACACGGGCGTGTCCTCGGCCGTGTGGACAAGTCAGTATGTTTGCCCTGTTTTGCCACGGCTTGGACACACGGGTGTGTCTAAGGCTGTGTGAGGCACACGGCCTACCGACATGGGCGTGTGACCTCTGTAGCTTTGAAAAATGTTAAGTTTTTTCTGAAAATTTCGTATGAGCTCGGTCTAGTCCTGACCCCTTTTTAACGTGTGTTTAGGGTCTCGTAGACCTTGTTAAGGGACTTAGTGATATTGTTTGACTATGTTTATATGATGTTTGAATAATGAAGGTTAAATGTTATGATTTGATCGGTAATGCCTCTTAACCTATTCGGTGACGAATACGGGTTAGGAGTGTTACAGAATTACTTAATCAAGAAGCTGCCCATTGGTGCTCCATTCAGCCGAACCTAGCCTTAGTATGTTAATGGTTTTATTCTAGATTAATCTAGCACATTCCCTAGGTGAATACTTAGTCTCTAAGCAATGTTTTTGTCCATTCAGCTAGCCTAGTTAGTTAGCTATAAATACTTAGCTATTTTCAATTGTAAGGGACTTTTGCCATTTTATTATATGAACATTGTGTTCTTAAGTGAGTTTCTTCCTCTAAAATTTCGTACGAGTCTCGTGTGACATATCTATCTTGCTAGTAGCATCTATCAAACTTGTTTCTTGAACTTATCACCATTCACTTTGTGTGGTGTTCACCTATCCATCTACCAATCCATCCGATCACCTTAACAATATAAGAATCGGGGTGCCACTCTTTTATAGTGTTGAATCATTCTTGACGTTAAGTTCGTTTTCCCATTTCCAACCCTTATTTTGAATATCACCTATCTTTATTTATTGTTAAACTGAACCTATTTCAATCATAACCTATCCTTAACTTTTTATAAACTTCCGCTTACCTTAGACAAAATTAGCCTTTTTCAACGTTACGAACAATCTTCTCGTCGATGATCGGGCACTTAAGTGAAACGTGTAACATCCCCAGACCTGGCCCAGACGTTATGGCCAAAATCGATGATGTCACATCAAAGAGATAATTCTAAAACGACTTTGTTTAGTTAAATTTATGTTCTGTAGGAAATTTGCATAGTTAAAACTTAAGTTTAAGATTTAGAGACCCAAAATCCTTGTAACTTGTTAAGTTATGATGAAAGCCCATGTTTTAACAAAACGTCCAGATGTTATAGTTATTTCAAAAACCATGTTAAACTATAGAAATTTATTTAAGTTTAATAACTAGGCAGTTGAAACAATAATAAAACCCAAATGTAAAGTCAAATTGGAGATATAAGGCATTATTACATCCCAATGAAAATAAAGTAATTAAAATAAAGTCATACGAAACTAATTAAAAACTTCTAAGTAGCTTGTAGTGTGGCCACATCCGTGTCCTCTTCCACGTTGAGCCGTTTACTGAAAGTCACTTGAAATATTAAATAAAAGGGTATAAGTTTCAAAACTCAGTGTGTACGACCCTTGGTAATCCAACCAACATGCGATTATCACATTGGGCCTAAGCCCTATCAAAATCGGTGGTCTTGGGCCTTAGCCCACAATGACCTCATATCACATCAGTATCACACAAATGCAATGCTCCCATCCCAAATCCAACCCTGCACTCCATTTCCCTTCCAACCCTACACTTTTGTGGGAATATAAAAATCAACCCACCCATCCATACACTCCAAAGGTAGAACCAACAGCGACACTACTCAAACGTTGCAGCAAGGCTGCTAAGCATATAATGGGCCTAAAGCCACCAGTGCATCCACGGTCGTCAAGCGACTATGCGATCCTCACATATCTTCCTCCGTATCATCAAACCCACCTAAGTGCAACATATATCTCATGAATGCAACATACACATTTTCACACATTAAGCATCCAGGGGTATTGTAGACATCTCACTACTTAGGGGTATTTTTATAAATCTACCCTATAGGGGTATTTTCGTAATTTCTTTCATCTCGGGTTTTAGTTATGAACTTTGGCCCATCAAAAAGTCCTTGGGGCTAAAGTGAACAGACACTATGCACCAGGTAGGACCCTAAAGAAGAGGAGGTGGGTCACTAGGACCGCTTAAGTACCAAGCTCTCCCTAGATCCAATCCTAGACATGCATATGTCCATTGCCACACTCTAACCTAGTGACTTGTACGCAGACATGTTTGATTATTAAATTAAGTTTTATGCTATTTAAGAATTTATCAGAACTAGCCTAGAGTCCATTAAAAACCCTAGCATGCATTTCTAAAATCCCATAAGGCCCACTAAGCCCAATCATGTCCATATAGCTCATTAGGCCGATCGTAATCAAATCATACAACCAATCCATCATTCAATTTCACATGTCAAATCTTACCGATTTGGGCCCACGAGCTTAGTAGGCCCATTTTGCCCCGTCTGGCCTGATCGACCAAACAGTGGCCCGAGACCATAAGATCGCTCTCTTGGCCCCAATAATCGTATCGGTGTTCCCACACAAATGTTCGCACACTCGTGTGGTTGTCGGCGTCAACCTTTCGACTTTTTAGCTTTTCGGCATTCTAGTTTCTCAGGATTTCGACTTTTGCTGATTTGTCATGTGTGAAGTGTATGCACACACATGGTTAATGCAACGTGCTACACTATCCCCAGCCTTGAACCTACAACCAATACTAATCTCCAATCAATCACACACTTAACCACAATATTTACCCAAAAAACTGAAGCCTTACCATAACTTTACCGTGTGCCACCAGTTCTAGTAGCCCTTTCTTAGCTACTATTCACGAATATCCCCTAGATCTGCACCCACACATATACTGTCAAAAATCAAGTGACTCATATTCCACACAAGTCACTTCTATAAGCCACACTTACATTTGACCACTTACTAATCCACAGTTGAGACGAGTACACTTACTACTTGCTAGCGATCCTTACCACGCTTGCGATCTTTGAACCTTACCCTTATTAATACAGGGTTAACAACACGAAAGAGTAAGATAGCCCTCTGGCTTTTACCAAAACAAACTAAAGGAGGTTGACTAAGTACTTACCAAATCCAACCTTTGATCCTGAAGCCTAGATAGCTATTGAACGAGATCCGGCTTTTAAAACTTGATTAAGAGTAGATAACAGCAACCGATTGTGATGGGGGAAAAAACTGCAAAGAATCGGCAAAAAGATAGGGCTATTCGATTTTAAGGGAGTATTTGGATTTCAGAGAAAGAAGAAAATGCAACACCAATAGGGATTTCGGAAAAAAGGAATGATGGTTTTTCGACAATGAAAGAATTCGACAACTCAAGAATGAGGAATTGGGGAAGGGAAAATAATTTGGCATTACCCTAGAATCCCCAAATCAGCACCTATATATAGCCTATAGCCGAATTTCCTATACCCATATTCCCAATTCGGCTCCACCTCTTCTACACATCTCATCTCCTAAATTTTCTCCAAGATAAGCTCCTACAATCACTCCATGACCATTTCAAACCTCTCAACCATCAGACTTTCACTGCAACACAAACTCTAGCCGTCTTGTCAGCAAAATAAATACCCCAATAAAATACCATACTACTACTCGAACCTTGGACCTCTTCACCTGAAAGTAACACCACCTTATAGCTCCCCAAGTTGCGCCACCTTGCCATTGAACCACAGGCCCAATTGTGCCCTATTTTCCCCTTAATCCGCTTAAGAGGCCTAATACCTGAGACTAGGGTCCCACTGAGGCAAAAATTAAAATTTTCCCTATGGTCTTTCCTATCCCTAAGACTTCAAATAACCCTAGTAATAGCTTAAATTAATATTCTAAGTGCTACTTATACATACTAACTTCAGTGCACAGAATTTAGAGTTTCGAGATTTTGGGGCGTTATAACTCTACCCCTCTAAAAAAATATTTGGCCTTGAAATTTACCTAATTGAAACAAGTGAGGGTATTATCGTCGCATTGCCTCCTCAGATTCCCAAGCAGCCTCCTCGGCATTATGGTTACGCCAAAGCACTTTGACCAAAGGGACAAACTTCCTTCTTAGCATATTAACATCTTGATCAATTATTTGAACTGAATTCTCTTCAAAAGTTAGGTCTGGTTTAACCTCGATCTCCTCAACTGACTTGATATGAGAAGGGTCTGAGAGATAATGCCTTAAATTGATACATGGAACACATGATGTATTTGGCTCAGTTCAGAAGGCAATTCCAGCTGATAGGCAACTGGCCTAATTCGCTTCAACACCCGGTATGGCCTAATGAATTTAGGGCTTAACTTGCCCTTCCGATCAAACCTTAACACCTTCTTCAAGGGAAACCTTGAGAAAAACCAAGTCCCCAACCGCATACTCAATCTCTCTCCGTTTGAGGTCAGCATATGACTTCTCAATCTCTCTCCGTTTGAGGTCAGCATACGACTTCTACCTATCCGCCGCCTCCTTCAACCGATCCTGAATCAACTTTACCTTATCTTCGGTGTCTGTTACCAACTCTGGACCCAATACTCGCCCATATAGTGCTTCATATGGTGCCATTCTAATACTTGCCTGATAACTATTGTTATACACAAACTCAGCTAACGACAAGTAATCCTCCCAACTACCTCGAAACTCAATTACACACCCTCTCAGCATATCCTTCAAAACTTGAATTACCCTCTCTGACTGACCATCAGTCTAAGGGTGAAATGCTGTACTAAAATCCAACCTCGTACCCAGTGCTTCATGCAGCTTCTTCCAAAAGTGAGACATAAAACGAGGGTCTCTATCAGATATAATAGAGACCGGAACCCCATGTAATCTTACAATCTCCACCACATACAACCTTGTCAACTTCTGTAATGAGTAGTCATGACCGGTATAAAATGGGCGGACTTAGTTAATCGATCCACAATAACCCACACAGAGTCATTCTTAGCAAAGCGCCAAGGCGCCCACTAACGAAATCCATAGTAACCTGCTCCCACTTCCATAGTGGGATCTTAACCGGCTGAAGTAACCCTGATGGTAGCTGATGTTCTGCTTTCACTTGCTAACATACCAAACATTTGCCCACAAACTCCGTAACCTCGCGTTTTAATCTAGGCCACTAATAAAGCTCTCGTAAATCCCGATACATCTTGTTACCTCCGGGGTGCATAACATAAGGACTACTATGCGCTTCCCGTAGTATAGACTTCCTTAGCTCTTCGTCCCTTGGCACACAAATTCTACCACGGAAACACAACAACCTGTCACTATTTAATCCAAAATCTGTCGTTTCCCCATTCTCAATTTGCTTGAATCGAGAACCCAGAGTTTCATTTAGTGACTGTTTAACTTTAATCTGCTCAACCCATAATGGATTCACTTGTAACTCGGCTAACAAACTCCGTCTTTATACAAACTCAACCAAGCAAACATCGCCCTCAAGTCTAACATAGCCCTACGGCTTAGCGCATCAGCCACCACATTTGCTTTGCCTGGGTGATATTCGATTGGGCAATCATAATCCTTTAATAGCTCAATCCATCTGCGCTGCCTCAAGTTCAACTCCTTCTAAGTTAAGAGGTACCTCAAACTCTTGTGATCCGTATAGATGGTGCACTTCTCTCCATACAAGTAATGCCTCTAAATCTTAAGTGTGAATACCACTGCTACCAACTCCAAATCATGGGTTGGGTAGTTCCCCTCATAAGCCTTAAGCTGGCGCGACGCATATGCAACCACCTTCCCTTCCTGCATCAAAATAAAGCCCAAGCCTCACGTGTGACGCATCGCTATAAACCGTAACCTCTTTTTGAGGCTTCGACTGGATCAAAATAAGGGCCTCCGTTAAAACCTTCTTAAGCTTCTTAAGGCTTTCTTGCTGTTTATCAGTCCACACAAATGACACCCCCTTTCGTAGCAGCTTGGTCAAGGGTGCAGCGATTAGGGAGAACCTTTCAACGAATCACCTATAGTACCCTTCCAGGCCTAGAAAACTCCAAATTTTTGACATCGTCTTAGGTCGTTTCCGATCCAACACTACTTCCACCTTCTGAGGATCAACTCTAATCCCCTTAGCTGAGACCACATGCCCTAAGAAAGTGACTTCCCTTAGCCATAATTCGCACTTGCTAAACTTAGCATAAAGTTGCTTCTCCTTTAGAATCTGTAACACAATCTTTAAGTGTGCATCATGGTCAACCTTTGTTCTCGAGTATACCAAGATGTCATCTATGAAAACCACTACGAATTGGTCTAGATACGGTTGAAAAACTTGGTTCATAAGATCTATAAAAGCAGTAGGTGCGTTCGTTTGCCCAAAAGGTATCACCAAAAAATCGTAATGTCCATAACGAGTTCTAAAAGCTATCTTATGCACATCTGCTTCTTTAACCCTCAGTTGATGGTACCCTGAACGCAAGTTAATCTTGAGAAAACTAAGGCTCCCCTAAGTTGATCGAAAAGGTCATCTATCCTATGTAGAGGGTACTTATTCTTAATGGTTAACTTGTTTAACTGCCGATAATCGATGCACATCCTCATGGACCCATCCTTCTTCTTCACGAATAATACCGGTGCTCCCCATGGAGACACAATTGCTCTAATAAATCCACGGTCCAATAACTCCTAAATCTAGACCTTCAAATCCACCAGCTCCTTCGGTGCCATCATATAAGGTGCGATGGACACTAGAGCTGTACCAGGTAACAATTCTATTCCAAACTCCACCTCTCTATTGGGAGGTAACCCAGGCAATTCCTCCAAAAAACATTAGGGAATTCTTTTACTGTTCTCAAATCCCTAACAGTAAAAATTTTAGATTCCATATCACTAATATAGGCTAAGTAAGCTTCATAGCCCTTCCTCGCCAACTTCTCTACCCTTAAAGCCGAAATCACATTCGACAAGTAATCACGTCGTTCCCCGATCACTACTACTTCATCATCTTCCACAGTTCTTAACACCATCTACTTTGTAGCATAATCTAAAGTTGTCCAGTGCCTCGTCAACCAATCCATGCCTAAGATGAGGTCGAACTCACCAAATGGTAATTCCATCAAGTCCACTAAGAAAGTAACTCATTGAACTACCAATGGTACATTCCTAAACAACTTATTAACTTTCACCGACTGCCTTAAAGGGCTTAACACAATCATTTCATACGCAATGGTTTCAAACTCATCCCCTATAGTTTCAGTCCTATTGCATGTAATGTACGAATGTGTTGACCCCACATCAATTAGCGCAATATAAGGTAGCTCAAGAATAAGTAATGTACCCGTTATCACATCTGGTGCATCTTGTTCCTCTCTACGACGAGCAGCATAGACTAAAGCTAGCTGCCTCGCCTCTGCCTGTCCTGCACCTCTGCCTGATGCTCCACTTCCTCATCTTGCACTATTGCCGCCTCTGGCTTGTCCACGGCCTCTGGTGGTTGTTGACCACCCCTCTGCGATTGAAAATTACCTCTACCATCGGCTCGCATTTGATCTAGCCTTCTTGGGCACTCTCTAATCCTATGTTCCACAGATCTGCAGCTCAAACAAGCTCCTATTCTCCTCCAACATTCACCCGTATGCCCTTTTCCACACACAACACAAGGTGGTATACTGGTATTAGCAGCAGCAATAGGGGCCCCAGCTCTAACCGGCCCATTCATTCTGGCCTTTATTGTAGGCCTCTGTCCAGCCCCCATAGCTTCCACGTTCCGTTTGTTCTTGCCCTTCTCCTTCTCTCAGTTGAGGCGCTTTGTGCGCTTTACTTCTTCCGCTATCTTTACTTTCTCCACCAAGAGCTATAATTACCCTAAGGTTGTCTCTTAACCCATCCTCGAACCGTAAGCATCTCTCATACTCTGTTGTGACTATTCCTTTGGCATATCGACTAAGGCGCAGAAACTCAGTCTCATACTCTGCTACCAACTTATCCCCCTGAGTTAGACTCAAAAACTCCTTCCTTCGGGCATCCACATAGACTGCTCCAATGTACTTCCCCTGGAATGTCGATTTGAAGAACTCCCAGGTGATCTGCTCTGGTTGGTTGCCCTCCTTTAGGTCAACCACCACTGATAAGCTTCCTCCCTAAGTAAGGATATCTCCTCTTTCAACTTTTGTTCTGCCGTGCAGTCTAGGTCGTCCATTATCCTTTCCGTAGCTTTCAACCAATACTCTGCCACATTCGGGGCAACCCTAGCTACTCCTTTGAAAATCTCTGCCCCATTAGCTCGGAGTCGCTCCGTGATCGACCCACGACTTTCTGTACCATTATTGGGCCCAGTGACCCTTTCTAAAATCGTTAACATGGCCTGCGATACCGGTGAGGCCCGTTTAGCTACTGGTGATGCCGGAGCCTCCTCTACTCCAATGTTGGGCATATGGACTGACGCCGATAACCCAGCCCTAACACTTCCACGGCCTCTGCCGCAGCCTCTTGCACCTCTTCTAGCGATCATCGTTGCGTGCGTATTTCTGGAATAAAATTTTTATGAAATTAGTTAATAGCACCACTGTTTAAAGCACATGTCTTATGCAAGTAACAATTTAAAAGTTGTTTCGCAGTCGTAAATCCACTACAGGCTTAAGTTTTCTACGGGCTTTAGTCTCTAAGAGCCTATTATTTAAAGTAGCCCATTATCTAAATACAGTTCAGTACTTTAAACAAGTGCAATAATAGAAAAACTTACTTGGCTCGATGTCGAGGGCTTGGTGAACCACACTTCAAGAATCCTGTAGAAACTTTTTAATCTACTTTTTTTAAAAACCCAAAATCTAAGGCCCATTTCACAGCCCGAGCTTTGCAACTGAGCTCTGATACCACTAAATGTAATACCTCGCAGACTCGACCCAACATTATAGCCGAATCCGGTGATGTCACATCAAAGAGATAATTCTAAAATGACTTTGTTTAGTTAAATTTATGTTCTGTAGGAAATTTGCATAGTTAAAACTTAAGTTTGAGATTTAGAAACCCAAAATCCTTGCACCTTGTTAAGTTATGAAGAAAGCCCATATTTTAAGAAAACGTTCAGATGTTATAGTTATTTTGAAAACCATGTTAAACTATAGAAATTTATTTATATTTAATACCTAGGCAGTTGAAACAATAATAAAACCCAAATGTAAAGTCAAATTGGAGATATAAGGCATTATTACATCCCAATGAAAATAAAGTAATTAAAATAAAGTCATACGAAACTAATTAAAAACTTCTAAGTAGCTTGTAGTGTGGCCACCTCCGAGTCCTCTTCCATGTAGATCCGTTTACTGAGAGTCACCTGAAATATTAAATAAAAGGGTGTGAGTTTCGAAACTCAGTATGTACGACCCTTGGTAATCCAACCAACATGCGATTATCACATTGGGCCTAAGCCCTATAAAAATCGGTGGTCTTGGGCCTTATCCCACAATGACCTCATATCACATCAGTATCACACGAATGCAATGCTCCCATCCCAAATCCAACCCTGCACTCCATTTCCCTTCCAACCCTACACTCCTGTAGGGATATAAATATCAACCCATCTATCCCTACACTCCAAAGGTAGCACCAGCGGCACTACTCAAACGTTGCAGCAAGGCTGCTAAGCATATAATGGGCTTAAAGCCACCGGTGGATCCATGGTTGTCAAGTGACTATGCGATCCTCACATATCTTCCTCCGTATCATCAAACCCACCCAAGTGCAACATATATCTCATGAATGCAACATACACATTTTCACACATTAAGCACCTAGGGGTATTTTAGTCATCTTACTACCTAGGGGTATTTTTGTAAATCTATCCTATAGGGGTATTTTTGTAATTTCTTTCATCTCGGGTTTTAGTTATGAACTTTGGCCTATTAACAAGTCTTTGCGGCTAAAGTGAACAGACACTATGCACCAGGTAGGATCTAAGAGAAGAGGAGGTGGGTCACTAGAACTGCTTAAGTACCAAGCTCTCCCTAGATCCAATCCTAGACATGCATATGTCCATTGCCACACTCTAACCTGGCGACTTGTCCACAGACATGTTTGATTATTAAATTAAGTTTTATGCTATTTAATAATTTATCAGAACTAGGCCTAGAGTCCATTAAAAACCCTAGCATGCATTTCTAAAATCCCATAAGGCCCACTAAGCCCAATCGTGTCCATATAGCCCATTAGGCCGATTATAATCAAGTCATACAACCATCCATATCAAACCATCATTCAATTTCATATATCAACTCTTACCGATTTGAGCCCACGAGCTCGGCAGGCCCATTTATCCCGGTCTGGCCCGGTCGGCCAAATAGTGGCTCGAAACCATGAGATTGCTCTCTTGGCCCCAGTAATCGTATCAGTGTTCCCACACAAATGTTTGCACGCTCGTGTGGTTGCCGATGCCAACCTTTCGCTTTTTGGCATTTAGGTTTTTCGAGATTTCGACTTTTACCGATTTATTGTGTGTGAAGTGTATGCACACACCTAGTTAATGCGACGTGCTACACTATTCCCAGCCTTTAACCTACAACCAATACCAATCTCCAATCAATCACACACTTAACCATAATATTTACCCAAAAATCGAAGCCTTACCATAACCTTACCGTGTG